>JXTC01000079.1:0-111279 GCA_002914845.1 Trema orientale | reverse complement strand
AGATGGAATCAATTTCACTCTTAATGGCCTCTTTCCACAAAAGTCCCTCAGTAGAGCTCACAGCTTCTTGGAAGCTTTGAGGTTCACTTTCCAACATGTAAACTAAAAAATCCGGACCAAAAGATTTTTCAGTTCTCGCTCTTTTACTGCGTCTAGGCTCATCTTCAATGACTTGTTCTTGGTCCTGACTATCCTCAGTGATAAGACTCATAAGTTCGTTTAGATGTACTAGGTACTTCCTTGGATTTATATGGAAATTTATGTTCAAAGAACGATGCATTTCTCGATTCCATTATCGTGTTCTTGTGTATGTCTGGGATTTATGACTCATTTACAAGAAACTGATAAGTACTACTATTATGTGCATAACCAATGAAAATGCAATCTACTGTCTTTGGTCCTATTTTCACCTTTTTATGTGCAGGTACCAATACCTTAGCAAGACATCCCCAAACTCGTAAGTATTTGTAGGAAGGCATTTTACCTTTCCACAGTTCATAAGGTGTCTTTTCTTCTTTCTTGCGGGGTACCTTATTTAAAAGGTAATTAGCTGTTAAAACAGCTTCCCCCCACATGTTCTGTGGCAACCCAGAACTTAACAGTAGTGCGTTCATCATCTCTTTCAAGGTACGATTTTTCTTCTCAACAACACCATTTGACTGAGGTGAATAAGGCGGAGTGACCTCATGTATTATTCCGTGTTGTGCACAGAATTCACCAAAAGGTGATTCATACTCTCAGCACGGTCACTTCTAATCATCTTAATCTTCTTAGTAAGTTGATTTTCAACATCATTTTTATAGAGAATAAACTTCTCTATTGCTTCATCCTTAGATTTTAGTAAATACACATAACAATATTTTGTGCTATCATCGACAAAAGTAATAAAATACTTATTGCCTCCCCTTGTTTGTACAAATTTTAAATCACAAATGTCACTGTGAATTAAATCAAGGGATTCAGTATTTCTTTCAATGGTTTGAAAAGATGACCTTGTCAATTTTGCTTCAACACAAGTTTGACACTTATGTTTTGTATCAATTTGGAAATTAGGAATATGATTCAAATTAATTTATCTACGTATAGTATCATAATTAACATGTCCTAATCTACCATGCCATAAAGTAAAGGACTCAATCAAATAAGCAGAAGAACTAGCTTTATTGATATTGGGCTTTACAGTCATTACATTTAGTTTAAACATACCCCCACATTCATATCCCTTTCCCACAAACAGACCGTTTTTGGTCAATACAAATTTATCTGACTCAAACACCATGCGGAATCCGTGCTTATTCAGAAGTGAACCAGACAAAAGGTTCTTACGGATATCTGGTACATACATTACATTATTCAAAGTCAGTTCCTTCCCAGAAGTCATCTTTAGCACCACTTTGCCCAGACCTTGTACTTCAGAGGTGGCAGAATTACCCATGAAGAGCTTCTCCCCATTCTCTACTGGCTCAAAGGTTGTGAACATGCCTTTGTCGGAACAAACATGCCTTGAAGCTCCAGTGTCAATCCACCATTCCTTTGGATTGGAACCCACAAGATTGACTTCAGAAACAACTGCAGATAGACTTATGTCTTCTACATCTTTTGTGATGCCATCCACCACGTTGGCTTCATTTTTCTTCTTCTTTGGAAGTCGGCAATCTGATGCCCTGTGATCCATCTTGTCACAGTTAAAGCATTTTCCTTGGAATTTTTGCTTCTTGCCCACTCCGCCTTTAGGTCCTAGCTTGGACCCTTTCTTTGACTTGTTCTTCTTAGCCCTGGAGTTTTGATCATGCTCCACAACATTTGCTTTTGTCCTAGACGTACTAGATGAGGCTCCTGCCTTTTCAGTACGTCTGTTGTCTTCTTCAATGCGGAGTCTTATAACAAAATCTTCAAGGCTCATGGCCTTTCGCTTGTGTTTTAGGTAGCTCTTGAAATCCTTCCAAGAAGGGGATAGCTTCTCAATAATAGTAGCTACTTGGAAGGGTTCATACAGTGCCATCCCCTCTACGTGAATCTCATGGAGAATCAACTGAAACTCCTGAACTTGACTGATTACTGTTTTAGAGTCAACCATTTTATAATCGAGGAAGCGTCCCACCACAAATTTCTTGGAACCAGCATCCTCAGTTGTATATTTATGGTCTAGCGACTCCCACAGCTCCTTTGCCATTTTCTTATTATGATATACACTATATAATGAATCGGTCAAACCATTCATTACATAGTTCCGGCATAGGTAGTCAGATTGTTTCCAAGCATCCACCGCAGCAAGAACTTGGAAATCTTACTCCTCTTCTCTGACTTTTGGAGCCTCTTCAGTCAAGAACCTCGCAAGGTTCAGTTTGGTCAGATAAAACAGCATTTTTTGCTGCCACATTTTGAAGTTTAACCCATTGAACTTCTCAGGCTTCTCTCCATGGTGCGCTGCTGGTACCATTGGAGTCATAAGAGGGTTTGGCACTCGTGCCACAGCAGGGACTGGCACTGCCACTGCAGATGCCACAACAGGCTGTTGAGAACTAGCCATATTCTCGGCATTGATAACATCAGCATTGTTGTTCGTCATCTCTGAAATTAATCAATCAAAGATTATTAATTTCAGTACAAATTAGTTCCCAGAAAAGGCCGGAGGGTTCACAAATAGGTTCTACTTAAAATCCCGCCTCCTAGACAGAATTTCAAAGAAACTCCCAGGAAAGACATGGAGGGGTCACAGTTGCTTCCTCTTCAAATCCGGTCTCCCTAGATAGAACACAATATCTCCCCCACAAGAATTTCACACCAAGAGTGATAGTAATAACAAAGCAGGAGAGCAATATATATATTCAAACAACTAGAATTCTATATATTACAAATATGAGCATAAAGAATTTAACAAATAAATTCTAACATGCAACCTAACATAAAGAATTTAATAGATAAATTCTAACATGCAACCTAGCATAAAGAATTTAATAAAATAAATTCTAACATGCAACCTAGTATAAGAATTTAATAAAATAAATTCTAACATACAACCTAGCATAAAGAATTTAATAAGATAAATTCTAACATGCAATCTAATAAAAATCTTATATAAAGCTAAAATTCAGTTTTAAGATTGTAAGTAAATCATAATTAATAAACATGCATTATATAAGGTTGCAAAGAAATTTAACAAACGTTTACAATATACTTTAAAACAATATTTAAAGTTACCAAAAGTTTGGTCCACGCTTCAATGGAATTTCAGTAGCACTTCGGATACACTGTTACCGTCGAGGCCTGTGTAGGACACAGTGTCCTTAAAACTGATTCGCTCCCTCCACTAGAATACTTGAGAACTTCTCGAGCATCAGTTTCTCAGGATATAACGACCAAGAGTAGCAAGTGAAGCACCAGTACTTTTACTCTTCGAATTGGATTGCTATGAACTCCAAAACACTATGAAATTTCCTAGACACTCGAAAAAAAAAATATCTAGAAGACTGAAAAACTCTAAGCAACTGGAAGGAAGAACAAGAGAGAAAACAAGAGAGGAAGAGGAGGCTCTCATTTTTTGGATGTGTAGAATGAAGTGGAGGAAGTCCCCTTTTATAGTTTCTAAAATGGGGGTTATGAAACTTGTATGTGTTAATACCTCATAATGATCATTGTTGGTTGTTACAACCAACTAACCCAAGCATCAAAGACGTTGGCTGTTACACTTGCCAAAACGTCCAAAAACATTTAACAAAAATTCAAAAACATTTTTCAGGTTGTTTTGGCAGTTTCGGGCATTAAACACATAGGTTACATCTGATTGAAGAAGCAAAACCGTCCAAAAATAAAAGAAAAATTAATTGGGCCTCAACAAAAGGTTGGGCTTACTATGGTCCAAGTTTCGGCCCGGCATTCGTGTTCGCAGGTGCGGGCACACACGAGCCCATGCAAATTTAGGCCCAAGCCCGAAGATTTGCACCTCCCCTGCGCGCGCCTGAGAGAGCATCTGTGGTAATTATTCTTACCCCCATCATAAAACAAGGTTCTTTATAAACCACTTGAACTAAGCATCTCCCACCAATATGGGACTCTCACATTTTCCTTTCATTTTTCTATTTCAATGGTGCACTTTTGAGCAACTATTTCTCATTCATCCGTGCACCATTTTGAGCTTGTGAATATACGAAATCGATGTCCTCGCGGAGGAGAACAAGAATTCACCAAGACCTTTCATCAATAAGATGTGGGTCCTACTTAATTTTTAGCTTCAAAATGGTTCATGAAAATGAGCTCTATAACACAAAAAATTGGACTTCTTAATATAGATGGGCTTCCAAGCCCAAGATAAGCCCAAAGTCTTAACTCAATTCTTAGCCCATTTTCTAACAATGCAAACCTTATATTGACTATACAGATACCAATTCTTACCAAAAACAGAAATGGGGTTGTCCCATACCTCTATGCTGCTCTGCTTCGAGCTTATTAATACAGCTACATCAATAACTAACATTTTGTAAATAGTTAGCCATAATTAATTTCTAATATCGAACTTATTTGTTACTATTCAAGTTTTTTTGAGTCAGGTATATGAGATTCAAAGTCCGTAACATTATGAAATCATAGATTTGGAGAACAAAATAAATTGTTAGATTAAGATACCCTGTTCATATATTATGTAATAAGAGCTTGGAACCATTTGATACTCATTACTGGTAATGGTAGACAGGTAGAAGTATAATCCGTAAGTATTGGTGTAAGCTAAACCAAATGATGAAATTAAAACCAAAGCCAAGTTGAGAACCACATAAGGTGTAACAAAGGCAAGAGAAGCGTATTGATTCTCATAATTTTACTATAATTAATGTGGTTATTATTATTATTATTATTATTTTGGAAAGAAAAATACTTTAACCTATTGTGTTTATGGAAGAAGACAGTGTTAAGAGTGCTACTGGTGCTTACGAGACTGATCACTGTTAAGCTGATTAGTTAGTTTGTTAACAATTAGTTTGTTTGTTTGTTAGGCCTTGACACTTGTCAAGAGTTCATTGGCCTTGTACATAATTAGTTAGTATTTGTATACTATGTATTTAAACTCTGTACAGTTCCCTTTGTTAATTCAAGGAAATAATACAATTTTTAGAAAAAAGCTTTCATTCTTAAATCAGTTTCTTTCTAAACATGGTATTAGAGCACAATACGGACACTGTGGAAATTTCTTCTTCAACGTCTGCCATAGAAGCTCAAGCTTCTTCTTCTCGCTTCGTTCTTGTCACTCTTTCTCATTCGTTGTCAAGTAAGGCTTGATGATCATAACTTTCTTCCATGGAAGCATCAGGTCCAGGCAGTAATCAAAGGCTATCGGCTTCAATGTTTTCTGAATCCAAGATCCTCACCTCCACAATTTCTCAATGCAACAAATGAAGCTTCTGGTCAATATAATCCTGATTTTCTGGATTGGGAGCAGCAAGACCAATTGCTCATTTCTTGGCTTCTATCGTCCATGACAGAAAAGTTGCTTACTCGAATGGTGGGCTGTGATACTGCTGCTCAGATCTAGACAAAGCTGGAGGAGCACTACACTGCACAAAACTGAGCTAAGATAAGTCAATTCAAGAATCAACTTCGCAACACTAGGAAAGATTCTTTATCTCTTAATGAATACTTGCTCAAAATTAAGAATCTTGTTGATTTATTGGCTTCAATTGGTCATGAAATTTCTGCCTCAGATCACATTGAAGCAATCTTCAATGGTCTTAGTAAAGAATATGATACTTTTGTTGTGTCTGTGAATACTCGTACTAATACTTACTCAGTACTCTTAATGAATACTTGCTCAAAATTAAGAATCTTGTTGATTTATTGGCTTCAATTGGTTATGAAATTTCTGCCTCAGATCACATTGAAGCAATCTTCAATGGTCTTAGTAAAGAATAACATACTTTTGCTGTGTCTGTGAATACTCGTACTAATACTTACTCAGTTGCTAAAATTGAGGCATTATTACTAGCTCAAGAGAGTCGGCTTGATAAAAATGAGAAAGAACTTGATTCTCATCCTGAAGAAGCTAACTTAGCAACTCATAATAGCTCTGGAGGTTAGCAAAACTCCCCAGCTAGTTTTCATTCTCATAGGGGCATACCTAACGATACTCGCGGAGGTTTTCAGAATTATCACAACAATCACAATGGTGGTCATTTCAACAACAGAGGGTTCATCATAATAAAAGAGGCGGCTACAATAATAACAATAGGGGTAGCTATTCTGGTCGAGGAGGAGGTCGATATCAATGGAATTCTCACAATAACAAGCCTCAATATCAACTTTGTAGAAAATTCGGTCACATGGTGATGCAGTATTTTATTGTTTTAACAAGTCATTTCAGGGTCTTGCTTCGTTTCAAGGTTCCTAGTTCAATTTTTGATCACCTGCTTCAGTTCATATGCATGCTATGATTGCCAAACCAGATGTTGTTACTGATGCAAACTGGTATCCGGATTCAGGAGCAACAAACCATGCCACTCCAGATGTCCAAATCTTGATGACTGGTTCAGACTACATGGGGCAAGAATAGCTCCATATGGGAAATGGATCAGGTTTGGCAATTAAACATGTTGGTAGTTCAATGTTCAATTCTCCTTTTCAGTCTAAAACACTTTATCTCAATATTCTTCTTCATATTCCTGCCATTACCAAAAATTTGCTTAGTGTATCTCAATTCGATCGTGATAACAATGTCTTCTTTGAATTTCATTCTAACACTTATCTTGTCAAAGATCAGGCTACCAGAATGACACTTCTGGTTGGGAAGCTTAAGCATAGTCTTTATATCTTTGATCCTATTCAAATGCAGCTGCTCAATCACAAGCAATTTGAGTCTTCCTTCTCTGGTTCATATCCAGTTTCTACTTGTCTCATGGCATCTCATAGCACTTCTTCTGTTGTACCCTCAGATAATAATGTACCATTGAGTTCAAATTCAATTTTGTTTCAACTCTGGCATAGTAGATTAGGCCATTCCCTCAGCAAAGATTGTAAAGTCTGTATTGACTAAGTGTAATCTTTCTTCTTGCAATAAAAATATCTACGATTTTTGTTCTGCTTGTTGTCTTGGTAAAGATTATAAGTTCCCATTTTCTAATTCTAATACAACGTACACTGCTCCTTTACAATTGTTGCATTCAGATTTATGGGTTTATTTCCCCTGCGCTATCATCTAGTGGATATAGATATTACATAAGTTTTGTTGATGCTTATTCACGGTACACCTGGTTATATCTCCTTAGAACTAAGTCTGAGGCATTACAAACCTTTATCAATTTTAAAAATCAGGTTGAACTTCAACTTGGTCTCCCTATTAAAACAGTTAGGTCCAAGGCATTAACAAGTGTTGGCAAACAATTGGCAAAAATAATAAACTCAAGTTGTTGTGAGAAAACTAACAAGTTGTTGCAACAGGTCTGCTGATGTTGTAAAACACCTGTTGCAACAGATTTACAGGATTGCTCGCAACAGATTTACACAGGCCGAAAATCCAATTTTGGAAACTTTTTGTACTTGCATCATTTGGCGTAATTTTCCTTATTAAACGTTTCTAGAAGATTAATAGGGATTATTTCTGATGGAATTTCGTGACTAAGCTAGGCCTAATTGATTGAGATATTTTATCTCATTTTCCTTGATTAAATTTCCATTTTTAGATTGATTATTGCTCTTTATTACC
This sequence comes from Trema orientale, assembly GCA_002914845.1. Lineage (NCBI taxonomy): Eukaryota > Viridiplantae > Streptophyta > Magnoliopsida > Rosales > Cannabaceae > Trema > Trema orientale. Next base: position 103,592 of record JXTC01000079.1, on the reverse strand, counting down.
TCAAATTTTGGATAATGATTGTTTACAGGTGTATAAGCAAAATCAAGATTATATTTCGTCCATTATGGTGCAGATTATGTCCTCATTAATTTAATGTAATTAATTTGATGAGCTGTCAGGATTTTTAGGCAGAATCTGTTGCAACAGATTGTGCTGTTTATGGAAAGTTCTCTTATTTGATTTTGATTGACTCCAAATAATTGTGAAATCAATCCTTGCCTTTAAGGAAAGTTTTTGCAGGTAAATAAGAGTGATTTCAGCTGATTAAGAAGAGCCAAAATCGTGGAGAACTTCTCTTTATGCACCTGGACACTTTTCAGGATTGATTCATGAAAGCTGTTGCAACAGATTTCAGACTGTCCAAATAAGGAATGACAACAGATTTTGTGGCAAATCATTCCCTTCTTATTTTCAGCCTTTTCACACTAAGGAAGCACGAAATTGGGGCTGGAAATTCATCTATAAAAGCTCACCAAGTCCAAGGGATTGGTATGCACTTCACTTTAGAGAAAATACTCTTTGAGAGAGCTTTTGTATAAGGCATAGAGTTTGTTCTATTGCCATTGTGAGACTTAGAGAGCTTTAGGGTTTTCTAGGTACTTTGTTTGAGTGCATCTTATTCTTCGGGAGGAAGAACAATACGTCTTCGGGAGGAGACAGATCCGGAGCAGTGAAGGGAGTTCACGTGTGAAGGATCAACAAGACGAGGGGACTCGCTAAACAAGATTGGTGGAGTTGTTACAACACATTGCGGCAGTTGAAAAGAGGGAGTCTTTTATTGCGTTAGTCAATTGGTGTTTGTAATCTTGATACTTTACTAATTTGTTTAATCTCTGGGCGTGGCCCCGTGGAGTAGGAGAGGTCCGAACCACGTTAAAAACGTCTTGTGTTCATCTCTTTATTTTTTATGTTCTGTTGCAACATATGCACTCGTTGTTGCAACATATTTTATCTGCATGTTACAACATAATTAATTAATTATTAATTTAATCAATTAATTAATTATTTGGTAATATTTAACAAAGCAGATCTTTCAAAAACCATTCAAACTGATTGGAATGGTGAGTATCAAACTTTTACTCACTTTCTCACTCAACATAGTATTACTCATAAAGTTTCCTGTCCTCATACTCATGAGTAAAATGGGGTGGCTGAGAGAAAGCACAGGCATATTGTAGAAACTAGTCTTACTCTCTTAGCTCACTCTTACATGCCTCTTAAATATTAGGATGAAGCATACCGAGCTGTAGTTTATTTGATTAATAGGCTGCGAACATCCAAACTCAATAACAAAACCCCTTTAGAAGTTCTTTTCAAAATAGCTCCAGATTATAAATTTCTTAAAGTTTTTGGATGCTCCTGTTTTCCTAATCTTGGACCTTATAATAGGCACAAACTTGAATTTCGTTCTGTTCAATGTACATTTCTTGGTTATAGTCTTAAGCATAAGGGTTATAAGTGTCTTGTTTCATATGGTCGCATCTACATTTCTAGAGATGTGTTATTTGATGAATATTCATTTCCCTATCTTAAACTTGCTTTATCCTCTTCCAACACTTTATCTCCTCTTTTATTTTTTTCTTGTCCTCCTTCTGCTTCTCCACCACTCTTACCTATTTCTTCTTCTTCTTCCCAACCTTCCACCTCATCTTTTTCTTCTTGTGGTCCATCTTCTTGTACTACTCAACATGTTACTGCCAATACACCTGATGCTAATCCTACTGTTACTACTGTTGCCATTAATCTTATTTCTATGCAGCCAGCTGATACAAATACTCACAAAATGCAAACAAGATCTAAGTCTAGGATCTATAAACCTAAAATGTATACTGCCTCTTTAGAACCTACTTCAGTCAATGATGCTATTCAGCAATATCATTGAAAATCAGCAATGGAAGATGAGCTTGCAGCATTAGCCCATAACAACACCTGGTCTCTTATTGATCTTCCTGCAGGCAGAGTTCCAATTCATTGTAAGTGGGTGTTCAAGGTCAAAGAGAATCCAGATGGCACAATCAATCATTACAGGGCTAGTTGGTTGTCAAAGGCTTTCACTAACAACCTGGTTTCGATTTTACTGAGACTTTTAGTCCAGTAATCAAACCAGTTACTGTTCGCCTTATTATTACATTTGCTTTATCTAAAGGATGGCTGATTCGACAACTTGATATCAATAATGCATTTCTCAATGGATATTTGCAAGAGGAGGTTTACATACAACAGCCACCAGGATTTGAAAGTTCCACTCACCCTCACTCAGTATATAGACTTCATAAGGCTCTCTATAGCCTCAAACAAGCTCCTCGAGCTTAGTTTGACAAGTTAGCTAAAGCCTTGGTGTCTTTTGAATTTTTGTCTGCCAAATCTGATCAATCCTTATTTTACAAAATTACTGATCAATATACTGTTTTCATCCTAGTGTATGTGGATGACATTTTGCTCATAGGCAGTGATTCTTACATGTTGTCTATGATTATTTCTGACTTGCACAATCTGTTTGCACTCAAGGATTTGGGGAAGCTTAATTACTTCTTGGGTATTCAAGTGCAGTCTACTGATTGTGGTCTTATCACAAACTAAATACATAAAGGATCTTCTCTGTAAAGCCAAAATGCAATCCGCTAAGCCACAGAACACTCCTACGACTAGTGGACTTCGTCTCTCAACATATGGGAGTGATCCAGTGGACAATCCTCAACTTTACAAGTCAATTATTGGTGCATTACAATATGTGACTATCACTAGGCCTAAAATCGCTTTTAGTATAAAAAAAAGTTTGTCAGTTTATGCAAAGTCCTCTTCAAGTTCACTGGGTTGCAGTTAAGAAAATTCTTAGATACCTAGCAGGGTCGATCAATTACGGACTACACTTTAGTAAGTCAACTTCTTTAGATCTTGTTGGCTTTTGTGATGCAGATTGGGCTGCAGATCCTGATGAAGACGATCCACCACTGGTTATTGCATATATTTGGCTCTAATTTGATAGCTTGGCAGTCTAAGAAACAACACACTGTCTCTCGTTCTTCAACATAGGCAGAATATAGATCCCTTGCTAGTGTAGTGGCAGAAATGACTTGGATTCAGTCCTTGTTAGCTGAATTACAAGTACCTTTGTCTGATGTTCCAATAGTATGGTGTGATAACCAAAGTGCAGTATTGTTAGCTGCTAATCCTGTTTTACATGCTAGAACAAAACACATTGAGTTGGATCTCTATTTTGTTCGAGAGAAGGTTCTTAGCAGACAGCTTGAAGTTCGACATGTTCCATCATTGGATCAAATTGCAGACTGTCTAACTAAAGCTATTTCTAGCACCAGGTTTCTATTTCTCAGAGACAAACTCAGAGTTGAAACTCATTTAACACTGCGTTGAGCGGGGTTGTTAAGAGTGCTACTGGTGTTGACGAGGCTAATTATTGTTAAGCTGATTAGTTAGTTTGTTAACAATTAGTTTGTTAGTTTGTTAGGCCTTGACACTTGTCAAGAGTTCATTGGCCTTGTACATAATTAGTTAGTGTTTGTATACTCTGTATTTAAACTCTGTACAGTTCCCTTTGCTAATTCAAGGAAATAATACAATTTTCAGAAAAAAGCTTTCATTCTTAAATCAGTTTCTTTCTAAATAGACAGAACTTTTGTAATCAAAGTTAAAGAACTCATGTTTCCGAATTTCATGTCCCGCTTTACAATCCCGAAAGTCGGGTGTTTACAATCCCGAAAGTCGGGTGTTCCTATAACTTGTGAATGAAAAACAAATGGAAGATACAACTATGTATTTTTAACAATAATTAACAAATTAAATAAAACAATGAAGTAAGCCATTAAAGATTGGACGTTTCATAGGGATTGTTAAAAGGGTTAGTATTACTTTTATATTTTGTATTTTAATATTTTGTTCAATTTATACTTTATATTTTGCTTATTATCAAAATTGACTTTTAGATTTAAAATCTGTTACAAATTTATACGTGACACTAATTTTAAGCAGTTAATTTACCAAGACGATTTAATAAACTTATTCTCGAATCAGTTTTTATATTATTTTAAATTTTTTAAACAGTATCTTGATAAATTAACCACTCTAAATTGGTGTCAGGGTATACATTTGTAATATATTTCAAATCTAAGGGTCAATATTGATAATAATCAAAACACAAGGTATAATTTGAACAAAGTATCAAAATATAAAGTATAAAAATGATATCCCCTGCTAAAATTAAAAAAGCAAAACTAAACAAAATAAAAGAAGAAGAAGAAGTACCCTAAAGCCCAAAGAGAGACCAAAGTCATAAAAATTTATAAGCCATGTAAGAAAATGAAGAAAAAAAGAAGTCAATATATCGATATTTTTAATAATAATAATTTTTTTTATTGATAATAACAATAAGTTGACAGGGACAAAAAAGGGAAAAAGAAAAAAGAAAGTACCTGGAGAAAGTAAGGACGAAGTTGTTGAAAGAGAGCGCAAATTCTATACGAAGAGGAACTTTGGACGTCCATATGGGAAAAGCTTTCTTTGATGCTATGGGCTCCTCAGGGTTCTTAAAAATACAAAGAAAGTTTCTTCTCTTTCTAGAGAGATCTTTTAAGTCTTAAATATAATGCAATGATATCGACACCTTATGTGATAGCATCACATACTAATACTAGTACAATATAAGTGTGGGTATTATACTCTGTAAAATTTAATAATGAGGTCCTTACTTTATTAGTGTATAGTATTAACATCATAATCTAGTCTATAACATTTTTCTTAACAAGACACAAGTTCTAAAAATAGTTAAATCCTATTTTGTTACTTGAATTTTAAAATGTCGCTAGTCCTTAAAATGTGTTTTTCTCTAATTCTGATATTGTAATTCTCAATTATTATATTTTACTACTTTGAACTGAGTTTTTGGGTCTAAATTTTGCCTGCTATATCGTATTTTGAAGTTTGAACAATCTGTTATAAATCAAGATCAAAACTGATTAAATATAACATAATTTAAAATAACATAATATGTTGTTTGATGGTTTAGGAATTATATTGAGACAAGAACGAAATTTGAAGACTAAGTGTGACTAAAAATCAGACACAAAAATGAGATTTAGTTTATTATTTAGGAACTAAAAATAGGATTTACTCGTTTGAGAAATGAATTGATCGTCGAAATTAGGCTAGACGCAATTTGGGGTGTAGCAACTTTTATTGTAAAGTTTCAAATTCGCCCCTGGATTTCCCCCAATTAATTAAGATTTGTAGTATTAACGGAGTATTTCTTAATATATTTAGTTAGTTGCTAAACTGCTATTTATAAAAGAAAATGAATGGGCTGGATAACTGGGTCTTACAGTGCTGCACATGAGGCCGTTGTGATATATGGGCCTTTGTGGCTTGGGGTTGTCACGAGCCTAAGACCGCTTTCGGAGGCTAACTAAAGTTAACAGAAGTGTAAGATAAACAATACCCAATTATTTATCATAGAGCATTTATAAGAAATGTCCTTCTTTTTTAGGGCGCGTCTACAGTAGGGGCGCCCCTACGTAGGGCCCTGTCTATTCACTGTTGGATGGGAATCTGTATATAAATAGATTCTCCACAGATTCCCGTTATTCCCCACAGATTCCCATCCAACGATAATTAAGGCATGACCCTACGTAGGGACGCCTCTACCGTAGCCATCCCCTCTTTTTTAACATCAGTTTAAAAAAGTGACCCTTTTTACACATATAGAATAAATGGCCATTTCTTCATTTTGTTTTTGCAAAATAGCCATTTTTTAATAGATTAATTTTATGTAAAATATGTCAACTTAATGTTTGCACATCAATTTTTTTTATTAATACATCAACTTTAATTAGATAAAATATATCAAATTTGATAGTATAAAACATATCAAATTTGATAGTGTAAGATATTGATATATTCTTAAAAAACTGATTTATTTTGGCATTCTTTTTAATAAATTTGGATATTTGAATGGTGTTGAAAAATAGCTATTTTTTAAATAATGACCTGAAATTCGGCCCTTTGGCTAAGAAGCCCCCAAATATGTCGAAGATATAAATTTAGGGTTTTAAAGGGTTATACCATCANGTAAAGAAATACCTCTTTCGTATGGAGAAATGTTAAAAAAATTAGGAAAATATGGAGTCAAAAAGTGGTGGTAATTTTGTAATTTTGACCAACTTTGTAAATCATTTATTATATAAATTAAAGTGTAAAAGAAAATTTAAAGTATCCTCTAGCAAAGTGGATATAGGCTTTCTTCTCTCTTTCCTTACTTGGGTTTGAATCCACTAGCCTACCATTCTGGTTTTCGTTTTATTTTTCCTTTTTTTTCCCCCTCTCATTCCGATTTTTTTTTCTTCCTTTATTTTTTTTTCTTTCCTTTTTTCCTCTCCTAAGGATAATAAGCTACAATATTTTTTCTAATTGAACTGGTTACCATCATTCTCATTTTTATTTTATTTTTCTGTTTTTTTATTCTTTTTATTTTCTCCTTCTTTTTATTTCTTTTTCTTCTCTCTCTCTCTCTCTCTCTCTCTCTCTCATTCCTGACTATTTTTCCTTCCTTCATTTTTTTCCCCTTTGTTTCTCTCCTATGGATAATGAGCTACAATTTTTCTTTTTTAATAAACTATTTATCAGCTACTAATATGGAATTGGTTACTAGTTACTGGTAACTGGTTTCCGGGTACTAAATTGACTTCCCAGCTCATCTATTTTGTTTTAAATTTTTTTCCCCTTTCTATTTTTTTTCCCATTGAACCATGCCCCTTCCCCCTTTTTTTTTTGAAGCGTTTTTTTTTGTTTCTTTTTTTCCTTCTTTTAATTGCACTATTACTTTTTTTTATTAGATACTAGTAACCAATATAGTGACTCCTTACCAATAACTAGTTGCTTTGGTTTTTATTAGATTGGTACTAATTACTGGTTACTAATTACTAATTTCGTTACTGGTTACTCTAGTTACTAATTACAATTTGCTTACTAGTTTCTAGATTGGTGGTAGTTGCAAAGACTAGTGAATGGTTACCACTTTGGTTGTTAGTTTCTAGTTATCTTTTTGGTTACTAGTTTCTAGTTACTAGTTTTTAGTTACTAGTTTTTAGCTCTCGATTATAATTTCTAGTCAGCACATTCATTTTAGTTACTAGTTTCTGATTTACTATCAATTAATTTGGTTGTCAGTTATAAATTACCAATTTGATTATGAGTTACCAATTATAAGAATAATTAGTGGTTACTTGTAACTAGTCAATTCTAGAAACTAGAATCTAGTAACTAGTCCTTAAATTAATATTATTTGTAACGAGTAAAAAATAAAGATAGAGGGAAAAATAGTTGTAAAAGGAAAAAAAAAAAAAGGAAAGAAAAGAAAATAGAAGTAAAATGAATGAAAAAAATTAAAAAGGAACAAAAAAAATATTAAAAAACTAGAAACTAGTAACTAATCCTTCAAATTAATATTATTGGTAACTAGTAAAAAATAAATACAAAGGGAAAAATAGTTAGAAAAGAGGAAAAAAGAAAAAGAAAATAAAGAAAATAGAAGAGGTAAAATGAATGAAAAACAAAACTAAAATGGAACCAAAAAAAATTGAAAAAAAAAATTGAAAGGGGCTTTGGGGGGTTTGGATTCTTTCCCGGGAGGAAGGGGGTTACCAACCAAACTTTTTAAGCCTTTTGTTGTTTGGGCTTTTTTTTCCCTTTTTTTTTTTTTTTCATTGGGTTTTTTAACTTTTTTTTTTTAAAAATTCCCATTGGCTTCCCTTTTGGCGGCTTTATTTTTTTTTTGTTGTTTTTTTTTTTTTTTTTTTTTATGTATTTACCGTGCATTTCCTAATTTTCCCATAAATTTACCCTCAAACAAAATCAGGCCCATTTTAAGTGAAAGAGAAAAGAAGTTTCTTTTCTCAATTACATGCAAAATGGTTTTAATCTCTGTTAAAAATCACACCATAGTTAAGAAATTTCTCTTTAAGCAGTCTTGGAAATTGATATCTTGATTTAGAAAAAATAAGAATAACAACACCTTTTAGACCCTAACTAATTATGAGGAACAAATATTTTTCGGCTGTAACTAATAAATTAGTTCTAAATGAAAATTTTAGTTGCTGAAAAGGGTATTTAACAAGACATAAAAAAAATTATGTTAAATTTGATTCATTTATCTTAAAAGGTGATATTTGGCTATTAAACCTATTATATAGAAATTATTTGTTTTTTTAATCATTACTTAAGGGGAAATTAAATATTATACAGTGTTTCTGAAAAAAATTTGAAAAATACAGTGGTTTCCGTTTTCTTAAGGTGTGGTACGGTTTTTATTAGAAAAATATCGTTTTCTAAAAAATATTTAGAAAAAGACCATTTTTTAAAATAGTAACTAGTTTCTGGTAGTCAATTTCCAGAAACTAATAACTACTAATCAACAGTATTTATAAAGTATATAATCGGTAACCAGTAACTAGTTTCCAGAAATCGATAATCAGTAACTATTTTAAAAATGGTATTTTTCTAAATATTTTTTAAAAAATGATATTTTTCTAATAAAAATCGAACGAAAATTAAAAAAAAAAAGCATGATTTCTGTATTTTTGTAATTCTTTTCGATTTTTGTAGGTAAAAATGTTAGAAACCCTTTACTAAACTATTATTAGATCTTTTTCATAGTACATTAATATTGCTATTGTGTTGTCATGATTAATATGTTGATCACGAAGTTAAGTACTATAGAAAATATCTATGTCTTATCAAATCCAAATCCAAATTTGATTTTTACTAAAACAAAGTCTTGTAATTTGACTATTTTTGAAATATGATATTCTTATTAAGCTAAATAAATTGATAAAATAGTGAAATTACCCCTTAATAGATTTAAGTTTATATTATATTTATACTTTTATATTGGATACCTGAATAGTTTTTTTTTTCTGGAAATTATTATATCTCGTACAATGGTCATTTTAGGGGAAAAAAAATTAAAGCACTGTTTGGACAATAGAAAAGGTAATTCTTAAATTCAATTTAAGTCTAAATTTATTATCCCTTCTTTAGAGTAATTTTGTCACTTCCCATCATTTCTCGCAATTTAGCTGATTCGTGGGAGTCAGATTTTAGAGGTAGTCAAGCTACTGGCTTTTATAATTAAAAATTTAATGTAATTATGTTATCCATATTTCTAAGACACACAAGGGATAAACATTTTTTTTTAAAGAAAGTGAAATACAAGGTCGCTTTTTTTGACATTTTTCCCATGAAAATTGAAGTTTCTTTTTTTTTCTTTTTCTAATTTTGAATTGCCAATTACCGGGGGTTAGCTTTTTCTTTTGCAGCCGTCCACTACTTAATATAACACAATTTTCACAATTTTTGTTGATATGGAAATTGGAAAGCTATATACGAAATACTACTATAATCAACTATTGTGCACTTCAAAAAAGTACAAGTGCAGAACAGTAGAAGATCTTCCTAAGCTAAGACGGCTGATATGACTGATTCTATTCAAGTGCTAAACGAGTCATCAATTGGTCGTACATTTGTAGTACGCCAAAATGTTTGAAGATCATTAGATACATCCAATACTTTGCAAAAATTATTTCCCTTATAAATGGCTAACGTAATTTTTTGGAGCAGCCAATGTAGGAATTTTCTCGGTTTTCCTAAATCTTTTAACACTTTCTGATTTACTTTCTATAATTTTTCCTAGTCAAAATTTCATCAAAAGTTATTTGATTATAGATCTCAGCGTAAGAAAAGGAGATAATACAGCTCAGTTGAAGATACATAGGTGACAATACTCGTGTTAATCAATTAATTAATGCAACTACTGGAATAGTCCGAAGCATTAGTAACATGTTTGTATAAATAATGTGGAAAAGTCATACTGTATCAGCTCTTTATTTGCTTAAGGAGAAAAAAGAGAGTAGATGAGTTGGGAGAGGGAAGTCCTTACACGGCTTTTCACTGTTTCTGTTCGCTTTTGTAATGTTTAAGGCAATTCGGCAATTAATAGACTTCCCTATATATAATATTAAATGCAAGTCCATCGGACGAAAGGGAATTTTATATATCTTACTAGGAGACACGGATCGGTTCGATAGACAATTTACCATTACTTAATTAGCAAATGATATTATCACCATATTAGTGTTTAATGTTGTTCTAATTAATTCTTAGACAGTCATAATCAGTTTCCTACATCGCGCAATCTAGCCTGTCACCATAGAAAAATTATTAGAAGGCCCTCTTTGCCGACTTTTATTCCGACTTTTATTCAAAATGGTGTTAGGCTCATCATGTGGCCCCAAAAATAAAAGCTAAATATTTTTTTTTATTCCCTGTAAATTGGTGCATGGTTCTCCAATAATATTAATCATTATTCTGAGCTATATGAAGCTCTCATATATGGAGGGTAAAATTTGAACCAATATAGTTTATAGCTAGGAAGCTAGCTAGTACTTTGGCGAAGAGATAGGCAATGTGAATCATACGCCAATTATTTCATACATATGGGTGCTCTCATTTACTTTTTTTTGTTATTTTATTTATTTAGTTTTACTTTTAGTAGTATAAGGGTAGAATAGTCTTTTTTCTTCTCATGTAAATTTTATTTAAGCTTTTTTTCTTTTCTCTTGTACATATAATTTTTTGAGCAGTTCAATAAAAGCCCTAGCCTTCAAATATTTTCCTTTTCTCTATAGAGATTATATCTCTTGGTTTTCGTCCCAGTCAACATGATTAAGCTCTCTTTCTAAAATACACTAAAGCTGGTTGTATTCTTCTTTATTTGTATGTTGATGACGATTATTACTGGTGATGATATTGATAGGATTGCAAAGTTGAAATTTAGCTTGTCAATTTGATATGAAGGACTTGGGCTCTCTACGTTATTTTTTTTGGGCATTGAAGTTTCTTCCTCTCCCAAAAGTTATCTTCTCTCACAGTCTAAGTATGCAGTCGACATTTTTGAATTTGCACGTCTTACTGATACTCGGATTGCTGATATTCTTCTTGAGCTTAATGTTGAATATTCTCCTACTGATGGTACACCTGTGCTAGATCCTACTTTGTATCGTACTATTGTTGGTAGCTTGATTTATCTCACTATTACTTGCCTAGATATTGCATATGTTGTTCAAATTATTAGCCAGTTTATTATTTCTCTTACTACGGTTTATTAGACTGCTATTCTTCATACACTACGGTATCTTCGAGGTGCTCTCTTTCAAAGTCTTTTACTTCTTTCGACTTCCTCTTTAGAGTTGCGTGTATATTCGAATACTGATTATGTTAGTGATCATTTTGATCATAAGTCTACAACTAGATTTTGTATTTTCTTGAGTGATTCTCTTATTTCTTTGAAGAGTAAAAAACAAAATGTTATTTCAAAATCTTCCACAAAAGCTGAGTATCGTGCTATAGCATCTATTACCACTAAGATAGTTTGGTTACGATGGTTACTTGCAGATATGGGTATTATTCTTTCTCTTCCCACTCTTATGTATTGTGATAATAAGTGTACAATTGATATTGCTCACAACTCTGTTTTTCATGAGCGCACCAAATATATTGAGATTGATTGTCATTTTACTCGACAATATCTTCAGCATGGCACCATTAGTTTGCCTTTTATATCTTCTTTCTTACAGATTGCAGACATGTTTATAAAGTCACGTCTGCTTCTACATTTTCATTTTTCAGTTGGCAAACTCACAATGATTCTTACATCAGCATCATTAGTTTCACTGCAAAAAAATAAGAATTTTACTTACTCATATATGTGTAGGAGAAACTTATTTATGTGTAAGAAATAAACTTTACTTACACATCCAATAAGTGTAAACATGTGTAAGCAATTATATATAGGTAAAAGCTATTCCTACACATAATTTTATGAGTAAGAAAAAATCTACGTGAACCCCACCAACTTGACTCAGCTTGATGAGTTGGAATTTAAGTTGGCAACTGACATGGCGATGACATGGAAGACACATGGTGCTGACGTGGCTACCACATGGTATGACATGGCGCTGACTTGGATGCCACGTAGCCCACATATCACTGACTTGCTTGCCACATGGCACTGACTTAGCTGCCACGTGGCACCGACATGGCGCTGACTTGGCTACCACGTGTGCTGCTGTGGTGCTGACATGGTTGCCATGTGTGATTATGTGGCTCTCACGTGGCTGTCGGATATACGTGTAGGTAAAAATTAACATGTGTAAGTAAAACTAATTTTTTTGTTTGGTAGAATTTCTCTTTTTGTGTAGCTAAATATGAAGAAATATTGTGTTCTTTTATTTTAAGGAAAATTTGGTGTTTATGATTAAGTGCAATTGTGAGTTTTGCAAGACAAATAAGACAAAATTCATTGAAAAAACAAAGTACGTAACTAAAATAATAAAATACTACATAACTAATATCGAAAACATTCTAAAATCTAAAATAGAGTGCAAAATAGTACAACAAAAATACTCAAATAAATAAATGTATTAACTGAAAAAACCTAAGTCCTAAGAATCATTCTGCTCAGAGGTGTGCAGGGAAGGTGACTCATCGCGTCCATCTGATAAAGGCGATACATGGGCTCGTGGAGGACTTGTACCAGGCCCTGAACTGCGATCAGATATAGATGGTCGAGTCCTCGGAGGTGGCATGAGATTATGTTCCCTAAGTACTTGTCGACACTCATTAAGTCCCTCCACAAGATCTTGAAGTTGCTCATGTGTAAAACTAAGCTCTTGGACCAACTCTGCATACGTTGGGCGATGAGGCTCAGCTAAATCCATCTCAGACGTAGCAGTCGAACCGCTAAGAGACCTCTCCCACCCTCCCAAGCGAACTGAATGTCGTCCAAGAACACGCTCCATAACCTCCCCCACCCTCCCAAGTGAACTCAAATTTGAGGGGAATGTTAGAGTTATTTACTTTTTTTGTTATTTTATTTATTTAGTTTTGCTTTTAGCAGTAGGGTAGAATAGTCTTTTTTCTTCTCGTGTAAACTCTATTTAAACTCTTTTTCTTTTCTCTTGTACGTATGATTTTCTGAACAATTCAATAAAAATCCTAGCCTTCAAGTATTTTCTTTTTCTCTTTATTTTGATCTTTCTCACACTCTCTAGACTATCTATAGTGTCTTTTCCTTGTAGTAAATTTCACTAGTACAAGAAAAATCTCAAGTATTCAAGGCGTAAAATGATGATCGCTATTTTTCAACCATCATCATTACTTAAGTACATATAATACGTGATACCACCTCTTTGTGAAAGAGTATATGGAATACTACGTGACTTCATTTGGCATAAAATACAGGGAAAATAACATTAAAATACCCTGAGTTTTAACTTTTCTGCAAAAAAAAAAAAAAAAAAAAACCATGACTTTTGAATGTCTACAAAATAATACCCTCACTTTTAAATTTTTGCAAAATAATACCTTGACTTTTGAATTTCTGCAAAATAATACCATCACTTTTGAATTCTGTAAATTAATACCCTAACAATTAAAATTCGTATAAATTAATACCCTAACATTTGAAATTCCTATAAATTTATAACCTTAATGCCCAATTAGTTGATTTTAATAATAAAAAGATGGTAGTACCCATCATCAACTTAATTAAAACTTATTAAATAATAATAAAATTTTTGAAAAAATATTTGTAGTTAGCTTATTTCACTTTTCATTTAAAAAAAGAAGTAAAAAAATTAGAATGAGAGGTAAAAGTAGTTAATTGAAAAAAAAAAAAAAAACATGAGAAGTAAAAAAAATTGTGTTTTTTTAGCAATTAACCAAAAAACGTAGTTATAAAATAATTTCCGATAATATCTAAAATATAAATATTTTTAATAAGTTAATGAGAGATATTTGCATCTTTTAATTTGCTCATAGTATAACTATACAAAGAAAACAAAAGCTGAAGGTATTAATTTCCAGAAATTCAAAAGATAAGGTATTTTTTGCCAAAAAAAAGTTAAAAGTGAGGGTATTTTTACGTGATTAACCCTAAAATATATATGTGTTTGACTTCTTTGTGAATTGTGGCATTTGTTACTCTTTTCATTTTAACTCATGTTAATAGGGAAATAGGCAAGCACCCATTGGGAGAAACCAATGCTTGAAATGTGTACACATTATATAAAACAGAAAATTTATACAAATTTAAATTTTCAACAATTAAATCTTCAATAAGTTTTTCTTCCAAAAAAAAAAAAGGAAAAAAAATCAATAAGTTAATTATTTGCATGACATTTAGATAACAGAATGAGGAAATTTGCTAATGAATTCTAAAATTAACTTGTGTAAAATTATAAACAATAGACAGTAATATTCAAGACAGTAGGGAAAACAAAAATGCATATATATATTCAGCCCTTATAAATATTTTGCAAACATGTTACGTAGTAAACTAATTGATTTAAACAAATGTGTACATATACATACGTACATATCAAGCTCAAAAAACACTGGAGTTTTGTTATTCTCATATGCAGAAACTACGCTAGTCTTAGTACTGATATGGTGATTTTTTCGTTCGCAACCTAGTTTACAGTCTGTCCATATTGCAGCACATAAATAAGAGAGATCGATAGATAACGGCCGAAATCCAAGCCTTGATTAAACTCATTTAGCTATTGTTTTAATTATAGTTATTTTATGTGAGGATTTTAACTCGCATATAATACAAGGCTTCATAATTGCTTAATACATAAAATATATAACTTAATTAATTTTTTTCGAAAAAGAAAAAAAAGAAAAGAAAAAAGAAAAGGCTTCATATATAGATTAAATCGTGAGGAAGAAAGAGTTTCACGTGTAAAAATGCATATATCAAGGTTAATATTCATGGGGAAGTGTTTTGCAAACGGAAGATTTTAATTTCATGCAAAAAAGACGCAAGTTTGAAAATTTTCTCGTGGTACGCATGTCGTTTTGACTCTATGGAACCTGGTCAAAGCTTCCTACATGTCGATTGCTCATTGGCCTAGTTTGGACGGCGTGGCCGCGGAAAATTAATTAACGAGGATAAAAAATATTAAAGAAAAGAAAGCCAGAAAAAATATATGATATATAATTCATAAAACAACAACAACGACAACGAGGTTATATATTAACAATATATCCGGAACCATGGTACGCGGTTAGTTGCCCTAGTCACTTTCCGACACCCATAAATGTACCACAATCTCTTTCTATAAATACACTTGATATGACTAATGATTCTGCATAAGAATATTAGTATATTACCCAAAAGAAGAAATAAACATAGTACTCCAAGTAGCAAGTTTTAATTAAGGAGAGAGATCTATTTGTCATCAACAATAAGTGAAATATGGAGTACTTTGTTAAGCTCCCCCAAGCTCTTTTCTTTGCCATATTAGTGATTATTAGTACTCTTTCTTTCTTGTTTTGGAAGGTTGCGTACTCTTGGTGGATTTCTCCGACTCGGGTCTATCGTAAGCTTAGAAGAAACGGGTTCGGAGGTCCGACTCCGAGTTTCCCATTAGGCAATACAAGTGAGATGAAGAGAGAGAGTACAGCCATTAATAATGGAGAAGCACCATTGAACAGTACTATCAGCCATAACATACACTCAACTGTATTCCCTTACTTTGCTCGGTGGCGAAAGATCCATGGTACATAATTAGCGCTGTTTTGATCATGCATAATTAAAATATTTTTTTGTCTTTCTAATTGAGTGTTAATTAATTAGTTAACACGTTAATATTGAACTTTTCTTTTGATTATGACACTAATGCAGGGAAAGTGTTCATCTATTGGCTTGGTACGGAACCTTTTCTGTACATAGCGAACCCGGAATTTTTAAGAAGAATGTCAGCCGGAGTTATGGGGAAGAGTTGGGGAAAGCCCAATGTACTTAAGAAAGACAGAGAACCCATGTTTGGGGATGGTTTGCCTATGGTTGAAGGTGACCACTGGGTTCGTCATCGACGTGCCATTACTCCTGCATTTTCCCCAGCTAACTTGAAGGTACCTATATATGTCTCTCCCCCACGATACGGTGTCAAAGCATTATCTTTTAGTCTGGTATATATATACTGTACCATATATAATGAGTAATGCTATGTGATATCTTACGGTACCCAATACCACATGATATATCAGTCTGGTATAGGCTAATTATTATTATAATTTAGGTGATAACTATGTAAAATCTATTTTATATTAATTAGAATCACCCAATAACAGATTGACATGTTATTATTATTATTGAGTAATAATGGTACTGCCCATAATGTATAAATAGGTGACACTATCTTAGAGTATGCAATACCAATTATTAATAGCTAAAAATGATAGTAAAATAGAATTGACACATAGTAAAATGTGACTAACTGAATGACCATCTTATTATATTATACTATTATGTGATCAGTTTTGATACATGTATGGTGGTAATTATATTATAGTAAACTATCACATGTATGGTGGTAATTATGCCTGATAAAAAGTATTTTAATTTCACTTTCTCTTAAAACAAATATTTCGTCCGATGTCCATGGCTTTACCCTTTGACTAAATCAGCCTAAAGTTTGATATCTATATATAACCGTACTATTGGTCTAATATGTATAGGCTATGGTGTCCTCAATGGTAGAGTCCACCAACAATATGCTGGACAGGTGGATTACTATGGTGAACTCAAATAATAACCCATTTGAAATAGATGCGGAAAGAGAAATCACAGTCATAACTGGAGAAATCATCGCCAAGACAAGC
Organism: Trema orientale; assembly: GCA_002914845.1. Classification (NCBI taxonomy): domain Eukaryota; kingdom Viridiplantae; phylum Streptophyta; class Magnoliopsida; order Rosales; family Cannabaceae; genus Trema; species Trema orientale. The sequence goes on along the minus strand of JXTC01000079.1, from coordinate 86,858 downwards.
TTCGGCATAAGTTACCAAAATGGCCAGAAAGTGTTTGAAAAACTAAAAGAACTACAAGTGGCTCTCTTCAAATCTAATCGCTTAGTGGGTGTTCCTTTTAGTGAGTTCTTTATGAACCCAAAGCAAACTCTAAAAGCCCAAAATCTCGGGAAGGAAATAGACCAAATCCTCCTATCAATCATAACCTCTCGAAGAAAATCCGTCAAGGAAAATTGTTCTCAAGGAGACTTGTTAAGTTTATTGCTTAAAGCAAACGAAGAAAATGGTGAGTTGGGAAAAATGTTGACAACTAGGGAATTAATCGATGAGTGCAAGACCTTTTTCTTTGGCGGCCATGACACCACGGCATTGGCTTTGACTTGGACGTTGTTGCTTTTGGCCTTACATCCCGAATGGCAAACTCAGTTGAGGGAAGAGATCAAGGAAGTGATTGGAGATAGAGAAGTGGATTTCAATTCCATTGGTGGTCTAAAGAAGGTATGTTACATGTATCTTGATTTGTAATATTTCCTATTGTAACGTTTTTGATTTGTCACATAAATATGATCACGCAAATATTTATCCTAGCTACCAAGAAAAAGAGACCACGATATATATGTAAAGTATATATTATGCATATTTTTTTATTCTGAAAAATAGAAAAAAAAAATAACATTAATGATGCACGTCTTTTTATGTACCATGATAATCCAACGACTAAAAAAAATAAATACATACACATAAGGAAAAAAAATAGCTACTGATTGACAACCTATATATATATATATGTGGGTGTGGGTACAGTCGTATGAATATAAAAAAAATACGAAATATGAATTCTTTATGTGAAAGTCTACGATGTGCAAGGAGGTATTATATAGTTGTTTTTGGAATATAAATCTTGATCATCATGATGAGGTTGGGATAGACATGAACTTTTTGCTTTAATAAAGAGAGGAAAAAAAAATGTTCTAGCTAGTCTTTTGGTGGACCAAAAGAAAAAAGGTCTAGATTGTCCATACGCGTTAGATTGGGCCTTTAATTTGTAGACTAGACTAGAGATGTCCACACACCATAGGAAGCATATCTATAAATTAATAGAGCACAAAATGCCATTTGCGATTTGACGCGTGATCATTTTTACTAGCCAAAAAGATAGAACGACCACACGTTCGCGTGGTAGCCGCCAAAATGGTATCCACAATATTTGTTGCTGAAGTATGCTCCTCTGTGTAGAATTACATTCTAGCACTAAGTCTACGTATATATCATTGTATATATGTAACTGTAGAACGAATTATAGCTTACTGAGTCTAACATTGCTAAATTGAATTCTGATGCATTGTTTGACGTTTCTCGTATTAACTTCTTACTTCTTACAATAAAATCAAAAAGAGAGAGTCCTTTCAAAAAATAAAAATCAAAAAGAGAAAGTCAAAAGTAAGAAGAAATTAAAAAGTTGGAACAAATTATTGAATACTTCTCATAGTTTTATATATGACAAAATAAAAAATTTTATTTTGAAATATATGATCGATATTATATTTTATATTAGAAAAACAATAATATTGATATTCATAATAGTTTACCAATTTTATGCCTGAAATTAATGCCCTAGACTCATAAAAAGCTACATTAGTTTTTTATTTTCTCCTAGTAAATTAATGAATTAATTTATAATTAATTAATTGTGCAGATGGGATGGGTAATGAACGAAGTAATCCGACTATACTCGCCAGCACCAAACATACAAAGGCAAGCCCGAGAGGACATTAAAGTAGATGAAAACGTGGTAATCCCCGAAGGAACAAACATATGGATTGACGTTGTGGGAATGAACCATGATCCTTCTCTCTGGGGAAACGACGTCAATGACTTCAAACCCGAGAGGTTTGAAAACGACGTCGTTTACGGTGGATGCAACCACAAGATGGGATTTGTGCCATTTGGCTTTGGAGGAAGAATGTGTGTTGGTAGGAACTTGACAATGCTCGAATATAGAATTATCCTAACCCTAATCCTGACTAGGTTTTCCTTTACCTTGTCACCAATCTACCGTCATTCTCCTTCTACCCTACTTACTTTGAGGCCCACCTATGGTTTGCCTCTGTTACTTCAACCCATTTAGTAAATAAACATATATACATATATATAGATATATATTTTGGGGCCGGGGTCTTTTAGGAAGATCAGTATTTGTTAAATGTAATTAACTAGCTAGCCATCATAATCTCCAATTAAGGTCAGATTCGGCAGTTATGGAAGCACTTTTTTTTGTTTTCTTTTTTAATTAATTCGTATAAATTGTTGAATCATCGATAGGGTTGCTAGCTAGCTACAGCAAAAGTAAACGAAATGGACTATCTATGTAAATTATTTAATCTGGGCAATCATAACTACCAATGACGATTTTTCGTCAGTTGATGAAGCACTACCGCTCTTCACGTATATATTAAATCAATATGAATCCAAATTAATTTCGTTGATCAATTTTTTCAACTCCATGCAATTTAAAAATTATCTAGTTGTAATATCGATGCGATAGTTATAATAAGCCACTCGTTGAACATAAAAATATTTGACAGGAAAAATAGACCGGTGATTTCAAAATTCAAGTCAATATTACTACTTAGTTATCAAAAGTAAAATTGACAAACAAAATAACTTTCTATCTATTACAGAATATATGATAATCAATTCTAATATTTTAACTAATTTTAGTATCTCAATCCATGTCCAACAAATAATATTAAACCTTATAAAATTTGAAACTATTTTATTAATTCTATTAACTTTTATTTAAATTTCAAATGTGATGTTATTAGCTAGGACCAATTTGCAGAGCAGCTATAGACAATTTTTATAAAACTATAATGAAACAAAAAGTATCTAAAATTTTATAGTAGTTTTCTAAAGTAAAATGCTCAGTGAAGAATTTTATCTTAGATTAAGTTGTCTTCATTTTCCTATTCTCGTGGAAGAAATAAGATTTGAATTATTTCACGTAGAAAATGAATAGTAGCTAGTTTTCAATTCTATTTTTTTCCCTCAAAATTAACTAAATGGAAAAGGAAAGTTAAAATAAAAGTAGATTCAAAGTTGAAATAAATGTGATAATTCAATTATTATATATATAGTTCGGACAAAGTTGTAAAAATAAATCTTAATGTGAGAAAAATAGAGAAAAGAAAATTATTTTACATATAAATTACAAAAAAAAAAAAAAAAAACTTTAAAGAAAAAAATTGTAAAATTGAGTTGGGGTTGTGGTCTTCAATTGACCATTCCACCCGTAAGTAGTTAGACACATGTCTGACAATTTATTTTATCATGTCATGACACCACGATCATGACACAATCATGGTACATACCATATCAACTTGAACACATTGCAATTAACTAAAGTGTCAAAAAACTTAAACTTGAACATAACACTATATTAATAATTTTCTCAAAATATTAATCACGAACACAAAACGGTTAATTTAAATGATTAAAACAACACATCAAACCCATTAATAAATCTGTCCTATATCTGATTATGACTTAATTGACAAGAATACCCACATTTGACACATTCATGTTGTAAAATTCGATTTATTTAAAGGGTAAAAGAGTAATTTTTGGGCAAAGACCAATCTTGTAATTTCAAATTTTTAAGTATTAAATTATAAATATTTGACATGAACTTGGACTCAATCAGAACTAGATTTATTGGGGCAAAACTTTAAAAAAAAATTTTGAAAAGAGGGACTAAAAAGTAAATAAATAAAAGTGTAAATGAAATAAAATTTCAAAAGCCAGTTAAAAGGTGTAAATAATGTTAACAGTGCCCAACCAACTAGATATCACCATGTGTGCTACAGTACTCGAAATTGCATTTAAATCCTCTGAGTTTCTTATCTTCTCACCCAAAGCCCTCAGCCGTTTTCGAAAATTCCCTTCATGGTCACTGTTCAGCCGCACCGTGGCTCGACGCAGCAGACACACTGACCTGCCATCTTCCCCAGCCGCCAATGAGCAAGTGCCACCTCCCCCAGCTGTCGGACACCAAAGATCGGCTCCTCCAAAGATTCCGCCACCTCGACGCTTTTTCGCTTGCTAAAGCTTCGTCTGATGTCATTTCACGACACCGATGGCACGGCTGGATTCATCACATCGACCCTGTCACTTCTCGACTGGTTCCAGCCATCATCTCACTGCCTGTAAGAATTTCACAGTTTTGGCCATTTTCCTAATAAATTTGTGGCATTTTTATAATTTTTTGTTGGAGAATTATTTTGCCCGAAATAATTATATGGTGTTGTAGAGTATGAAAAATCATGACAAAGTACGGGCATTAGGCATTGAAATGATATCCGAAAGTGCATTAATTTTCGAATTGAAAAGTGGACATTTTTCAAATGAATTCCAAAAATAGACATTTTTTTAATTCTCAGGTTTTAAGCTCGTTTAAGGTTCAGAACCTCGAAACTGAATTTTGACTTCGAATTTGAACTCAATGAGACTGAGAGACAAATTTTAATATAAAATATGAGTATGTTTTGAAGTAACATAAAAATCAAAACATGTGGCTCGTGAATACTACTGTTTTGCGTGCCACGGCCGGGTCCCGCTCTGAGACCCAAATTTAACAAATTATATGTCTAACCTAGCATTTTTGGATACTAGGAATTCAGTGATGATCTCTGTTTCTCAATCTGAGGCTCCGTTGGAAAGGTCACTTTTTCAAGTAACCTTACTAGGAACACGAAATGACCGTCCGAGCACTCAAGTGACTAACGGGAGATTCTTCGAGTGTCATTAGCTTGGTATAACTATCATCTCGATGTAGGACTTTAATTGTCTAGTTTTTATATCTGTTTTGATTTATAATTGTATTATAATTGATTTATGAAGAATCATGATTTTACGATAGTTTGACGAATTATTGAAATACGTTGGATTATATCGGGATTGGACTGTGTGAATTTTTATATATATTTTTAAATTGTGATTATGGGATAAAACAGGGTGTACCGCTCATGTTATAGTAAATCTCAGAATAATACCAAGTGTGATTCTAAAGCATGATTTGATTGATTCTTGGATGCATAGTTATTGTGAACTGTTATATATTGTACATACTATAGGATCACACAATTGAGTTCTATTATTGCATCGTAGTAGTTTAAATCGCTAGCGAGTTGCTGCAGTGCTAGGTGAGAGACCTAGGCCTCTGCATAAATTTTCACTGATATGCCTTCGAGTAGTGTCAGGATGCTGAGTATCTTTACTATAAAGGTATTACAGGATTGTGATGGGAGGATGAGAGCTTACTTTTATATTGGGTTGATGTATGATATGTAAAATTATGTGGTTTTGAATATCTGATTATTATAGATCTCAACTATTTTATGAACTTAGTTTATAAATAGATTTAAAAGGTACTAACTATGCAGATTTAGAAATTGCATTCATTCAAAAAGGTATTGAATTCCTACCGAACATGTGAATACTTACCTCTTATTTTTCCACTCTTAGGTAGTACTCAGTGTGACCTTGGAAACTCGAAAACGGAGTAGTGAGGAGCTTGTTATCTTTTTGAATAATTAGTAACTACGTAAAATACTACTGTTTACTTTCTTGGCTTGTAATAACACTTAAGGGCCCGTTTCACGGATTTGGTCTGTAAAACTTTTATGTCCAGATTGTTAGATTGTTGATGATGATACTTGGTTGTTTTATAAATTTTATTTTCAATCTATGTCTAATGGTGTGAGAATTTTACTATTAAAACTATTTTTATAAATTCTTTAAAAACAACTATTGAATTTCCACTTGTGAAATTCTCTTTACGTCACTGGCCCGGAGTTCGGGTCATGACATATACACTAAATAAGTCAAATAAATATATCTAAAATGTGTTAAATATAAAATAATAACATTCAATATCATATCAATAAATATGTGGCTTTTGTGTCATGTCGTATTAACATAAAATTAATTTGTTTAATTAAACATGTTACACAAGACATTTTTGGGCTAAGTGACGGGTTGACACAAAACTCATATGTTTTATTATTCATGATGTTGTGTCAAGCTGAAATTGATACGAAGTTAAATATATAGGATAAGCAAACTTGTTTATCTCTAATCATTTTCAAATCATATCAATGTGCCGTCGAAAAATTGCCAACTGCTAGTTGAACATGTAATAGGCTAGAGTTTAACACAGAATTTTAAGACATTATGCATATCATTTAATGGATTCTCTATAGCTTTAGCTGTCACAACCCAAAACCCGGGTTAATGGCAGAAGGGGAATTTCATAAAGATAGTGTTTTGGGGTTTTCCTAATTTTTAGAATTAATCCTAAGATGTGGATTAGTGGTAATTAAGCACAAGATTATCAAGGAATAAGCTAGCTTACCTAAGCTACGTGTAGTATAAGACAAACGACACAACTCAAGGAAAACCACATCTAGCACAGTCTAAACTACGCGCCGTTTAGAGTATTTCCGCCTAAGCTCTAAACTACACACCGTACAAGCTGAACTACATGTCGTCTAAACTCTTTTCCAATCCTACTCGAACTATAAGTCATTGAAGCCGAACTACATGTCACTTGGAGCTGAACTACACGCCGTTTTGGTGCTCCTTCTATCATGTACAAGCTGTCCACTAATTCTTGACAACTCTAGAAAGCTTCGGATTTTTCTAACTTGCTCACCAAGGTCTTGTAACTAGAAGTACTTGTTGCCTAAGGTCTTCTACATTAAGCAAGCTCAAGCTAGTTTAAGAACTTGACACCTAATCCCCTTGTCCAATAAGATAAGCTAGCTAATGGACACTTGACACCTCATTTCCTTATAGTAAAAAATATATTATAGTATAAGGTATCATTTGCCTATAAATAGAAGGGTATCTCCTTCATTTTGTAAGGATTTTCAGCTATTAAACTTCCAATACAATTTCCTTTCTTGCTCTTTAACTTCTCAATCGAGTTCTCTCTCTATTTCGCTTGTATTCTTGTTGTTCTTGTTATTACTCTTGTTATCATCTTTAAATTCTTGTGCATAATTGAAGTCACCAAAACCCCATCACTTGTCCACGCCATCTATAACAACTCCATCATCATCTTATTATACTTCACGTTCATACCACCAATATCCTTTGTCTCTCTTTAAACCCATTGCTCTACAAAATTGATATTACCATCACTCTTTTTCTTGCCTTTAAGCTGTGGCCCAAACATCATTTCCTCCACCATATTTATTTCATTTTCAAGCCTTGATTAATTCAAGTACCACCCATTTCGGGCCTTTAACTTCCTTTCTTTAGTGTTGAGCCGTGACCCATTTGTCTTCTTAATATCTTCTTTATACACATATACAAACTTGACCATCTTTTTCATCGCCATTCTTTACCTTTCTTTCAACCCGCGGCCAAATCAACATCATTGTCTCTTGGAGTTTATCATCAATCTGTAGCTAAGTTCTCATTCCTTTTACTTTTATTTTATATATACAGTTTATATACATATATCCTTGCACGTATAAAACTTGAGCAAAAAGTCTCTTTAGTATCGGTATTTTCCTAAATGTTCACATAGGCCTAGATATTCTCACATATCTATTTCCTAAGTTCACACTAGTTTATTCACATATCCTAGGCCCAACAATTATTTTATATCACTTTCTTACTAATCAACTATTTTTATACCATTCTCTACTATCCAGTTATTTTTACGTTACCTTTTCTACTAACTTGTACAACAAGCTTCCTTGCATGCAGTTTCTAACTCTTGCACTTTAGTGATATGTGGGCCCCGAGCTACTCTCTTCGAACTTCGTGCTTGACCTGTGGCATAAGTTCGGGATTTTGTGTTCTCTCATTACCTCTCACTTATCTCTGCTATTATTATTATCTCTAACCCCTTTATTTTATGTACCTAACTTTTAGTTGACATTATGGTCGGTTCATTCGCCTCCGTCAACTAGATTCTTCTATTAATACTGCATTATTATATTATTGTCGATCCGTAAGCTAGTTATCCCTCCAAACACCTACGTAGAGGGACGCCGCGGGAAGTGTCGTTTTCTATTGCGACCGCCTATCGGGACTTCGATACGTAGTGTCAGCGTTGTGATAACACTTACGTTATTATTACGTCATTATTATTATTATATTGTAAGTACGTTATCCCTGCAACCGCTAACGTGGCAAGAATGCTATGGGAAGTGTCGTCTTCTATATCGACCGCCCATCAGGACTTCGACACGTAGACAGTGTTGTGATAGCTATTACACCTGTACACTCTTTATAATCTAACTATAATCCTAATTATTTCTTACTTTGTTTTAATTAATCACAGGTCATATTAATTAATCAGAACACAAGGTCTAATCCCGAACAGATGGAAAATTCCTTGATTTATTTGAAAAATATTTTAAAAGTTTCTGTTTTATAAAACAGTCCATTTAAAAAGATATTTAGAATTTTATCCTACGAACCTCTCCCATAGTTCATATAGACCATTAAATTGGATCAAATAATACCGAAAAGCGTAGTTAAGAAAATAAGGTTCAAGCATCATCATCATCCACAACAAAATCAAAGCCAGAATGGCATATATAAGTTCACAGACATAACGGAAAGTAGTAACCTTGGTTCAATGCTAATACAAAACCCAAAAAATCTAGACATCACAACAATATGCTTCGAGCATTACCAAGATGACGAGCTACAATCCCGATGGCCTCTTACTCCTCCTGATCACCAAGGCCACACTGAACACCACCTGAAGAGGAAGGTAAGGGGGTGAGCATAAACTGTCCAGTAAGAAAACAGTTACCTCGATTGAAAATATTTAGTGATGGAAAGCTCCTACATGGTTAGTTTAAATCCAATACTTTCATATATATAATAATCCAAAAACTGGAAATCCATTTGTATGTGTATAAATAAAACAGTAAGCAAATCCATTCAATTCATATGCACATGACACAAATCAACCCATACCCATGAGCTCACATCCTCTCATCTGTAGAAACCCAGGATGGTGGCACTAAGTGTACCTAACAGCCTGCCTGACACCTAAGCCCATACCCAGAGGGGACACCCGTGTATCGCCTACCAAACCTAGAGGGGCAACTGAAATGCCTACACCTGCCAATGGGGAGGTAATCAGAAGTAACTCCGCGCCAGTTTACGGACTCTACACTGACAGTGGGGTACGCAGCGCTACATTATAAACCCACGATGCTAACACAGTGCTCATATATGATCCTATGACACATGCTATACAGAACTGAAGTATGAAAGTAATCGTGCTCTGGTTTTTCAATAAAATAAGTATACTAGATTTTTATAGAAAAACGAGCAGTATAACGGCTTTATTTTTGATATATCTAAATATAATCTACACTCGAAAAATTCCTAGAGCAATACAGTATATATCATACAATCACATTCCATCACATATATTCAAATATCTCAAAAATCACATTTGTTCTCATATGTTGCAAAAAATAAGTTTTATTCGAAAATAGTGTAAAACAAAGGTAACTGAACCCCAAGCTCGCTCGAATAGCGATACTACACTATTGAATCCTCAAGGTATCGTTGATGATCGTCCAGAGGGTCAAGAACCAATTCCAAGCCCTCGATCGTCCTCTTAAGAAAAAATAACTTCTCAACAGAGCCTCAACTCCATAAACGGACTTCTTCACTGAATTTCTAACACCCAAAATAGCTAGGTTAGACATATAACTTGTCCAATTCGGGTCCGGACCCACACCGGATCGGTGGCATGAAAATCGAGGCAAATCTTAGCCGTCCGATTTCGATTTTTATGCCAGTCACCAAACATTGGCAATACATATATATATATATATATCAAACTTTCCTATTTTCCGAGTGCAATCTAAAAATGACAACAAAAACATGATCCAACGGCCGGATTAAAAGTCAAACTTAAAGCTCAAAATATCCAAAAATGGCAACTTTTGATTCGGGTAGTATGGGGTTAAGATAAATATACCTTGAGCTTCCTCTCGACAAGATGAATCCAATGAGTATAAGAACGCATGCTGAAACGGCCCGAAACGATGCCCGTGACAAAAAGCTTCAAACGGCCATTAATAGCGTTTTTCTGATGGGCGGGCGTCGGTCGGTGGAGGTCCCTTGCTGCACGACGAAGCAACACCAAGCGGTCGGCAGGCCGGATGAAGCCCAGGGGGGCGGGGGCGGCTTCCTCAGGTCCTCGGCTGAGAGTGAGCAGAGAGAGTCGCATGAGGGAGAGAGAGAAGAGAGAGGGAGAGAAAATGATAGGGTCACATGGCCATGTTTTGTAATTTTTTAAATTACACAATAGTCCCAGATTTTTAAATCCCTTTCAAACTAGTCCCTCAAAATTATAATTTAGTCCTCGAGCACAAAACTTTTGCAAATTAATCCCTCCAATAAAATATCTAGAAAATTGGTAAAATTTCCAAATTACTCTCAAAAATTCTGGATTTTTACATTCTTCCCTCCTTATATGAATTTCGTCCCAAACACTCTTTGTCAACCGATCGACTACCACCCAAACTGTATCGTTCTTTCTCAAAGTCTTCGGCAAACTGGTCACGAAGTCCATCGTGATATTGTCCCACTTTTACTCCGGAATGAGTAACGGCTGAAGTAACCAAGTTGGTCTCTAGTGTTCAGCCTTGACTTGCTGATAAGTCAAACACTTAGCCACAAAGGTAGCCACAACCCTCTTTATGCCTTTCCACCAATACTGTCTCTTCAAGTCCCGGTAAATCTTATCACTACCCGGATATACTGCGAACCCTGATTTGTGAGCCTCAGTTAGAATCGTTTCTCGAAGATTAGAGTCATTAGCTATAGCCAACTTCCCACTGAAAAGCAAGAACCCTTCTCTATTAGTGCTCCAACTATCTAATTGTTCACCATTCTGGAGCCGATTCTAGATTGTTCTCAACTCTCTGTCTTGCCACTGACTCTGCTGGACAGTCTGGAGAAGAGATGGTGAAATCACAATATTGCTCAGGCAAGCAACCCCTTCATCCTCGAAGTACTGCAAGTTATAGTCACCAATTGCAACTGAGTTCTTCCAATCTTCAAACACCAGTGCAACTAGTATACCACGAGGCTTCCTACTCAGCGCATCAGCCATAACGTTGGCCTTACCAGAATGATACTATAGGTTGAAGTCATAATCCTCCATATACTCAACTCATCTTCGCTGTCTCAAGTTCAGATCCTTCTGGTGAAGAGATACTTCAAACTCTTATAATCGAAGAATATATCGAACTTCACACCATACAAGTAACATCTCCAAATTTTCAATACAAAGATCACTGCTGCAAGTTCCAGGTCATGGGTGGGATAGTTTCTTCCATGCGGCTTTAATTGATGAGAAGCATAAGCCACAACTCGATCATTCTGCATCAAGACACAACCTAAACCCATCTTTGAAGCATCGGTATACACCACATAAGGCTCATTACTGTCAAGAACAATAAGAACAGGTGTGGTGGTTAAACTCTACCTCAACCTGATAAAAGCTTCTTCACTTTCGTGATCCCAAACAAACTTGATATCTTTCCTGGTCAACTTGGTCAAAGGCAAAGCAATTCTCGAGAAATCTTGCACAAAACGACAATAGTAGCCTGCCAAACTGAGAAAACTTCGCACCTCCGCCACATTTCTCAGTCTTTCCTACTCTAAAATAGCTTCTATCTTAGTAGGATCGACTGAAATACTGCCATGAGAAATTACATGACCCAAGAATTTCACTTCTGATATCCAAAAGTCATACTTCGATTTCTTGGCGTACAACTGATGATCTCTCAAGGTCTTAAGTACTATCCCCAGATGTTCGGCATGCTCTTCTCGAGTCTTGGAATACACTAGGATGTCGTCGATGAACACAATCACAAAATGGTCTAAAAACGGTCTGAAAATCCGATTTATGAGATCCATAAATGCTGCGAGAGCATTCATCAAACCAAACGGCATTACTAGGAACTCAAAGTGACCATATCGAGTTCTGAATGTTGTCTTAGGTATATTATCCTCTCTTATCTTCAACTGATGATAACCGGCTTTCAAATCAATCTTGGAGAAGAACCTCAAACCACCAAGTTGATCAAACAACTCATCTATCCTTGGCAAAGGATACTTATTCTTCATTGTCAACTGATTCAACTTCCTGTGGTCCACACAAAGTCTCAACGAACTATCAGCTTTCTTCATAAACAAGATAAGAGCACCTCAAGGAGAAGTGTTACTACGAATAAAGCCTTTGGAAATAAGATCATCCAACTGTTCTCTCAATTCTTCCATCTCAGCAGGAGCTATGCAACAGGCTGGAATAGAAACTGGCTGAGCTCTAGGAACTAGTTCAATGTAGAACTCGATCTCCTTATCTGGCGGTAACCCCAGTAAGTCTTCAGGAAACACCTCTGAATACTCACTCACTACCGGAATCTATAGGTCTTGATCGTATGTCCTCACCTCGCCATCAACGGCAAACAAGTTCCCATAATACTCAAGTTTCTTCCATCTGCCCATGCACATTTTCAAAACAGGACTAGGCTTCAACAGACTCATTCTAGCCTGATAGACAATGGGATATCCATCACTAGGAAAAAGAGTCATCCGCCTAGTATGATAGTCTACAATGGCTCGATACTTCGACAACCAATCCATACTGAGTATCACGTCATACCGTCCCATTGGTAACACAATTAAATCAGCAAGCAACTTCCTATCACTAACCACAACCCGACAAGACTCACACACACTAGACACATTGGCTACTCCTCCTATAAGTATACACAATGTCAATACATAATCCAAATCAGAAATATTTAACCCTAACAGTTGAGTAAACAATAAGGATATGAATGAATGGGATGCACCAGTATCAAATAAAATATGTATCCAAAAGTGTGAAATAAGAATCATACCGTCAACAATACTTTGGTCGGTGCGATCCTGAGTGTCGTTAGCTCTAGTAAAAGCATAAGCTTGACCAGCCACCTTTCCTTTCCCCTTGTTGCCTCTCCCCTGACCAGGATGGCAGCTGCTGGATCCTAAACTACTACTGCCAAAACCACGCCCACCGTGACTCCCTGAGGCCTGAAGAGTCGGAAAATTCTAAGTGAAATCCTCAGGGCGGTACTGATGTTGATAAGGCTGAGGGGAAGTAAAAGTCTACGAAACACCCTGTGACTGTTACAGCTTAGCTTGAGCGTTCTGATAAGAAACAGAATCTAATTGGCTCCTCTGCGGTCTTCCTCTGAGAAATAGGAGATTTCTGCAAACGATTAGAACACTCCTTCTTCTGATGACCCGGCTGGCCACAAGCAAAACAACCACCATAAGGGCTACCTCCGCCACCCTCTGAAGAACCACTGTTGTTCGAGCTTCTACTGTTTGAGGTACCCTGAGCTGACCACTACCCCTAGTTCTTTCTAGTGACTTTCTTGTCATTACATCTCTACTGGTTCCTCCTGAAATCTAATCTCTCTTCGATAACCTCTGCCTGCTGGGCAGTCATTGCAAACTCAGGAAGAGTATGGAAAGTCTGGATGCCAATTCTGTTGAAAATATTCCGATTCAAACGACTCTTGAACTTGACAACTAAGTACTTCTCACTAGTACCTGGGTCAAGAGCAACACTGGCCAACTCAATGAACTCTATCAAGTACTCATTCACTGTTCTATTACCTTGAATAGAGTCTCAAACTAGTTCACAACTTCATCATGTTGGTCCTTATTGGTATACTGGGCCTTGAAAATCCGCTCAAAGTCTTCCCAAGTCAGACCTACCACATTTTGCATCCGTTTCACAGTCTTTCACCAGTAGATAACATTCCCCATCAAGTAGCTAACAGCAAACACTGCCCAAAACTCCACCGGAGTACCAAGGGACCGAAAGTGCCTCTCTATCTCACGCAACTAAGCAATTGCTATGAGAGGTTCTAGTCTCCTATCAAACTGCCCTGGCTGGAGGCACATGAACCGCTGAAGATGATATGACTGATCCAACTAACGTTCCCTCGGAGCTGGAGGCTGATAGTCTGGATTGCTCATCTAGGAAAATACCTGCTGTATTGCCTCAATCAGAAAAAAAAAAATCCAGACGATGAGAAGGTTCGGCACCCGGCGGGTGCCTCAAAACTCTTCTTGGAGGCATCCTTATAAGTCTGAAATAATATGCCAAGCTGTTAGTGAGATAATGATGTATACTTGTTATAAAAGTAACTTCAATCTAGTTTAATAATGATACGTCCGAGTTGTTAAACTTAGGCTCTGATACCAAAATTTCTGTCACAACTCAAAATCCGGGCTAGTGGCATAAGGGGAGTTTCATAAAGATGGGAAATTCTTTGATTTATTTGAAAAATATTTTAAAAGTTTCTGTTTTATAAAACAGTCTATTTAAAAAAGATATTTAGAATTTCATTCCGTGAACTTCTCCCACAGTTCATATACACTATTAAACATAGATCGAATAATACCGAAAAGCATAATTAAGAAAATAAAGTTCAAGCATCATCATTATCCACAACAAAATCAAAGCCAGAATGGCATACATAAGTTCACAGATACAATGGAAAGTAGTAATCTTAGTTCACGATACTATAACAACACGCTTCAAGCATTACCAAGATAACGAACTATAATCCCGATGGCCTCTTACTCCTCTTGATCACCAAAGCCACACTGAACACTACCTGAGAAGGAAGGTATGGGGGCTGAGCATAAAATGCCCAGTAGGAAAATAGTTACCTCGATTGAAAATATTTAGTGATGGAAAGCTCCTACATGGTTAGTTTAAATCCAATACATACATATATATAACAATCTAAAAACCGAAAATCCATATGTATATGTATAAATAAAACAGTAAACAAATCCATTTAATTTATATGTACATGATACAAATCAATCCATACCCATGAGCTCACATCCTCTTATCTGTGGAAACCCAGGATAGTGGCACTAAGTGTACCTGACAGCCTACCTGACACCTAAGCTGATACCCAGAGGGGACACCAGTGTGTCGCCTACCAAACCTGGAGGGGCAACCGAATTGCCTATACCTGCTAATGAGAAGGTAATCAGAAGTAACAAAATCCCGCGTGGATTTACGGACTCTACACCGATGATGGGGCATGCAGCGCTACACTGTAAACCCACGATGCTAACACGATACTCATGTATGATCCTATGACATGTGTCAATACAGAACTGAAGTATGAAAGTAATCGTGCTTTGGTTTTTCAATAAAATAAGTATACTAGGTTTTTATAGAAAAATAGGCAGCACAACGGCCATATTTTTAATATACCCAAAAATAACCTGCACTCAGAAAATTCTCAAAGCAATACAGTATATATCATACAATCATATTCTATCATATATATTCAAATATCTCAAAAATCACATTTGTTCTTATATGTTGCAAAAAATAAGTTTTATTCAAAAACGGTATAAAACAAAGGTAACTGAACCCCTACCTCGCTCGAATAGCGATACCATGCTATTGAATCCTCAAGGTATCGTTGACGATCGCCCGGAGGGTCGGGAACCAATTCCAAGCCCTCGATCGTCTTCTTGCGAAAAACCAACTTCTCAACGGAGCTTCAAATCCACAAACGGACCTATTCACTGAATTCCTAGCACTCAAAACAACTAAATTAGACATATAATTTGTCCAATTCGGGTCTAGATCTACACCGGACCAGTGGCATGCAAATTGAGATAAATCTTAGCCGTCTGATTTTGATTTTCGTACCGATCACCAAACATAGGCAATATATATATCAAACTTCTCTATTTTCTGAGTACAATCCAAAAATGATAACAAAAACACGATCCAACGGCCAGATTAAAAGTCAAACTTAAAGCTCAAAATATCCAAAAATGACAACTTTTGATTCGGCCAGTATGGGGTTAAGATATATATACCTTGAGCTTCCTCTCGACGAGACAAATCCAACGAACTTAAGAACGCGAGCTGAAATGACCCGAAACGGCACTGGTGACAAAAAGATTCAAATGGCCATTAATGGTGTTTTTCCGGCGAGCGGGCGTCAGTAGGTGCTGGCGACGGCCGGCGGAGGTCCCTTGCTGCACGGCGAAGCGACGCTGGGCGGTCGGTGAGCCGGACGATGCCCAGGGGAGCAGCGGCGGCTTCCTCGGGTCCTCGGCTAAGAATGAGCAGAGAGGGCGAGAGAGAGTCGACGGGAAGGAGAGAGAAAAGAGAGAGGGAGAGAAAATGACAGGGTCACGTGGCCCTGGGGACTGTGCAATTTTTAAAAATTATACAATAGTCCCCAAATTTTCAAATTTCTTTCAAACTAGGCTCCCAAAAATTACAATTTAGTCCTCGAGTACAAAACTTTTGCAAATTAATCCCTCCAATTAAATATCCGGAAAATTGGTAAAATGTCCAAATTACCCTCAAAAATTTCGGGTTTTTACATTAGCTGCTTTGATAGATTTATCTAGATGAGAATTGTAGACAAAGAAATGATGTAATGGACTTTGTTGTCAGTCGATCAAGTAGATCGATCGAGGATTGAGAATATTTGTACATAACGCATCATAGAATAAATGATCAATCAGTTTTGTTTATTTTCTTATTTTCTCTTAACATAGTCTTGGACAACATCAATATTTAGTCAACATTACTGCAATTTATAGTCAGGTTATACAGCCACAAAGAAAGATCGATTTGGTTTGAATTCTAATCAGTTAACTTTATGTTTGCCCAATTACAACTACGGTAATTGTGGGGGCGGCAGTAAGAAATCCGTGTAAAATACATAAGAATGGAAATTTGTCAAAGACATTGTATTACCGACGAACAGACATTATTGTATGTCTCTTACACAAAAATGAATTCAACTAAAATCATTCCTAACTTGAAACCTTTATTGATTATGTACTCCAGCTTGACTACACAAAAAGTTGAATTAAAATTGTCTATGGAAAACACGAACTCTCATCAGTTTTATTTGAATTAAACTTGATCCAACTTATTAATCATATTGCTTATTAAATTTCTCGTTCCAAACAATCCTAACCCAAATTAAAGCGATCCTGGGTAATACTTGTCACACTTTCCGTCCTTAATTACAAATTAAGTAAATGTTGAAATACATAAGGACAATTGAAGGTTTGGTCCTATTAAAAAAAAAAAAAAGGTTCGTTGTTCAAGAAATCGTATAACAATCCAAATTTGAGCATTATTATAAAGTGCAAAGCCGAAGATGGTTTAAAGGGATTATTCGCAGTAAAAGTCTGATTTGGGTGTAATATCTTTCGTATACTTTCCCAGCTCATATGGATAATTATACGAGCCTTCCACATATGTGTGTATATATATATACATGTATGTATATATATCATCTCTCCTTTAACTGTCAAAATTTTTCTTCAATACATGTGTAAAGTGCAAAAGCATTTAAGATTTTAAAGGAATAATTCTTGCTAATTTAATTACAAACTAACGAAACCTATATTTATTAGCCAATAAAGAAAAATCAAGTATAGAACGTATATATGTAGAAGACAATTTACACATGTATATATACATATATACACATGTTATTATATTCTTTTAGCTGGTTAATTTGTATTCTAATTTATAAATATATTAAAGTATCAGGGATGCCCCGATTGTCAACTTAATTCTTAAACACGAGTGTAACGAACTAGAGTTATGTAGCACAATAAAAGATGAGCATAGACTAGCTAGCTATATATATTAGATACCGGCGACCAATTTCAAGAAATATTACATTAAATCACCACGCAGAGCTCCTCTCTCTAATTATATTATTTGAAATTAACTTGAAAGTTATTTGTATAATTAATAAGAGGTGCGCAAAACTGAAGTCAAATCATCTACTAGAGACTCCCACTAGTTGTTAAAAAAGAGATAATGAGTACAAATTAAATGTCGGAAAAATGTAAAGGCCTGTCTGATAATTTGTTTAAAAGGACAGGAGACATATATGTAGAAAGATACCAAGTCCACCTCTATACACAAGACAATAAATCAAGTAAAGGTTTCAACAATTAAAGAAAAGGTTTGTGCACCAGCAAAAAAAAAAAAAAAGGTTTGTGCAAACCAAGGAAAAAAAAATAACGGTTTGTTCACATTCACACGTACAGTTGAAATAAAACAATATTTAATGCATTATGCTCTTTGATCTGATCCCAACTAGCTAAAAGCCTAACACTCAATAAATAATATTATAAACCAAAACAAAATAATTTAATGAGTTAGAACAAGTCAAATTATTTTAACTGTTTTCACACAGAATTCTGTGTAAACAAAAGAAAAGGGCCTGATATATGATAGTAGGGAAACCAATAGTGATAAGCTGATAGTCTGATACAGCAATAGTGACTTCCCTTAAAAGGCCTACCATATACGTTTCATAGTGATGACATGTCACTTCCTTATGGTCACAACTGTGAGGTGGGATTTCATCTATCAAATTAAGTTCCATTTGCAAGCATTAAATTTTATTAAAAAAAATATGCCTATTTGCCACGTTTGCAATGACACAATCCGTGATTGAGACAAACCTGTCTTTATCAAATTGAATTTGGAGTGTTATGTCATTAACACGTGATATACCACTTTCAAAGGTACAGTGGCGAATTCAGATCTTGTCTTCAATATAGGAAGAAAATCAGAGAGCTTAGGGAATAATTTTGTAATTGACAAAACATCTTTGACTAGAACAAATATGCGGCGGTTGATTACGTAATCAATTATTAGTTAATAATTTAATAATCCCTAATATTAAGAAAATTTTGTTCTAGTAATTTTCTTAATTTCAAACTAAATTAAAAAAAAATAATTGTAGCATATAGTTGACTTTTAATATTACCACTATTCAATATTTGACCAAAAATCCTAGACCGAATGTATATAGTTTTGGCCGGTGAGGATTTGTTTACCGAATGTCGAAAATGATAAGCTTTAACCTATCATCATGCAAAGAGCGATGAAATAATTTTATTATTTTTTCTGCGTAGATGACAAAATTTACTTTCTGAGAAATATATGTACTTTACTACTTCTCTGTTATTATTATTTCAAACATCAATCCGTTCGCATTCTAGACGGGCTTGTTGCTTAGCTATATTACGCTCAATTAAATTGAAAAAATAGAAGATGATGATGTATGCGGTAGGTAAATTTATTTTATAATAAGTAAAATAAATCGAACATGGGCTTTTAAAAAGAATGTTACGTAAGCAAGTGTTAAATAAATTTTATGTACGATCACTGTATTGTGTTAGCTAAACCCCAAAACAAAGATTGGATTATTAACATATTTTTATATAAAATTAATAAATAAGTTAAGTTATGCTTTGGATTTTTTTATTTCACCAGGGGATTGACATGGATTAGAACTTGAAACGTTGCACATTTGATTAGAAGGAAATGTAATAATATTCAATAAACAAGTTAAGTTATACCTTGGAATTTTTTTTTTTTTATTTTTTCGCTAGGAGATTGACATGGACGCGGACTTAAAACTCTGCACATTAGAAGGAAATATTGTAGTTATCATCTGTAACCGTATTATTTTATAAGTTTATTTCAAGATAACCTAATAGTAAAAAATGATCACGTGTGCCATTCCAAAAAAAAATTAAAAAAAGAAAAAACATCACGTGTGTAATGTGCATTATATATGGGTTGTCAATTCAATAGGTTTTTTTTTAACCTATATGTAGATTTATTTTTTTAAGCCGCTTGATCATCATCTAATGATGATCTAACAACTATAATGAGATGCATGAAAACGTACATTATTAATGTTATTTTTCTCTCCTACTTTTTACAATAAAAAAATATGCATAATAAATTTTTATTGACCAAAATGATACTTAGGTAAAAAAAAATATCTACTGGATTTGTGCCTATACATATATATATGTGTTAATTATCTTATAAACGAAAATAAAATATTATTAAAACCGATAATAAAATATTATTAAAAACTATCTCTAGAAGGGAATGGTCAAGAGACCACAACCCCTAAAAATGCTGCCCTACTTCGACGAGCATCTCTTCTTCCCTTTAACAAGGAAAAAAGGAAATTAAAGAAGAAAGGGCTAGTATACTTAATTATTCTAAAACAATTGTAATCTTTCTAATTTTTATTAATTATTCATCATTTTAATTTTTTCATTGCAGTACACTAATCAATAATTTGATGCAAAAATCGAATTACAAATAACACATAATTGTAAACAAATATTTATCGACCAAATTATTGTGTTCTATTAACAATTAGAGGAAGCACGTGCATAACCCAATAAAGAGTATGACTATGAGAAATACCTCTTACATTTTTTTCAATTTTACTTTGCTGTCAAAATTACTTATCCAAATGAAACCATGACGGATTTTGTTTTCTGAAGTTAAGTTTTGATGGCATTAAATCTTCTAGAGTAGACCTCGAAATTTCAAAATTAGAAGAAAAAACAATAAGAAATTACATAAAAAATAATGGAAACAAATAAAATCTCACATATTTATAGAATTATGTGGAACACATATCTAGATCGATCTATAATAGCATGTACTTTCACATTAGGGTTTCGGAATGGATTGTGTGCAATATATTGTGTGCACCAATATTTATAAAAGCACTTAAAGTTGGGGTAAAATACCATCATTAAAAATGTAGCACAATTGATCCCGACCTAATGAGCGAGCAACTTGGCTGTAACGAGTATCAAAGAACTATTATTTAACGTACTATGTATAGGGGATGTAACAAACTAAGAGAATCTCCAGTGCATTATTGAGCTAATACTGTAATTTAGCATATAGCACAAAAATTCTCCTCCGGTTTAATGGATTTGTTGCGCCAACTTTGACATATGCTTGCTTGGTGCCAAATACTTTTGGTCACTTTGATTTTGTTGATATATTTATAATTTTAAAATATTAATTTCATACTTTCGGATGATCAAATAATAATTAATATATTTTTCAATACTCGATTAACCTTTTCAATATCAATGGTCAACCAATCAAAAAATTGCCTTATAAATTATTGAATTATAAAAAATTAACAATAATTTAGAATAGCATTATGCATTGGAGTAAAAATCGAAACAATGTGCCGAATTTGAAATAGTGCTCTCTCTCTTTTTCATTTTTCTTTTTTTTTTTTTGTTGTTGTTGTTGCAAAATTGAGCATCGACACAAATTGGAGATTGTATAAGAGCAAGAATGAAAAAATCAATTGCATAAAGTAAATAAAAGAAATAGACACGAGATATAGAGAGAACTCTATTTTTCTTTTTAAGTATACAATACAAACTCTCAAACCTTCAACAAAGAAAAGTGGTTACTGAAAATTGTAGATTACAAGTTTACAAGATTACAAGTTTACAACAATAATAAAAGACTAGTAAATCGAATATTAACTTGTAGATATATATATATATATATAAAATACCGAATCAATTGTACTCAAACTAGGTTTACAAGGCAATTATGATTTATTAACATCTGCAAACAAATTCATTTATTTATGACAATGTGTACATACTATAATTAATGTTGTTTTTTGTTTACTTAAAAGGATAATAATATTGTTTGAAAGAGGAGTAATTTTTTAATCAATTAATATGCATGGTAGCTACGAGGTGGGACATAATCTGAACTCTGAAGGGGATCGACAAATGACAGAACTTATTCTTTCATGGTCTGGGCCTGCGGTCCAGCCCCATTGAGAGATGTCAAAAGCTAACCATCTATCGCGCGTGTATGGCGTTCATTTGGTGACCCGGTGGAGACGGTAGTGCTTGCTTCCACACAGAATGGCCCACGTCTCTTTAGGCCTGAATCCGCAATGAAATAGGAAAATAGAAACAAACAAACAAATTAAAGTTGCAATTTTGTATTTTTTTTTTATTAAATAAAAAGGAAGACAAACGTTAAAGATTAGTTTAAAGAGAAAATAATGAAAAAGAAGAAACACGGCCAGTGACCTTTTGATGTTCAAATGAAAGACTTGAAAAATTGTTCAAAACCCATTCAAAGTAAATAGTAGTTTCCTTTCCTGGTCAAATATCCGGCATTCTTGAACCACATCCTCTTCTATAAATACCCATTTGATTCTTCTACTTGGATCAATAAAATTCATTCCAATACTAGCTAATACTGATCATCTACGTAAATCAACCAACATACATATATATATAGAAAAGAATATATATATATATACTGGTTCGTACGTAGTACAATTCCGAGGGAGTGATGGAGTTTGTTGGTCTTAGTACTCAATCTCTTAACTTCTTTATGATGATCCTATTAGTCTTCTTTTTCGTCCTATTATGGAGATTCTTATATTCTTGTTGGATTTCACCAACTCTAGCATATTTGAAACTTAGGAGAAATGGCTTCGGAGGCCCATCTCCAAGTTTCCCACTCGGAAACATTAGTGAGATTATGAAAAGTAAGACCAAAATCAATGCCTCAGCTGATCTTACTCATGATATACATTCAAGGGTGTTTCCCTACTTCGCTAGTTGGCAAAAATCCCACGGTAAGTGGCATTATATACTAGCTACTTATTATATAAGCATCTGCATGATCATCATAGTCACAAACAAACGTGGTATAATGATTAAATAACCAAGTACTTTTATTAGTCCTAGATTATAACGATCATCACAAACTCGCGTGGTATATATTGTACCTTCTCTTTTTCTGTGTTTTAGCTATCTGAATAATAAACATATGGATACGAATATATATATTTATATATATGTGTGTGTGTGTGTGTGTGTGTTTTTGTAAAAATTACATGCTAGCAAGAGACCGTCATCATGATTAAACTAAAAGCTGATTATTAATTGTACGTGCTTTTGGTATTGCGCGCAGGGAAGGTTTTTATCTACTGGCTGGGCACAGAGCCATTTCTGTATGTGGCAGATCCAGATTTTCTCAAGAACTTGTCAGGACAAGTCTTGGGCAAGGGTTGGGGAAAACCCGCTGTTTTCAGACATGATAGAGAACCCATGTTTGGCAATGGTCTGGTCATGGTCGAAGGCGACGACTGGGTCCGTCATCGCCATGTCATCACTCCTGCTTTCAACGCTACCAACTTGAAGGTCGTTCTTTAGTTGATGATCAAATTGTACTACAATTTTTTTTTCTTCCTATGCTGAAGTTAAATATGTAATCTATATTAGTATGGTACAAATCATCACATATGATATGGTATATATATATATATATCATCAGATCAGTACTGATCAAGCGTATGTTTATTTCGTAGTACAGGCAATGTCAAGCTTAATAGTGGACTCCACCACAAAAATGTTAGACAACTGGGCCACCATGATTAGTTCCGGCAACCCCGAAATCGACGTGGAGAGAGAAATTACAGTGACAGCAGGGGAGGTCATAGCAAAGACGAGCTTCGGCATAAGTTACGAAAGTGGCCGGTTGGTGTTCGAGAAGTTGAAGGCCCTACAAACCACTCTCTTCAAGAGTAACCGCTTTGTGGGGGTCCCTTTTAGCAAGTTCCTGTGCCCAAGCAAAACCCTAGAAGCCAAAAAGCTTGGCAAAGAGATTGACAGACTTTTTTTCTCGATCATAGCTGCTCGGAAAGAATCCGTCAAAGGGCATCCTCAAAACGACTTGCTTGGTTTACTGCTTAAAGAGAGTGAAGTGGGAGCTTCTTCTGGGAGGAGCTTGACGACGAGGGAACTCGTCGACGAGTGCAAGACGTTCTTCTTTGGCGGACACGAAACTACGGCGTTGGCCATCACATGGACAATGCTACTTCTTGCCATGTATCCTGAGTGGCAAGAAGAGTTGAGAGAGGAGATTAGGCAAGTGATTGGAGATAAAGATGTCGATGCGAATTTGCTTGTTGGACTGAAGAAGGTAAATTATTATTTTTATTACTTCAAAAAAATTTTAACAACTTGTGACTATTCTATGATCTATCAAATTGTACACTATTATCATGCATTAATTCTTTTTTTTTTCCATGTGATCAGTGTTGGAAGTGATGTCGAAATAATAATGAATAGATAACTGTAAGAAGAAAATTTGGTGGGTTCAGTTAACTGTCCAATATGTTGTGTCTGGCGTAATATTCACGTAGGGGTCCATCTCATTTAATTACATATATACATAAGCTTGAATCATACATGACGAACCCATTGCACCAGTATTAATTTGTTAGAATTTCTGTTTGTCATATATTGATCTGTTAGGAATTAAGCAGCATTTATTTTTAGGAAAGGACAAATATTTCTTTTTCATGAGCATATATATTAGCATGCATTCAGATTCTTGTCCAAAGGCCAAAGCTCTAACCTCCAAGCTAGATAGATATTATATGGTCGGAGGTCAAAGTTCCAACGATGAAGTGGCTACTGGAGCTAGTCCACGCGTTAAAGCGCGTGACCAAACAGCACATGATTCCCACGGATTCTTTTTTGTTTTTTTCGGTTAGCCCAGGTAATGCGCTTGAGAGGCCGATATGGATGTGCTGTCCATGTCATTATATGATTACAGTCCTTTTGTGCTAGATTCAGCCCTAATCGATTTGGCCAAATGAGTAAGTGGGTTGATTCAAGTGGTAAGAACATTCATTATCTAACATCTCG
Organism: Trema orientale; assembly: GCA_002914845.1. Classification (NCBI taxonomy): domain Eukaryota; kingdom Viridiplantae; phylum Streptophyta; class Magnoliopsida; order Rosales; family Cannabaceae; genus Trema; species Trema orientale. The sequence goes on along the minus strand of JXTC01000079.1, from coordinate 62,198 downwards.
GTTTTAGGTTCGAGTTATACTAAGGGTAGACGTGAAAACTTATTATCCCATCCATATTTAAGATTTCGGTTTTAGGTTCGAGTCACACCGAGAATAAACGTGAAAACTTATTATCTCTAATGAGATTGGATGAGAACTGAATAATAATAGATATTTTTTTAAATTTATAATAATGTAGACCATTAGTTAAATCCATTTCTTTTTGAAAAAAAAAAAAAATCCACTTGACCGAACCACGGCAGTTGACCATACTAAGACTTGCCGCGGTAGTCGTAGTCCGCTATGGACATATCACCGTCCAAACAATCTATAAATGAGCTCCTATCTGGTTGGAGATACGGGGTACACATGCTAGTACGTTCTACTTTGAAGAGTTCTAGCTTTCAGAAAGCACGTGTAGACACTAGACAGAAATAGCTTTAATTATTCTTTTTTTTTTTTTTCAATATCCACTTGCATTCCATCTCCCGTAGTAGAAAAATCCATATCTATATTCAAAGAAAATTTACATAAAATTTGATGAATAATAAAGAAATGGGTGCCTATTTTGTGAGTGCAGATGGGATGGGTGATGAACGAAGTAATCCGATTATACCCTTCAGCACCAAATGTGCAAAGACAAGCTAGAGGAGACATTCGAGTGGGAGACCTAACAATCCCTAATGGCACTAATATGTGGATTGACGTAGTGGCCTTGCATCATGACCCGGCTCTATGGGGTGAGGACGTGAACGAGTTTAAGCCCCAGAGATTCCAGAACGATATATACGGAGGCTGCAAACACAAGATGGGGTTTTTGCCTTTTGGGTTTGGAGGGAGAATGTGTGTTGGTAGGAACTTGAGCTTCATGGAGTACAAGATTTTTTTAACACTAATTCTCTCTAGGTTTTCTTTGAGGCTATCTCCCGAGTATTGTCATTCACCTGCTATTATGCTCTCACTCAGGCCTACCCAGGGGCTCCCTCTTCTACTCCAGCCGCTTTAGAATAAAATCCCTCAAATGCATCGTCTTATAAAACATATACCTTCTATTCTTTTAGCTTCATCATGTAAAGAAAAATAGCCAATAAGTTATTTCGGTAAAAATGAATTGAAATCTCCCTGTGTGAAATTTCTTAAAAATTTAGTTGTTCGTCAATCAGTCATTAATTACTTGATTTGTTCTTAGAATTAAACGGAACATACGTGCCACTATTTCTGAACTCAAATGTAAAACTGTGAACGAACCCTTCCGCTTAAGGTTTGTTTTCACTTTAATTTACGAAGACCCGAGGTTAACCTATATGCTGAATTCTAAAATCACAACTCGACTAGATGACTAATTTTAACTGAATTTAAATCGCACCTCATCTCTCACAACAGCCACTCGTGTAAAATCTGTTTTTCATTAGAAAGAACATGATTGTCATTCTTCGCAACCCAAAATACTTTTAATTTCATTTTGCTTGGACAGGCACAGAAATTCAAAGCAGACAGAATCAAGCATTATTTTGACTTTCTACCAAAAACAAGAAAATTCTCGTGACTTTTTTTCATTTATGAACATGTACTCCCAGACGAGTTCGGGACCAAGCTGTCGGTTGGGACTTGGGAGGTTCTCATTCTACATATGAGAAAAACAGCACTGCCCATAAAAGTCACAGCATATTGTGACTACCACTCATGTTGGCCATTTTATGTCTCGTTTAGCATTGAAACGCAAGCAGTTAAGTATTGAACCATCTACGAGGAAGCAAACGGAACATCAATCCCATACACCCATTCGTAGTATTGAAATCAAAAGTTTAGACCTCGACCAGTACTAACGAGTTATGTGTTTGACTCTGGCAAAGAAAAGAAAATTAGAAAGGTTTTTCCAGGAATCATGAACTTATTATTATTATCGTTCCAGCATTATAGCACCAGATCGTTTTCAAGTAATTGGTAACTTGCATCAGTGTTCAATTGGTTAAAACTCAAAAGACAATGCGCATTACTAAATCACCTATCCTTGCAGAAACCACTTATAAGAATCGACCTGGCACCTGAGCCACTTATTTAATGGTATGTGACCATTAATATCGAAGCAAACCTTTAAAAAAGAGGCAGGTTTGCTGGAAAGCGCACGTTCAACCACTCTCTCTCGTATTTCACCAAATGATACCACCCGATCTCCTCCAGCAAAGACAGCTTTAGGTCGTAGAGCTTTTTCTTGGGAGGTTCCCCATCCTCTTGAATCAAATCATTTACCACCTGCGCAGTAAAGGATGAAGCAGTCAACAAAAGACAAGCACAAGAAGAGTCTAATCTTTAAAATGGAAAGTTTTTCTCCTTGCCCAAAAAATAAAATAAAATAAAAACCCTCCAAGCAAAGGCTACAAAAATTTATTGACCACAAATAACCACAGGGTTTGCACACGCCCTTTCTTTGGAAAATTATTAAGGCAGTGGGCAGAGACACGATCTGACAAAATTCAAGAGAAAAATTCCGATGGAAGTAACAGAACAATGATGTTTCTGTAAAGACTGCACATCTGTGGATGTTGTTTCTCACAAAGAACTACGATAAACTCATTCCTGCTGAGCGGCAAACATAAGCAAGGGTTTGCTTGGTAACATTTTGAGAAGAATACCATTCATTTCATTTTAAAAAAATATATAAAATAAAAACAAATAAATAAATTGAACGTTGCCAAGCAAGCCCTTGGCTTAGTTTTTATTTTTTGTTTGGACAAGTGAAATGAATGGTATTCTTCTCAAAGTGTTACCAAGCACAGCTTAAGTATAAACTGTGTCAGTAAATTTTGTCAAGCCTACAAATTATGATTTGGAAAGACGGCCGCCCATGTAAAAAGAACAGTGGCATAAAAAGCATACAAATCATCATTTATCAGTGTGGAGAGAGAAAAGGTTAATGACTTTTGATTTTTATGTTCCATCGCATTTAGTATTGTTATGATAAGGTGTGCTATGTTATGTCAAAGTACCCTAAGACTGACAAGTTAAAAATACCTTCAGCGCTGTTCCAAGCCTTCCGGAACGTCTCTCGCGTACTACTAAGAGGGTTCCATATTTAGAGGACTTCACATCAACCCATTTTTTCAGTTCTTTGAAGTTCTCTTCAAAAAGGTCAGGCTGAACATCAGAGTCTTGTCCAGGATCAACCGTCTTGTCCACATCCTTCCCCCCTTCAGATGCAGCTGCTTTACTCTTCTCAGCCTGTCACAAATTAGATGATAGTAAGTGTGCCAGTCAAGGAAACAATATTCTATTTTATTGGATTGATTTATTCATTATATCCACTCTTTTAATCAAAAGGAATTTGTATTACCATGCCTAGTAAAAGAAAACCCTTGTAAGAAATGTAACGAGTGCATTAGTAACTAGATTTCAGTCCCAACTGAACAAAAAACTTCACAACTAATGATTGGATTAGAACTATCTAGCTAATCACAGATCTATGTACAGGTATTTGAATTGTCCCCTCAGATCTATTAGAAATACTCATTGGAACTCCACCTTAATTATGAGGAAAATGAACCAGCATACCAACATCCTCATAGCATGGAAATAGTAGAACCCAGAAAGTGCACTGATGCAGTAGAAACCCATAATCTCTTTCATATAGTTTAGAAGCAATGCTAAACAATTATTACGCCAATACATATGAGCGTCAGGCCAAGGAGAAGTATAGTCCAATTTGACCTCAGAAAACAGAGGATATCCTATATTCATAATTTAGTTATCAAAACTGCCTAAAAAAGTTTCCAACTTATACTCCTTACTGTGCAACAATGTTTTTCAGAACTTCCTTGTGCATGCAAATTCCAATCATACAAGACAACTTCTCTCAGAATGAAAACTTCCAGATCTGAAGATTGCTAAGTCACAACTCACAATCACTCAATCATCATATTTTCCTATAAACTGCCGCTTAGTACAATAAAGTTAGCCTCAAGTAGGTAATGACAAAATTATGATAAATACATATGACCAGTCTAACCTCTATAGATTCAATCTCAGCCAATGCCAATCCTTTCTGGTAGAGTGCTTCTGCTAACTGTTCACGAGTCGTCTCCATCTTTTTTTTGAGTTTCTGTAACGAAAGCAAGTATTAAGTACAACCAATCTAGAAACTACGGCAATAAATTTAAATATTGACTCCAAAGTGAATCGCAGAGATTTTTTCTTTTTCTGACAAGCAGACATACCTCTGCCTCGTCATCTTCTGGATCAGTTTTAAGTGCAAAGAATTTTATCAACTCATCTTTGTCAATACTATCAATAACCTCATTTGCAGCATCAATGACCTGCATGGCAGCAGTCACATGATTGCTAGAGAATCATAAACCAAAGTAACAGGAGCATAGGAACTTAAGTCTCATGTGAATCCAATTACAGTCATGTGCTGCAAAAGCTGTTTACCTTTTCATATTGACCAATTTTGTCCTCAATGTTGTATCGAGAAAGTAAACCTTCCAATATCTTTGCAAGAAGGGGAGTGTACTTTGGGTATTCAGACTGCCACAAAATGTAAGGTACACATGAGTATAATGGCTCGTGCATGCCAGAACTTTAAACTTGGGAAGAGGAAAAAAAAAGGAGGGACGGGAATTGCAAAAAGGCTTAACTCTATACATTTTTGTCGTTAATCCATTATAGGATAAATTGAACACTTCAACTAGGGATAAACAGGTTATAAAGACAAATTAGTGAATACAGATTAATAAATACTTAGAATTAGGGGTATAGCTTTTGGGGTATGCAATTATTTAGTCCAAATAGTAACCTATGTGGAATTTTGGAAGTAAAAATTTTATTTCAAAACAAATCCTAATAGTAAAAAAAGACAAAAATTAGCTTTAGTAAATTTATAATAGTATGACTATAAAAAAAACGTGTATAACAAAACTTCATCTTAAAAATTACCAACCAGACAATTATTAATCAAAAGAATACTTGCACAAATTTGATCCATAACATCACAACTTAAGATTCAACCTTCAGCGAGAGAGATAACTTTTCCCATTCAGAGCGTTCTTCATCAGTGTCTTGCTTTAGGCTTGCAAGAACCTTTACCTTTGCATCTCGAACCTGATACAGGGAAAGATATTATTGTCATTACTATTACGAAAAAATCCCCTTTTCTCTTTCTTTTTCATTTTACTAGAAAACAATTGTCGAATAGTTGTTTGGCAGTGCCTTTGAAATGTTAAGTGTGGAATTTTATCATTATCAAAGTCAAAACCTATACAAAACCTCTTTTATTTTATACATTTTTGGCCGAACTTTATTATACAACATTAAAGTAAAATGCAAATAAGATCTCATTTTGAAAAACTTTTCTCATGCTCTCCCACGCACCTCCTCTTCTATGCGTTCAGAAATAGATTTGGTGCAAGTTGGAGAAGAACCTTTTCCCTTGTCCTCATCAAGCTGTCAAATAAATACAACAAAAATTATTCACATGGGACAGGAATTCAGATTGGATGAAAAGAAGGAGAGTACAAGTGGTAAATTTCTCACCGTCAGTCAGGTTAGCACATATAATATATTTCTTAAACAATTCAGAAAATGAACTGTGCCAAAATATAAAGCAGAAAGTGTCAAACCTTATTTGGTGGCACTATATAAGAAATTTGATGAGCTGTAGGGTTCTTTTCTGGATTTCTTCCCTCCCCGTCCCCAAGGTATGATAGCTTTCCGTATGAGATTGCTCCAAGTAATACAGATCCTTGCTGACAATTCTGCAAAAACTTACGAGTATTATTAACACCAAGTGAATTATGAACTAAAATAAAAATGTAGAGATTACTACCTTTGGAAGCTTTTCTTTAGATGGTGGGCCCACGTAAAACGCTTCTTTTATCCTGACATGTAATGCAATCCTGTATTTAGCAGGAACTATAACTGATACATACATAACCACTCAAACAGGTTGCTCAGAGACGTACCCAGGAACTAAAATTGATGACTTGTAACTGCCATTTCCCATCACAGGACCATCAGGTTGAGAGAAAAAGCTCAATCGCACTACATCCTGGACCATACAGAAAGAACTCAAGTTATAGATGTAGAGGTATTATATTCAAAATGCTAGATTACGTTACAACTCAAGTTTTAGAGGTCTCAAATTAAAAATTCTACGTTGATATTATAACATACCAATAACTATACCTTGACTTGTATGCATCAGTAAGGGTTATAAATTTCCGTATAAGCAAATGGGGTGAGGGGGGACAGTCAAACAGAGAAACAAACACTGAACAGCACTAACTGCTTCTCTCTTCCAACTTTGTAAAGAGAGTGAAAAAAAATATTCTACCTTCTCATCCAACTTTCTTTCAATGAACAACACTAACTGCTTCAATCAAAACAAAAAAACAAACACTGAACAGCACTAACTGCTTCTCTTCCAACTTTGTAAAGAGAATGAAAACTTGATCCTAAAATATATTCTACCTTCTCATCCAACTTTCTTTCAATGAACAACACTAACTGCTTCAATTTTTCCAGATACTGCACATTGTCATGCCTGAAAAAAGACAATCACAAAGAAGAAAGAAGATTTTTAACATCAATCAACTTTCACGCTTATAAACATTACCAAGTTAGGGAGTTCAGACAAGCAAGTTCTAAATTTAAAACAAAATAGTCTAAATATCAGTTTTTAGTAAGTAGTTGTCAACAAGATACTGCTGTGAAAAGAAGAATACACCTTAGATACAGCTGTAAGTTGTATTCTCCCTTTGGAAGTTTCGAAGAATCTGGATAGACATCACCCATTGCAAATACACGCTACAATTGAAGAGAACAAACCGGATAAAAGACAGCTATGCAATAATGGAATTGGATCTGTGGCAATAAGTAGAGCAATATCTAATGCAAGCCTTCATTCTTAGTTGTACAAACAAAATTAATAACTGGAGATGGATAAATAGTAGAGCAACCATAGAAACAGACCATGTATAAGAGAAATTGATGGCTGCAAGCTAGTACCTTGTTTGCGTCAGAAATCATATAAAATTGAGACTCAAACTTAGTGTCATATACGCGGTTGTTGAGTAAAGGAATGAAAGGTCTTACTTCAGCTCCATCATCCAATTTGAACTTGTACCTGCAGAACCACGGAATAATATAGTACACGTGTAAGACTTCAGCCAATTGAAGTAAATAAACAAATATCAAACAATGACTCACGTTAATTTCAGTGCTAGAATTTGTTTGCCTGAGGGTAGTTTGTCACGGTCTGTTGCAAGCGTTGAAAGTTTAGCTTCAACAGGACGGTATGGAATTCTTACCTGTGCAATAAACAAAAGAGAGAAAGGAAAGATACTGTATCAGAGCACAAATAACTGCACTGAAATGAAACAACAAAAGGAAAAATAGTAACTCCATAAATATACTAGTCTATAGGCCAACTTCACCTTGTTTAGAATAGCAGCAGGTGCAAGTTTCTCGGATGCCATTATAGCTACAGCATCAATTCTAACCGGTGCTTCACTTCCATCAAGTAGCACTTCCTCTTTATTGATGTTAATCCCATGAAATGCAATCTAAACATGATGTGCGAAACCAATTTGTAAGGACATCCAATGAACACCTAATTTCTAACTCTGTAACTTCCATTTGATTAAAAATTTAATAATAATACACCATAAAAATTCACCAAAATTATAGCAAAATCAAATCTTAATTACGATAATACTTTGTGACTAAGCAACACAAAAATTCCAAATCCAACCAAAATATACAAGACTAAAGAAAAGCTGAAAATCTTATTTCCACATACGTTAACGCAAAATCTTCTTTATAAAAATTTTACTGCCTGAGACCTTTATTGGTAGCTGATCCAATTTTTTTACTTTATTACATGTGCTTAAGGCCCAAGAAAAACTCCCGGCTTGGCTAATGACACAATTTTCAAAACTACTAGTAGAATATGTCCCTAGCAACTAAAAGCATCACAAATTATTAAGTAGAAAAGAAAAATAAGGACTACATTCAAAAAAAAAAACAAGACAATAACAGCACACCTCAAAATCTACAATAGTTGTTTCGTGGCTTCCTATGCCACTAGACCAAAACTGAGCTATAACGAATTCCATCGTCTGGCCACCCACAACGGGAAAGGAAAAGCTCTTGGCAGAAGGAGAAGAAAATGTCACAACGCTCTCCCACTTATTAGGCCTTTGCAGGGGAAAAAGCTGAACATAGCAGGCATGTTAGAACAAAACTGGAAAATCTTATATAGATAAGCTGTGACCTAATCTCCTCTACAAAAAAATGTCACTAAATCTTGTACCTGAACAGTGTCAACAAAAAATCTACGAGCTGTATCAAAGCCCGAGGTTTGCATGGTTGCCTCAACCCAAGAGGCACCAAGAGGGACCTCTAAAAATCTTCTCTCTATGTGGCCTAACCAAGTCAAATCAAGTTCAAAAACAAAGATCAGGTGACAAATGATTTCCTTTGAATCAGCAAATTGAAATGAACAACTATGAATAAAGTGCTAGGCTATGAGAAAAACACCATAAAACCAATAATATACTTACCCGGCAGAAAAGACATCCTAGAAAATGTGACCAATGGGGGTCGATTCGTCACAGTCATAGGCTTGGTTATAGTAATTGGTATTCTGAAAAGAGGGCCACGCCAGGGTGCTTTACAATCAATCCCATAAAGTTCATGATAATGCAGTCCTTCACTAAGACTGGTAGGATCTACTACTAGACTGAAAAGAAGAGTATCAAAACTTGTAAGTTAAATAGCATTATTAGCTACAAATCAATAATAAAAACAAACATCAAGCGAAAAATGAAGTTTAAAAACAAGATAGAACCATATTCTCCATTGAAGTAAAAGACAAGAAGCTTATTTTCCAAAACACATTTCATTACCCCATCTCAAACAATCAGCATAATCTTAACCACTGGGCATAAAGGTGTCATCACAAGCATGGAATGGCCTTAGAAACCAAGTGTAAAAACCTGTTTTAAAACTAGAAACACATGACACCAGTAGAGCATAATTCATTGCCCATTGGCTGCACCATTTCTTGGTAGCATGGAGCTCCTCCAGCAAAGGCCAGCCATTAAGATTAACTCCAAGCCACAAAAATAAAACTTGCCAACATGAAGATGTATGAATGTACCAAACCACTGATGAAGGTCACTCTAATTACAGATGTTAAGGTTATAATATGAGGTTTAACATAGCATACTAGAAGTTTAATCTCTAGAAATGCAGAGGAAAAAGATAATTTTAAAACTAAAGAAAATAGCCACAGAACATAAGTAGAACATATCATTTTGAACTCGTGTATGAAGATGTAAATAAGAAATCATAAGTTAAACAAGATGAGACTAACCTGAAGCTCCGCCCATTATGTGTAAGAAGGAGAAACTCTGAAGCCCTCACAACTGCTTGATCACTTGAATGTAACTCAATACACTCCTCAAAAGGAACCAATTCATCTAAATTGCTTGCATCTTCATGAAATTTTGGTTCAACTTGAACTGTCCACTGTTAAGAATAAGTTTAGCTACATGATAAATCCCAAACGCAAGGAGAATATATTAAGCTACTTAAGTAAAAATCTATAGACCAGAGTTAGCAAAAGCTTTTCTACAAAATCTGGGAGAAAAAATAAGGGCCCGTTTGGTTCGCCTATTTGAATGGGTGTATTTGAATGAAAATTGTAGAATGTGTTATAATTGGAATGGGAGACATTTGAATGGAAAAAATAGTTGAATATGTTGTAATTAGAATGGAGCATTGGAATGCACCATTCAAAAACAACTCCTCTCCTCTATTCTCATTCAAGATACCAAAAAACCATTCCAATGGTTAACTTTTTGGATGGACCATTTGAATGGAAAAACTGAATTGTTGAAACAAACACACATTCTAAAAGATCATTTGAATAAAAAAACTGAATTATTTCAACAAACACACATTCAGATGGATTTTTCATTCCAATGGAATGGAATGGTTGAAACAAACCCGGCCTAAATTAATCACGCTAGGGCAACAACCTATACAGGAATTGAGAATAACCATATAAGCGTATGTGTAGGATATAACTCCAAAATTTTCACTGAATACAAAAGGGGTAGCTGATAACATTTTGGATTAACGGTTTGATGTGTACGGGGAAAAAATGGCACTTAAAGGCAAAACTCAAGCATGTCAATGAAATAATGATTTTAGTTACATGAACTAGCATACATAATCACTCTCAAAGCCCATAATGTGAATCAACAATCTCACCTCGCTACATTGTTGGCAAGCACTAGGCTCTCTTAGGTAGATACCTCGTGATACAGGAGCTGCAATTAAAATGACATAAATTCATCACTCAAAACCCAAATTATGAACATTTTTTCCTCCACACAGGTTGAATGAAAAAGGCCCTCATAAAAAGTGAACTGAAAAAAGACTACCTGTAGACCCATTTAAAAAATAAAAATAAAATAAAACAAATAAATAAATAAAGATAAAAAATTTTCTGAAAAAAGGGTATGACATAATTTTAACCAAGACAAGGCCACATCCAAACCTCTCGCATTCAACTATTCAGGATAGAGCAAGCTGATCTTACTTGATTTTCCAGATTGAGTGACTTTTATTTGATACCAAACACAAGGTACATTCTTGGACTGTCGCAAATATTCGTGTGCTCTGTCACTCAACAAAAATTCAAGATAAGTTCGAATTTCTAGTAGTCAATTTTTTTTATCACGACTTCAGGGAGAGAAGGTCCACAGGACAAAAACTAACCTGTCAACTTGCATAAGTCCTTCTCCAGTGGACAATTTATCCTCTGGTAAACTGCCTATGGGAATACATGTATTCTCAAGAGCTTTCCTTACACTGTATGGACTCACACGAATATCCTCAGCCTGCTCAGAAAACAATAAATATCAGAATATACAACAAGAGGAAAAATGAAGTAGCTTGTCTTTTTTCCAAAAACAAACGGTAACAAGACTAGCAATGCCTACCTTCATTGCACTTAAAAGCAATGCAATGCCCCCACAAGCAGATGGGGATGACATTGATGTTCCATTCATGAGCATACGATGTTGGAGAGTCCATGTAGGAACAGGAGCAACAGCCCCACCAGGAGCACTTACAGAAACACCAAGATCTCCATCAGCAGTTGGTCCTCGGCTGGACCTGCATATTATTTACGGTTTAGGTGCAAACAAGAACAGCGTCAAAGCAAGTTTAGATTTTAAATTAAAGCAACGAAAGTTTGAGAAATAGAGGTATAGTTACCAAGTATATTCAAGCCCTTCAGATGGGGCTTCAACAACACAATGAGCACCAGCAGCCATTGCTGGGGAGACATATGCACCAACTCCTATAATGGTTGAGGTGGTACCACCAGGTGCTCCAACAGTGCTCAAAGCTGGACCACTGTTACCAGCACTGCTCACGAATATCAAACGGTGCTTGTTTACAACCTAACCACCATGAAATCAGTTGTATATTTAAGAGCAAGAAAGTAAATAGTCAGAAAAAAATAAATGACAATTTCAGCCAATATCACAAATGCATTAATATTACTTCATTAACAAGGTCAACAAAGCGTCCATAGTCTGGCAGCAAAGAAGGTTCCCCATAGCTCATGTTGATAAGATCACATTTGTGCTGCCAAAAAGGAAGTATAGTGGCCATTAAATAATGATTTAGATCATACACCAGAAGTCCTACATGTATACATATATATTTATACTTTTGCATGTCCTCATACACAATGGCTTACATGTATGCAAGTAATAATGCTAGTTCCTAAATTCTAAACGAGTGAAAGTAACAATACACCTTATAATTCAAAAATTTTGGATTAAAACAGATGTTACATTAAAACAGAGCAAACTTCCAATCACCTCTACAGCAGCTATAAGAGCTCGTGTTAGACCAGTTCCAGTCTCCATTGAACCCAAGCGTGAGTCTCCAATTTTACATGATATCAACTGTGCCCCTGGTGCAACTCCATTCAACAAGGGCTCCTGAAAACCACATAAATCAAGAACTAGATCATTTTACTGCAGAAAATATTGCAGGTTTGCAACAGACAAATAAATGTTCATGTACCTTTGGATGGAAAGCACTAGCAATACCCGCAACATGAGTGCCATGAGGTGAGCTGTCTGTTACAATACTTAAAATATTCCCCTCATCATACACATTAACAACGACTGTACACGCATCTAATTTGCTAAACACACCAAACTTCCGTTCAGTCCTGTAAGGGTAATTTTAGGTAATTATTTAGTAGACATTCTTTAAGATCCAAGAACTCAATGATCAACTTACTAGGATAATAAATATCAAAACATCAAAGCACAATGAGATTACAATTTTCAAAAATTGAAACAAATGCAAAGTTAAAAACGAAGCAGAATCGAAACATATTCAAACAACGAGCCTTGCAATAACATGAGAATTTTGCACACAAGTACTTTTCGATTTTCATGCTTGCTTTGCAATTCTATAAATCAAATCCAAAAAATAGTAATAAGCTTGTTTTGTCTCTTTCTATAACTTTTCCAAGCAAGCAAACTTAAATGGTTTAATTAACCATTAAAGAGCAACAACCATATCATATTGCAATGAGGAAGTTTCAATATAGGATCACCATGACCAACCACTTCGAAGACCGTATCTCACAGAATTGTCTTTCAATATTAAGTACATTCCAATGGAACCCGTAAATATCGGAAAACTACAACTACCGTTAACCAAGGAAAATACTTCATGGTAAAAACAAGATAGACTTGGACCATAAAAATGGACTAGAAGAACCCATTCTCAATAAATACCAATACTCCTTAGTGCAGGTTTTTGGTAATTGTATTCAAGTAGGGCTTTTTGGAATGTGTTAATAAGCTCGACTCATACTCCGAGTATTTTCATGCCACAAGTAAACTCGAACACTCAAGAAATCCATTGGATAGGCAGATTCCCACCTAATTTAGTACTTAGGAATAATTTTTCCAGCATAGTATATTACTAGCAAATAATCATACCTAAAATTAGTTAAGGGCACAAAATTTGCAAGTTTCCCATTATCTGGGTCATCCTCAAGACTCTGTGTGTCTAAGGCAACCCTCCATACTTCTCCATCATGCCAGACAACAGCATCTATAATGGGCCCTTTGTCATCATAGCTCTAGGACATAAAAAACATCAGAATTTACAAGTAGTCAAGGAAATCCAAGAATCATAAAATGAGAATTTGGCACTTACATCAGCTTGCTTTCGTAGATAATCAACTCTGCTTTGGAGGTCATCACGAATTCTTTTAAGGTTTGCATCCTCAAATTTGATGTGTTTCTGGAAATAGAACATCATAATAAACTATAAAACGATATGTACAATAGATATGCGATGAAGCATTTTGTCAGTAGGTCATTTCTGCAATTATATTTTCAGATACTTGTTGGATTTCTTGCATATCAGTTTCTAAGAACTGCTATCACCTCAAAAAACAAGGTTGACAGGAGTCACTCTTACAATATGGCATAATTCTTTTTAGAGAAATATGAACTGACATATATCTAAAATTTATAACTTACACAATGTGCGCAGTGCATGAGGAGATGAAAAAATTAGAAATTGGTAATTGTATAGAAGTAATTGCACGCACCAAAAGTACAGAACAATAAAAAATTACTATACTAAACAGCCTCTATTACCATAAAATTAATGCATGACAATTTGCGCTTTCAGAACTGATGTATGTATGTATGTATGTTGTATAAACAGGCAAGCAGGAAACTAACAAGCAGCATGTTCAGCAACCTGTTCAAATTCATCAAGATGCTTAACGGCCTTAGCAATTTCTTCCTGATTTTGTTCCTCCCATTTTTTCTTTCTTTCCCCCTGCAAATGAATATTTAAAAGTAAAGTTTAAAATATTGTTTATCAGCCAACTTTATGATGATTAAAGCGTAGAGTGTGCTTATCAATTATCAGGGGGAAAAAAAAAAGGATAATTACCTTCAAACGAGAAGTCAATTTATCCGTGAACAACTCATATATGAATTTATAACCCACATGCCATTCCCCGGAGGGATTCTTCCATGAAGAATTAACAATCAGAGAAGCCCCTATTCAAAACTTAGCATCAAAATCAGAGCGTGAACTACAGATTCCACTGTCATATAAATGAAGTACAGAAATTCTTCAAAAAATAATCACGAAATTGACCTGAAGCTCCACGGATGCAACCATTTTCGTCGGCCTTAACCACCTTTGATGTATCAACATCTCCACTCCCAGTACTGAAAAGTCGAAAAAAGTTCTCGGATTAAATACTCTACTAAATCTCTTTCCATTTCAAAATATAAACTCCATTCTCAACCGTTGAAGCTACCAATCAATAACATCTAGGATTTTCGGCTTCCCGTCTGATGTAACTTGTAATCCATCAGCCGCCGGATCCACTCCAGAATCTGAAACCAGAAAATCAATCCCAAAATATAAAAGGAATATTTCCACTGTTGCATGGCCTTCAATTGAGCAAGAAAATTATATTTATGACTGATTAAATCTGACTAGCTCAAACGCATTGACTAAACGGAAATCTTCACATCCATAAAGAATCGAAATTCCTCCTCTCCTCTCATCCTTTCCATACCAAAGAAATTTTCAAAAATGAATAAATAAATAAAATAAGAAATCTGCTGCGCTCTCAAGTTTCCATCATTTTCCTTCATTTTCTCTGCTCCCAAACAGAAAGAAATCAACGCAAGTAAAATAGTTGTCAAATACCGAAAATAGCGATGAGAACGCCGCGGCCATCGTATTCCGGGTGAGCCTCGAGGAAGCGATCGGCGCCAATCTCCTTCTTCGGCATGAGTGAAGCCAAGAACGTTGACTCGTTCAGCTTGAACTTGCGGAGCGAACCATTATCGTCACCACTGAATGAAGAACCAGGCATTGCCCTAACCCTAAAACTACCAGCGCCACTTCCACCACTACCGCTGCTAATACTGATACTACTACTAGCACTACTACCGCTTCTGCTCCAGTCTCCGTTTCTTGCTCTTCGCTTTTTGTTGAGTCGTTTGGGTCTAATAATAAGTGACAGACGTGGCGGTAATAAGGACAAGTGTGGGGACGAGGGCACTGATGGTAATTTCAATAGCAAAAGTACTGGGTTTTGCATTTTTTTTTTTTTTAACCTTTGTGAGTCCCGTGGGTGTTTTGGTAATTTTGGGGGTTGGGTGACGGAGGGTGGTGTTTAGGTGTCGGACGGAAGAGCCGAGGGGGCTCGGGAATCCTGGGAATTGGGCGGGTGAGATGGGTGGAATTGGTTGGATGTGGTTTGGGTGGTGCGGTGCCATTTGTGTCGTGAAATTACGGAATTGGCCTTGCATGGATTTGGACGGACATTTAGCTCGCTCTCTTTGATTGAATTTTGAGTGGGTCCCAGCCCACACCTGGGACAAAATGGCACACGTGATCACACTGTTTTCTGTCTTTTTTTTTATTTATTTTCTCAGAATATTTTGATTTGGAAATAATTGCCCAATTATTAAAAACAATGGCATATCTCTCCAGGAAAAAAGTAATAATAATAATGGCTTATCAATTTCTTGGCGCTTTTAACAAATTGAACCAAGCCCCCAAGGAAAGTGCACTCTATATTATAAGANCTATTATTTCCCTTTAAGAAGACCATAGTTGGAAAGTTGGAATTTTGAAGTTTATATTTATCCAATGATGTTTCGAGATTTCTTGCTTTTCATTAAGATAAATTTTAAAAGCAAATTGTTAATTAATACTCTTAGGAATCAAATTGTAGCTTTCTGAAAAATTAGAATCTAATTGTAGCTTAGCAGCAACGCATTTTACCATAGACAAGATAGTTATAGGGACATATCCAATGATGCACTAAAGTATCTCTTTTAACTTCATGAACTTTGAAGAGCAGATGCAAACATGAACGAAAATTTATTTTATTGACTAAAATTTCCTTTAAAATAATTTTTAAAAAATATTACATGCGATACATGTATTTTTCTTCTTTATACTATTCTTTTCTTGGAGTATAAGCTATGAATGAATTTGTATTTTGTTGTTCCTTTACAAGTCAAATGCATATTGGCCTTTCCTTCATTAATAAGCTGCTAAAATCAAGAGGTTCTTTTTTGAGAACCAAAGAATCTTGATGAGAAAAAAGAGTTATTCTGTTCCACCTAAGCTTTGAAATTTCATCAAAACCTGCAAATAAATGTATACATGCACTTCTGGTCAATTTATGAAGACAAGATTGAATTTTATTCCATCAACACGAATAAGAATTCATGAGAGTGTTACCAGAGTCTTAAGGTATAAGATTATGGCAAGTAGTGTCACATGGATAGGCACAATCAATCTCCTTGGTCACCCTCCTGCCAAAGTACCAATCTCCAACTGCTTCTGCAATGGTCTGATAGAGATCATAGCAGTCCATAAACTCATTCAGATCATAATACACGATACATTTATGTAATGAAGAGCTTGCATTACTTGTAATGGAACGCAACATGAAATTTCTAAATAAGCCAATAAACTAGACTCAAATTTAGAGTCTAGTATATTTTGAAGTCTAAACCAATTTATGGATAATAAGTTCTAGCATCACATCTCAAACTCAATGTCACTTGGTTAAGAAAACAGTTACTTTCAGTACCTTATCGTGTATTCTTGGGGAATCAACTCCAAACCATGTATCTTGTGACTCACTTTGGCAATGAGCAAAGCATGAATTGATGAACATTCCTCCTCTTCTTGAGGATTCGTAGAATGAGAACATAGTAACAATCATATCACGCCGGAAACCTACAACCAAAAAGGAAAAAAGAAAATTGTGGATGACAATCTGCAAGCTCAGGAAATTTTCTGAACAATTTCTATGTGTATGCCTTACGGTTGACTAAAAGAAACCTAAAATTGCAGCTTGAATTAAGAAAATCGACAGCTAAACTCCACAGGAATCGAAGAAGAACCTTGCAATATGGCTGTCTGGTTAGCATCACATGCAGCAGGATCCAGCTTGCAATGATTCCAATGTCCATGCGGATCAGCAGAAGGTGGTACCAATGCATGATGGAACTGTTAATTACAATTCAAGTTAGTAATTTAAACTATTTGCTGATTAATCTCAATTGATGCTTCAAGTTAGAAAGTGTGTTAAAACTAAACTTGTTTAAGGCGAGGAAAGATATAGTACTTGGAATACGTCATATGCTGAGTTCAAAATAAAAAATGGTGTCTGAATGAATCGCAATGTGTACTGCGGAAAAATGCACTGCACCAAGAATAAGACAGACATTAGAACAATGAGATCATATTCCTAAGGGAGACATTTTTTTTTGCTTATAGCCAAAGATTCAATTGTGTTAAGGAAATAATACCAACTCCGGAAAATTAAGGTAACTGGTGCAGTTCTTGTCCAGATTCTGTTCTACCCCCTGTCATTTATGCAGCTATCTCATACGTGAATACACATAGTAAGAAGTAAGAACATACATATAAAAGTTGTATAGATACACAAATGTTCATATCAAGATACATGTTAAAATGTGTGCATCCATTACTTACGCACCAAGCTTAGCATGCATATCTGAAATGAGATATTATAAACATAGTTATGCAACATCCCTAGGTTTCCTCTTTGTTTTGTTTTCTTAATACGAGGATTTGTTCGTACTACTCTCGAGAAATATTCAACTAATTTAGGAAACAAAAGTTACAAGAGGAGATTATACCATCCACTGAAAAGCTATTTTTAGTTCAAAAGGTCATACGCTCGCTTAAACAGACTACACTCATGTACATTAAACATGCAAAACTAAAAATATAATGGTGAGTGATGAAATTTTATTGAATGTAAAAAAGATGGGTTTTATGTGCCTTATAAAAAAAGAAGGTACCTGTAGAGAAACTAAATCTTTATAGAAAGACCTCATAGTGTGATTCAAACCTATGTCTCTTCTGTAAGAATGAAGGAAAGAAAAAAAAAAATTAAAAGCACTTAACACCAATAAACAAGGAAAAAACAAAAAAAGAAGCAGCAGCAGCAGCAGCTAAACTGCGATTAGCTTAAGAAAGATAGAACTTACGCATCGAGAAAAAATCCAGCATCACTTAAGCATTTTACACTGGCATTTGTTGGTAAATACTTGGTGAAGTTGTCACAATGCAAAAAGGAAGCTAAACCCCCAGCAGAGCAGCCTGATAACAGAGCCTAGAGAAGAGATCAAAATATGATATGCAATAACTATTAAGCATCCTCTTGTTAAGTTAATTGTTTTTAAGGATCACATTATATATGTAGCTAATTAAGTTTAAGAGATACTAGAAAATAATAAGAAGGCAGTCAATAGAAATACATATATGTGTATATGAAGGTGGTATACCTTACGAGCCTGTCCTAAACCTTTAGGCAGAAGGTCAAGAATGATTGCTTTCCAGATCCTTTGCCCTCTAAAATAGAGCAATGATGTCTGTTTCCATGTTAATCTAAGACCAATAAAACAACCAAGAACACAGCAATGCAGTGGATGTAAAAGCACAAAGACAGATTACTTGGTTCTGTTTTTCAATGAGAAAACCCTACATTCAAGGCAGGGGTAGTAGGCCTAGTCGAATCAAATAATCACCAAAAGAATACACCCTTCATCCACTCAGTATTATAGATCACAATACATGTGATGCTTGAGTCCCACAATGGGTACGCGCTAGGAGTCTAGAAAGATAATGGGTATTTGATAGAGGTTTACAGCCTAAAAGTATTTTCAGCTAGCATTTTTAAGTGAGACTCATAATTGCATTCCATTTCATCCGATGTTAATAAAGTTATAATTTTTTGCTTTTTTTACCAGTCAGTTGGTAGAGCGAAACTTAAAGTATTTTGAGGTACAGATATTAACAGACCTAATTAGAGTCTTTTTCCTGCAAATTCTATTTGTTAAAAATAGAGAATTTTAGCTATAATTTTTAATTAGAAGTGAACAAAGAAAAAAAAAATAAAATTGATACAGTATCAGATATGGCTTCGAATCTTTTTAATGCATCTTATAAAGGTCACTCTATTCTCCATCTATGATGGCATTTGATCCTGTTTATTCTTGCAAACGTCGTTTCACATTTTTAGCTAGTTTGTTCCTTTTTTAGTAAAATTATGATTAAAATCAATTTCAAGAAGGGACCATAGCATGACATAGTTAAATACAAAACTCAATAAGAGCTTTGCAATTTATTTAAACTTCAAAAGGAGAACGTTAAGGATTCAACTAAATGGAAATAAAAGGAATTTCGTG
This sequence comes from Trema orientale, assembly GCA_002914845.1. Classification (NCBI taxonomy): domain Eukaryota; kingdom Viridiplantae; phylum Streptophyta; class Magnoliopsida; order Rosales; family Cannabaceae; genus Trema; species Trema orientale. The sequence goes on along the minus strand of JXTC01000079.1, from coordinate 42,894 downwards.
TTGAAAGAATTACCCCATTGTCAAACATTGCATCTCCAGCAAATGAGGCTCCATCACAATATCTTAGCTTGACGCGGTTCCAATTGTAAAAATCTGGTTGGCAATCAGTACATGGCAATTTATATCCACCAATTTTACTAAAGGCCGAAAGAAGGTAAGAAAAACTCTGAAGTTAGATACTAAAAGCAAGCTCACTTAACTTGAACTATAAACTAACAAAGTATCACACGATCTCATAGCAAGCTCACTTAACTTTTTAAATCTGAGCTATTTATTATTCACTAAAATTTTCAATATGTAATTCATATTGCAAATTACCATAGAAAATGAATCTTCCACGTTAAAGACCATTTATTTCAAAAAGCTTGAGCAATCAATAGAATTCACAAAAATGTAATGAGATTTCTAAGTGAAACTAAAGGTGAGAAAAGATGGACCAATCCACTAACATGATCATTTACCGCCTTCGCGTGACACTACAAATTAAGCTGGCCACAACTCTAAAGTAACAAAAAACAGTCTACCAATCTGGCAACCATAGTCTACCATCAAGATTTGAGCTCCAAAATTAGGGGTCTCATATAGCTGTTATTAAAGGATTTCATTTTCTTGTTCCCCCTAATTGGGATTTTAAATGTAAATCTGATCAAGAGAAATGCAAGTTCTAATGTTCCTGCATGTGAAGCAATACACACTAGGACCCTCAAAACAGTTGCACAACTGTATGACAGAATAATTAGTTATGTCATGAATCTTAAAGAGTCTCAACGCGATAATAATATTGACAAGATTTTAAAGCTTTATAGTCAAAATAACTGGAAGGCAGATTGTCAGAATTGAGCAAATTAAATTAGCTGTCAGCTAATTAATCACGTGAATCGGTGAAAGAAGACAATAAGATCGTGACAAAACAAAGGACTGTTTATTATGAGCTTTGTCCAAAAGGTCCCATATTTGTATAATTAATCGTTAGATCGGATATTGGTACGTCTGGACTCTCTGGTCAAGGACAATGATACCTCCTCCTTTGAAAAATGCGAGATACTATTTGCTACAATTTTCAAGTGAACTACTATGAAGCACAAAGTACTTACAAACTTAAAAAGATTATGAAGAAACTAAATATATATTTTACAACAAAGTTTCTGAAAGGGGCTTTCTTAACAATGTAAATGGTGGGTCTTCCAGAAAATTCCGTAGTTTTCTTTCTTGGCTGTACTTGTTATTTTTCGGGTTAGTTCCAACTCAACTGTCTCTTTAAGTAAAAATTTTACCAATTCGGGTGGCCACGTGCAATAGCATTGCTTAGATTATAATTTGGTTTGTCATTATTTACTGTTTGGACTTTTATTAGTGCACCAAGCAATGAACTACAAGTAATGGCACCATTTAAAATAAAATTGCCTAATCACATGGTTTGTTTGCCATGTAGTCTGAGATGAAAGGACATAGCTTTTATCAAGCATGTGACATTGACAACTAAATAAAGGGTCGGTGCGTGCCTTAAGTGCTCGGTTATAACAATCTCTCCTAAAAAAAAAAAAAATTAATAAAAATTAACTATTCATCGGACCATATGAAGAAACATAATTAGTCGAGAAGGGTTCAAAAATTTTGAAATAAAAAATAAATAAAAATAAGAAGGAACTTGGTTTATCAAGCAAGTAAAATGTGTACCTGGATTAAGAGAAGCATTGTTGCTTAGGATTCCAGAGAACACCTCCAACTTGGTCATGTAACGTGTTGATCCTCTGCGCGTGTTAGCTCTCTCCAGACATGATTCTATATCATTACACCACCCACCTCCCTATATATATATAGAAACATTTAGAAATCATGATCATGATCAATAAGAACTTTTAGCACCGCGCCATATATAACTGAGTGGTAAAAATAAAAAATGATAAAAAAAAGATAAAAATGCACTATGACTGACATAAATTTGACCCATATATTCACCCACCAAACCAAATGAAGTCTTCAATATTCCAGCTATTATTGCACCATGGCCCATTTTTGGGTCCAAATCTTTACATATACATATACTCTATCACCGCGTTCATGTGATACGGATTTTCGTTGTAAATTGGGACCATGAGTCCATGTTCACGACCATTAACGCATAAAATCAGTTAAGTGAAAAAAAAACATTCATTTCGTGATCTATAGACACTGAACAATTAAATGTAGAATTAATGCTAATTAAAGACACTGAACAATTAAATGTAGAATTAATGCTAATTATTATGTTTTCTTGTTATGTACAAGCTACAATCACGAGCACAATTCATAATAAACGATTATCCTGCGCCGAAAAAATAATTATAGCGCGCGGCACAATTGCTGGGCTACGTGGCAAAATATGTATGGCCACACAGTGGCTGCGCCGCTGAGAGAAAGAGAGAGAGTGCACGAGACACAAGGTTAAGAGGAGAGAGAAGCAAAAGACGATGTCCTATGAGACGTATCTAGTCTTCCAGAACAGCCAATCAAAGCAAAGAGCCCAAAAACCAAGGTCCAAAACCAGCCTATGACACTTCTCGACTACCTCACCCCCAGTGAGTCAATCATTCCATGCATTGACATGTTAACGTGGCATCCAACCATTGGTCCACGCGACAGCACTTTTGGCCTTTTTAATTAGTTTTTTTTTGCCCTTTTAATCTTAAATGAAAAATTAATGAAAATTACCTCGAATTGCAGAAGCCAGTTTCTCGCTCCAGCTCCAAATCCTCTGTGTAAATGATACGCCGGTAAACTCCCGTCCAAGCAAACTACCATTATTGTTCAAAACAAAATAAATATATATATGTGTATATACACACACACACATACATATATATAACTAATTAATAAATAACAAAAATAAAAAATAAAATATTTTACTTACGAGCTCCAAGAGCAGAAGCGTTCTGAACCAGAGTCATTTTCACCGAAAGACGATGCTCTTCCGAATAAACCCGCCACGGTGCGCACGTTAGCATAGCCAGCGCAGCCAAAACGACGACGTTTAGCTCCATTCCCATTTGACAGTCTTAGGTTAGGTGTCTGGAAAGTTTATCGTGATATGAAACAGCAACACTGTGGAGAAGATATATTAATTACAGATCCGCGAATAACCCCGAAAATATAAGAATGGAATACGAGATACGACGCCGTTTTCAAAACCAACATCAATGGAGGCGTGACATTAGATCAAATGGATTCCGAAAGTGAAAAAGTTAAAACGAAAAGAGGGAATAGGAAGACAAAAAACGACATCGTGAGACGCGGTTTCGTTATTTCTGATTTTGGGAAAAGGCTAATAGGAGTAGTTTTAGATTGGGACTTGGGAGCCCTGCTTAGGTGTGTGTGTGGCTGGAAACGACGACAGTTTTGGCAAAAAGTGAAGAGTGGCAGGCAGTGGGGAGAGAGAGAGAGAGGGAGAGAGATGCTTGTCGTGTAGGAACGGAGCAACTTTATGAAGAACTATAAAGAGAAGAACAGGGAGGGCTTAATTGGAAAAAAGAAAAAGAAAAAAGGAAAAATGGATTGGGATTGTGGGACCCACTGCAGAGCCTAATTGACAGTGATGGTGGTGGATGCTATGCTATTGCTGTATTGGTGTTGGTGAGTCGGTGACCAATAAACCAATTTGGAATTTGGAAGCATCAAGCATGGCGATGAATGATTTAAGTCTGTAATCAATGTATAGATAATATTTGGTCTTGTGTATGATTTGTGATCACTTTAGGCATTTGACATGAGTGGTGGGTTCTTATGTTGAAATTAGTAGCCAACTTGTGCCGTGCGTGACCAGTTTTTTTAATTACCACGGATTCTAACAAGAAGTGCATGCGGTTTCCAATCCCCATCTGTCCAAACCCATGTATTTTCAAATAGAAATGATAATAAGACACAACTATTATGCCCTATCAGGTTATCTTTGTTCTATTAGTAATGATAATAGTACACAACCACTATGATTTATGCGGTTCGCATTCATGATTTAACTACTTTTAGCGCAATTGGGAGTATGGGACTTTTCCGGATTCGTGAATGTCATGTCATATGAGAACGAAATCTCGGCTCAAATATGTATATATATGCCAATGCAGTAGGTATTTTTTTTTAATTTATGTGTGGTACTTTTTTTTTAACCGTTGGATTATCTTATATGATGATCCAACTGCTATAATGATGTGCATGAAAAGACGTGAATCATTAAGGTTACTTCTCTCTCTTACTTTTTAATATAAAAAAAATGTGCAAAAAAAATTCTCATTGGCCAAATTAATACCTATACATAGGTAAAAAAAAAAATACCTACTGGATTGGTGCCCATATATATATATATATATGCAAAATGCAAACATGATTTGTGTGAAGATCAAACAATTCATATCTATAAATAACATATATATTTTTTAAATGGGTAATGACATTATTAGTCTTCCAACGTATTCTCATTTTGGCATATTAGTCTTTTTTTTCTTGTGGCATTTAAGTAGATAATGTTTTTTTTTTTTTTGACATTTAGTTCTATTGGCATATTTTATCTAAGATTCCGTTAGAATTCATTTGAATACAAATTTTTTTGCATAATTAATCTTTATTATTTCAATTGTTTAGCAATTTGATCAATAATTATTTTATTTTATTTTTTTACATTCATATCTCAAATTAACAATATTGCATTTACTAATCTTTTGATAATTAAAATTCAAATGCAGATATAAAATAAATAGTTCATTTAATAACCAAAAAAATAAAAAAATAAAAACACTAACACACCCTATTTGTAGTCTATCTCAAACTATAGTAACTCTTATAGACAAAAAATAGTTACTTTCGTTTATAAAACTAAAAAAATTCAACATAAACCCTTTTCTACTAGTCAAAATTTTCCCAAAATTTATTTATTAAATTTTTATTTAATTATAGATGGTTATTTTTAAAAAAAAATTAGCTAACTAATTACCTAAACAATATAGCAAATAAGCTTGGAAACTTTTTTTATAAAGAGTTTACAATTTTTTATGTTATTATATAAAAAATATCTAATTGTTTACGTGTAAAATATAATATAGTGTTTGGAGATCTCATAGATCTTTTTCATTTTTCTTTTTTGGGCCAAGCGGTTTCACTATAACTATTTTTTATCTTAGGAGATATCATTGTAATTTTGACAAGAATCGGAGAATATTTGTATTTTTTCAAGTGATTGGTGGAGCAATATTGTTAACTAAAAATATGGAATAAAAAAACATAGGGACCAAGTTGCTAAACAATTTAAATAATAGAGAACAATAGCATAAAATATCTCCTATTTAAATACACTCTAAGGGAATTTTGGATGGAATATGCCAAAAAGATTAATAGTACCCCAAAAAAACATTAAATACTTAAATATTAAAAAAAAAATAGGGACTAATATGTCAAAATGATAATATATTTGGGACCAATAGTGCCATTTACCATAAAATCTGTAAAACAAGTATGATTATATGAAATGTTGTACTTTTTTTATTTTTATAAATTTATGTTTTAAGAAATAAAATCTGTTATACTTACTATGAGGTGATAGCCACTTTATGCTACATGCTCCAGTTTGTATTTTCTATAGTTAAAGTCATCAACAATTGTTAAGAAATTACTTACATACGTTTTATTCTATTATGAAAGATGAAAACTTGGCAAATTTAAGGACACGAAAAAGTATTGTAGAGTCTCAAGTCGATATTGGAAAGAAGATATATCAATATGTTAAACTTCAACACATATTTCATGACAAATATCACATGAAATATACTATAGTCTATCCATAACATAAAAGACTAGGAACATAAATCTCCTTTTCATAAAAGGGTAAATAAATAAACATTTAATCCAAGAAATCATTGTGCGGGTGCTCATTAGCCAAAGAGCCTCTTATTGAAATCCAGGCCCATAAGTTAAAAATTAAAAAATTCTGGATGGGTTAAATTTTTAGAAAAATCTCAAATTGATTTAGAAAAATATTATTTTTTAAATATTTTTTAAAAAATATCACATTTCATAAATATTTATAAAAGTATCATTTTTCTTCAAAATTAGTATTTTTTTTAGTTAAGTTACTTTGGGTAACAAATCTAGTTACTTAAAATAACCACTCAAGTTACTTCATATAATTTGATAGGTTCTCTCAAGTATCTCACTAATTAATAAAAGTGGTATTTTTCAAACTACTTTAAAAGTAGTATTTTTCTAATTAAATCTGGAATTTTTCAAATAATTTCAAAATCTAGAATTTTTCAATTTTTTTAAACTTTTACCATGAAAAATCTAATTTCTTCTTAGCGAAACAGGGCTAAGCCCATTCAGACTATAGGCAGCCCAAAATCATTATTGAACCAGGTCAAGTAATTCGAACTGTCTGATACTTCGAATTTTTTTTTTTTTGATAATAAAAAAGGGCGGATGAGATCCCAGTGGCGGGTCACTTCCCAGAGCCACCCCCATTCGGTTGGGCTCCCAAGGGCGACGTGGGGGCTCGAACTCGTGACCTCACCCTCCCTAAGTGAGAGAAGGCCTTAAGTTCAAGCTCTTTGCCACTTGTGGCATAAAATGACTTTTTAATAGTCTTTTTCAAAATGACATTTCTGTAGTGTCACAAATTGTATGACTATAAAATTTGTAGCTAAAATTATGACTTTTTCAATACTAATTAATAGTCTTATATTGTGTGAACTTCCGTCATACGATGTCACAAAATATTAAAACACTATTAAAATAATCATTTTACAAAACATTCCTACAAAAGTCATCTTAGCCAAAACTACTACTATTTATGTCAGGTCCCCTAACCGGAATGCATCTTCACCTTTGTCAAAAGAGAGCTCCAACTCCTTGTACTTTATTTCAACTTATCACCGAGGAGTGTTATGTTAGCACGTGTAAATTACGTAATTTTGATAGAATCATTCGTTAAATAGATAGGCTTAAGGCCATTGCTTATATATTTATTTATTTAAAGTTAATTGAAAAAAATGCCTTCGTGGTTGGCATTTTATGCAACTTAAATCTGAAGTTTTTGAAATTTCAAAATTTTTTACATTCAATCCATATTTTGTCCAATTTATATTAGTCCAAACGATATTTTTTTTGTAAATATTTTAACAGTTTGGAAACAAGTATAACATAATTTGTATCTAGATTCACAACTTTTGTAAATAAATTTATCAAAATATGAATAGATGATACAAATTTTTTATATTTCAAAATATAGAGGTATTTTTTCGCAGAAACCAAAACTCAGGGTTTAAATTACAGAAAAGGTCAAACTTTCGGGATTTTTTTTTCTTTTTTTAGTTAACCATTTATTTTAAGATAGCTCCGGTGATAGTTAGTTACTAGGTATATAATCTATATGGATTGGTAATTTTTTTGGAATAAATTTATCAAAATATGGATAGAGGGTACAAATTTTTTAAATTTTAAAAATGTGGAGGTCTTTTTTCGCAGAAATCAAAACCTAAGGTTTAAATTGCAGAAAAGTTCAAATTTCAGGGATTTTTTTTTTTCAAGTTAACCCTTTATTTTAAGGTAGACCCGGTGATAGTTAGTCACTAGGTTTAGGAATTAATTAAACTTGATTCAAATATTCTATCAATTATGCTTTCGAAAAAAATTTGTCAATTACAAGATTGTTGTCGTTTATAAGATAATCTGACTTGTCGTTCTTTAACTCACTTTTCGTTTTCATCTTTTTCTTTTCTTGCAGACGTTGTCGTTCTCAAGCATTGCTCAACTTTTTAATGATTGTCGTCGTTTTTTTCATTTTTTGGTAGTTTTTAACATTTTTTTAAAAATCTTTTTCTGCTGTAGTCAATTTTCATTTTTTTCAAATTTCTCGTTTATTAGAATCATGGTCGTTTCATTTTTCCATTTCACCCGTTAATCAGATAATTGTCATTTCTCGACATTATTCCTCCTGTCGTTCTGGAATATTTATGCCGTTTATGGTTATTGTCGTTTTCATTCTTTAATACCATTGTCGTTTTCTGGATTGTTGCTGTTTTGAAATTATTGTCGTTTTTGTATGTCGTGTTTTTTCTTTTCCCGTATTTTTTTTTCCATTAAATAAAAAAGAAGAAGAAAAAGAAAAAAAAAAAATGAAAAGCGAAACTAATGAAAAATAAGTAAATATTATAAAAACTAAGGGCTATAGTGAAAATTATGAAAGTGGTGTCTTCCACCGTAAATTGTGACAATACTAGTGCTCCGTAAAAGGAAGACTGATCAGAAAGAAAGAAAATGATTCAAACTCGCCCAAGTCCAAGGTTAGTCCTCCCAGAAACGCTTCTTCTTTCTTTTACTTCTTTTGGGCCCTAATTTTCTGTCCAAAGCTCTTATTCTTTCAGATCTTCTGCGATGATTTCAGCTTTGTTCAAATGGTATATCGATTCTTTTTTCTTTATTTTTAGGCCTTAGATGTTTGGTTCTGTGGAGGTTGTGTTGGTTGATGGGGAATGGGTAGAAAAGGATATTGAAATTTGGGATTTTGAGGTATTAATTTGTGTTTGGTTACTGAGAAACTGAGAGAAAGCAAAGTAAAATTATGAATTTTGATACTTTTTATGGCGATTAATTTTGGATTGGTGCATTTATCAAGCTCACTTAGGTCACACATAGGTGCTTAGATCGGTTCAATTCTGTAATTTGTTAGAAAAAGAAGGGAAAAGGGCATGTGAAACTAAAATTAAGTTTTATTTTCCTATTTGGATTCTCGTGTTTACAGTTTCCTTATACGATGAGACATCTAAGCAAATTAAATGAACAAAAATTTAAATCTTACCTTTTGGTTTTGCGAAATTCTTTTTTTTTTTTTTTTATTACTTTCCCCTAAAAAAAGAGGAAAAATTGGAAATTTGGTGTATTAATTAATTAATTTATTTGTTTGAAGTAGCTTTTCGGTTATTTCGAAGATTGTTTCATGCGATAGGTTCCCCTTGAAATTTTTAACAAACAACACTTTTTGAAATATCCAAGAGTCAAATTCAGTGTTCATTTTAGAAGGGTATCGTGGGAAACAACACTTTTTTTAATGTATACGCTATTCTCAACCTATCTATCGAATTCCCTCTCTTTTCTTTGTTTTTCATAGTCAATAAAAGTACATTACATATTTGCAGTTTGGCCTATGAGGCTCCTAGATGAATAAAAAGTTTCAGTATTTTTTAGCAAATATTTGATTCATCTAGCTTTTCAGCGACCAGATTTGACTAATCAGCGTTATTCTAATTAGGAGGTTGCCTTCTCTTCATTCAGTTGTTACTAACATCATCACGGTTAATTTGCACTGGCTCTTACATTTATCTTTTGGCCGTAAGGCATAAGGCTTAGAGCCTTGGACTTCTGTTTCAGTTATTTATATGTGTATATGCACACCTTCTAGTTTCCGATGTATCAAAGGGTACCAATGTAGTTTGTCTTGTATTTTCAGCCGGTTTAGGGCTATTACTTATTGTTGTACAATTCTAATAAACTCTTACAAATTTCTCTGGCTTTTGCAGGTTGCACAGATTTCTCTAGTCAACTGTTCATTGGAGAAAAGGTGCAACTTTGGTGGCAAATCATGTGGTAGTTAGTCATTTGTGCTAAGTTATACTTATGAAGATGACTTTCAGATAGAAGGGATTTTTTTTAACTATATTCTCGAGGAAAAAGAAAACAAAAAAATTTCTGCTTCATTAGATCATGGAGCCTTTATGGAAGCTTTTGTACTTGCTGGAGCCTGCTCCTATTTCACTAATTGTGACTGCAGTAGCAGTGACTTTTGGATCAGCATTTCGCGCTCTCAATTATGGAAAAGAAATGGAGCGCAATCGTGATTTTTCAGAAGCGTCAATTACATTAGATCGGTCCCAAGCGCTTATGATCCCAGTGATGAGCTCTTTTAGTTTGTTATTGATGTTTTATTTGTTCTCTTCAGTCTCACAGCTCCTCACTGCATTCACGGCTATTGCCTCTGTTTCATCCCTTTTCTTTTGGCTCTCTCCTTACGTAGCCTATTTGAAGTCACAGTTTGGTTTGGCTGACCCATTTGTGTCACGGTGCTGTTCAAAGTCGTTTACGAGGATCCAAGGACTGTTATTGTTGTTATGTGCTGGTATAGTTGCATCTTGGCTCGTTTCTGGGAATTGGATACTAAACAATTTGTTGGGCATATCTATATGCATTGCCTTTGTGAGCCATGTGCGTCTCCCAAATATTAAAATCTGTGCTATGCTCCTTGTTTGTTTGTTTGTCTACGACATATTCTGGGTATTCTTCTCTGAGAGATTTTTTGGAGCAAATGTTATGGTATCAGTTGCAACACAACAAGCATCAAATCCTGTTCACACTGTTGCTAATAGCCTGAGTCTTCCTGGGTTGCAAATGATTACAAAGAAATTGGAGCTGCCTGTGAAGATTGTCTTTCCAAGGAACTTGTTGGGTGGAGTGATTCCTGGAGGAAATGCCTCGGACTTCATGATGCTTGGTCTTGGTGACATGGTATGACATCCTTTCCTCATTAGTATTATATAACTTATGTGAACTATTATAAAAGAAAATTAAAAAAAAAAGGTAATGTTATGGTTTGTTATGTTAATGTTATTAGAATCAAATGGCATTTTGTGTATTTGTCTCTAATGATTTTTCGCTTTCATGTATTAAGGTTACTTTTTTTTGTTCTCTTTCCTCCTTTTAACCTGGCACCAAGATTGTTGTAGTTTCAGCGTTTCCATCTCTATAAGAATTGCTAAAGTTTACTTTCTCCTTGTCAATCTATGAGTGTTCACCAATCATATTTATGAACTATGATAGGTCTGTCATATTATGTATTGATCAATCATTTGATTCAGACAAAATCTTGATAGTGATATCTTGAGCTGGACTGCTCTAGTTATCTTGAAGTGAAAATGTAAATGCTTTCTTTCTCTCTGCCTCTTCTTTCTCCCTATTTCTCATTTTAGCTGTAAAATAGAAGGTGCTGTTGAACAATTGTAAAAATGTCTAGCTGTAAAGTATTTATTCAGTTGTTCTGGATTATAATTTTGGAGATATCATCTTGGCATATTATGCCTTGTTAATTCCAGCTAATTGCTTCTTTACGCAAACCATATTATTCATAGTATAATTCCAATCTTGTTATGTTGCACAGGCGATTCCTGCCATGCTACTTGCATTGGTCCTCTGGTTTGATCACCGAAGGAGCAGGGATACGGTAAATCTCTTAGATCTACACTCCTCAAAGGGGCACAAATACATTTGGTATGCCCTTCCTGGATATGCTATTGGACTTGTTACAGCTTTGGCAGCGGGTGTTTTGACTCATTCCCCTCAGCCTGCTCTACTTTATTTGGTAATTTCCCTTTACTACTTTGTCGATTTTGTAATTCGTATGACTTTCTGTAGACAATTCGGTACTTAGAATTTCTTAGTTGTCTGGTTCTCTTTTAACATTTCTTCATGATGAATGTAGGTGCCTTCTACTCTGGGACCAGTTATTGTCATCTCTTGGATAAGGAAGGAGCTAGCAGAGTTCTGGGATGGCCCTGTGCTGAATCTCACCGATAAAGCTCACCAGGTCGAAATATGAACTTGTTTATCTCTGTGTCCAGAAGTGCACAGTGCTTTCGCTAGAGCCAATTGAAAGTTGTAAATTTACTTTGGAAAACCTGATAGAAATTAGCAATCATTGGCCATTTTGTTGTATCTGATTTTTCAGCTTTACATTGCCCTTCAAATACTCAAGTTCGCTATAATGAAAGAAGCAGAGGATATATATAATATATGTGAATCCTGTCATCTTCTATTATATAATTTGCATAAAATAAGAAACTAATAATTTGTAATTCTTGCTATAAGAAATTTAAGATCTTGGTTACACCAATATTAAGATATATATTTTGTGCCCCCTGAAGTATAGGCTATAGCACAAGATAGATTTCTTGTTGCTAAGTCAAAAAGGTATGAATGTGAATAACCCCCGAGTTTGTCGACGAAGATAGTAAAGCAGCAATTTGAGAGCTAAAATTCATGATATATCTAAGTTTTGGCTAAAATTCATGATAGTAAACCAGTTTCATACTCACTCCTCTCGTAAGTTTTGGCTCTGCTGATAATTTGTTGAGGTAGAAAAGCATTATTTCTAAGATTTGGGAACTCTTCTTTTTTTTTTTTTTTAAAGAATTTTTTTCTCGGAAAATTGCATGTTACCCGTAACACTGTCAGAAGTACAGTGACATTATTTTTTGACAAAATTATAATGGCACCTTCTGGCGCTTAAAAAAGATTGAAAATTTAGTAAAAATTTCACCACTAGAAATGTTGCTCTTTTAACTCGAAACAATTAAGTGGGTGTTTCAACACAAAATTTCATAAAACGACTGAAAATTTAGTAGTCAAAACAAAAATTTCGTATGTGCATAATTAATTTTTTTCCCCGATCTAATTCGTAACGAGTATAAATTCAACCCGAAAAACTTGTTTCAATTTTTGGATCATTTTCATTTGAGCAATGCTATGGGCACCAGTGGTGCCCAGCACCACAGTGACATGTCTGTTTGTCACTAGATGATTTAATTAATAAACTGGGTCCCACATAGACCCCACTTAAATTATAATTATGATTAGTCAGTGACAGATTGACACGTCATTGTGGTGCTGGGCACCACTGGTGCCCTATAGCATTATTCTTTTCATTTACGTTCTTTCCTTTAAAATTGTAAGTAATGTTATATCAGAGTCTAATTTTTGCATAAATCAGAGGCTTTTCAACCTAATTTTACATTTTTCTTTTTAAGAAAGCCAATAAGAAGAAAATAAAAAGAGGACCATTTGAGTGAAAAAAAAAAAAAGAAAAAGAAACAAGTCGAACGACGTCGTTCAAGCCGGTTCCCTTCCCTCCCTCCCTCCTTCCATCCCAAAAGCTTTCCCCCCTCCCCTAAAACACCCCCAATTGCAGTTGCAGAGGCCAGCGAGCTCAGACCATGGGGACTTCAGTACAGGTAACGCCGCTATGCGGCGTCTACAGCGAGAACCCATTATCCTACTTGGTCTCCATCGATGGCTTCAACTTCCTCGTCGACTGTGGCTGGAACGACCACTTCGACCCTTCTATTCTTCAACCTCTCTCCAAGTCTCTCTCTCTCTCTCTCTCACACACACACACTCTCTCTCTTTCTCTCTCTAACTCCATTAAAACTGGTGCTGAATTTGGTCCATTTGCTTCTTCTTCTTCTTCTTCTCAGGGTAGCTTCCACCATAGACGCCGTCTTGCTATCTCATCCGGACACACTTCATCTGGGTGCGCTTCCCTACGCAACGAAACAATTTGGGCTCTCACCTCAAGTTTTTTGCACTGAGCCCGTTTTCAGATTAGGTCTTCTCACTATGTATGATCAGTTCCTCTCACGAAAGGTCAATTTTTTTTTTTTTTTTTTGGCCTTTCTTTAACTTATATAATTTTTTTTTTAGCTTAATTAATTAATTAATGGTGAAATTCCTTTGGACTATCTGTTGGTTAAAGTTAAGCTCTTTATTGTGCAGCAAGTATCTGAGTTCGACTTGTTTACTTTGGATGATATTGATTCTGCTTTCCAGAATGTTACCCGACTTACCTATGCACAAAATCATCACCTTTCTGGTTCGTTTTTGTTTCTGTTTTATTTTCTTTTATCTATTTATTTATTTTTTGAAAAATTGATGAAAATGAACAAGATGGTGTATTGGGTTTTGTGCTTTTTTATTTTTTGTAATATAGTTTTTTTCCCCCTTAAATTATGAATGGCATTAGGTAAAGGAGAAGGGATTGTAATATCTCCTCATGTGGCTGGGCATCTTTTGGGAGGTACTGTGTGGAAGATAACAAAGGATGGTGAGGACGTTATATATGCTGTTGACTTCAATCATCGCAAAGAAAAGTAACTCTTTTTCCACATTATATGCAATCCAATTGAATTTTCTTACTTGCATAAGATAAGATGATTAGTGATTGAGTTTGAGAAATTTTTTTTATTGGTGTGGTTTTTTCATCAGGCATTTGAATGGAATTAATCCATCCTCTTTTGTGCGGCCTGCCATTTTAATAACAGATGCCTATAATGCTTTGAACAATCAGCCATATAGACGCCAAATGGACAGAGAATTTACAGGTAATTTCATTTTTTTCTTTCGTTTTCGTATTGAGAATACATGCATGGACCAGTGCTGACTGATTGCATTGTTATGCATTGACGAGGTCATTTTAAGATTTTACTATGGATGTCCTTTTATCATGCTTGTACCAGATACCATAAAGAAGACTCTACGAGGAGATGGAAAGGTGTTACTACCTGTTGATACTGCTGGGCGAGTTTTGGAACTTATTCAAATTTTGGAATCGGTCAGTAGAGGCAATGTTGCTAGCACTTTTCTTAACTGGCTTTTTCTTTTTTCCTTTTGGTGAATTGGAAATGTTCTTTTATGTTACATTTATGAACTGACACAATATCTACATAAACTATTTGCAGTGTTGGGCAGAGGAAAATCTGAACTATCCCATCTACTTTCTAACATACGTTGCATCTAGCACCATTGACTATGTCAAGAGTTTTCTTGAGTGGATGAGTGATTCTATTGCAAAGTCTTTTGAAAAGACACGTGATAATGCCTTTCTTCTGAAGTAAGCGGTTTTGTCTAGTTAAGAGCATTTAGTATTACAGTTTAACATCGTCTTTTTTCAATCGTTCAGTTGCAGCACATTTTTATGCAGAAAAATCTTATATTGTTAAATTCACTAAAGATATATGTTGTGAACTTGTGATTCCTACTTGGTTGATAATTACTTACTGGACACATATGGAAACATTTGCAGGCATGTCACTCTTTTAGTTAACAAGAATGAGCTTGATAATGCTCCAGATGTACCGAAGGTTAGACTTGCCCAATTCTCTGTGGAGCATGCTTATCTTTGTTTGCCTTTACTTATATATGTAATGTAGGTGGTTCTAGCATCAATGGCGAGTTTGGAAGCAGGTTTTTCCCATGATATATTTGTTGAATGGGCAACTGATGCCAGGAATCTTGTGCTTTTTACAGAAAGAGGCCAGGTACTTTCTGTAGGATTACATCTCTCCGCATCTAGCATTCTTCATCTTGGAGTTAATGCTATCATAAATCTTATGTACTTGACAATATTCAAATTTTAATAGTGCAGAAACTTATAATTTCTGTTAAAGTAATTTAATTTAGGTGGTACTATTTTGAAAAGAAATCAGTGGCTTCATGATAGCTTAGTATGCTTTTAATGAAATAAAACCACATGCTTTTTCTTTTTTCTTTCTTTTTTCCTGGGAAAACAGATACCAATTTGACTTAAATTAATGCATTTTATTCTCTTTTATTGTAGTTCATTATGTGTTCCATCAGATTTATAAGATCTATTTGTAAATTTGCTGGATCATCTTCCTTTTTTATGCCTTAATATTTATACCTCCATTTTTTTATGTAGTTTGGCACGTTGGCTCGTATGCTTCAGGCAGATCCACCTCCAAAAGCTGTTAAAGTCACTATGTCCAAGAGGGTCCCTTTGGTTGGGGAGGAGCTAATTGCCTATGAAGAAGAGCAAAACCGAATAAAAAGGGAAGAGGCTCTAAAGGCTAGTCTTATTAAAGAGGAGGAGTCGAAAGCATCTCATGGAGCTGATACTAATATGAGTGATCCAATGGTCATTGATGCTAGCAGTACTCATCCTTTGCCAGATGGTATGTGAAGTTATGAACAACAGGTGTCATTTTCTTCAGCTAATTTTTTGAAGGGTGTTTCGTGAGATCCCGTTGCCTACCTTACTCTGCATGCTAAAACTTGAAGAACTTCAGCTTGTTAGCATTTATCTTTCCTCTCATGATTTTAACTACTTATATGCCATTTTTCTTCATGCAGTGAAGTGTGTTTTAGGTCATTTTTTTAGCTTAGCATCATTTGGATTATGTTATAGTTATACATTCAGTTTATTTAGTGTTTGTAATGAGTTCTTCTTCTTCTGTTTCTTTTTTTTTTTTTTTTTTTTTTGGTAATGAATTTTTCTGTTTGTCCAATGTATCATCACAGTGGCATGTCCACATGGCAGTGGATACCGGGATGTATTTATTGATGGATTTGTTCCACCTTCCACCAGTGTTGCTCCTATGTTTCCCTTTTATGAAAATACTTCTGAGTGGGATGATTTTGGTGAAGTCATTAATCCTGATGATTATGTAATCAAGGATGAAGACATGGACCAAGCGGGAATGCTTGTGAGTAACCATTTTAGAATACATCTGCTTCTTGCTGGCAAGTTTAGCTTTAATGCTTAGCTTTAGGGTTTGTCACTGCAGGTGGGTGGTGATATGGATGCAAAGCTTGATGAAGCCTCTGCTAGTTTGATACTTGACACAAAGCCGTCGAAAGTTATATCTAATGAATCAACTGTAAGTTGAACTTTTGGTTAATCAGTACATAGTTATCTCACTTTTGTGGTCACAATAAAATAGTGGAGCTACGTTCATGTTCAGGTTCCAGTCAAGTGTTCATTGCTTTATATGGATTTTGAGGGCCGTTCTGATGCAAGATCCATCAAGTCAATTCTCTCCCATATGGCTCCTCTAAAGCTTGTATGAATCTTTTCTTTTTCTATCTTTTTGTTTTTTGTTTTTGTTTTGATAGTTCGTATGAATCTTTTCTGTTTTACATTTTCCCATTTTTCTTACATTATGCCTATCTTCGTGAGTATCAGGCAATTAATATTCATCATAGGACTTGCATTCATAGAATTTAGTGCTTTATGTGTCTTCCAAGTTTTAATCATACATCATAGCACCCTCTTTACATGTGATGCCATGTACCTGTCATGCAGGCACATCATTTATCATGATATTTTCGTCCAATATTTTTTCTCCACTTGACCATTTCTCAATTTATGTGAAATGGCCCTACCTTATGATTTCTTGGTCTGTATTATAACATGACAGTGGTATGAGAAGAATATGAAGCCATAGAACGTTTTTTTTTTTTTTTTTCTCCCAAAAAAAATGCATTTGAAGAATAATACATGTACTGACTCAAAAATGCTATCAATGTAAAGGCTCTGAGCATTTCTGTTTAGGGAATAAGTTTTAAATATCCATGTTCTTCTATAATATTTTCTTCCAATTTGGAGCAAAATCTATGGTTTTATCTTTCAGCAGTTTTGTGTAAGGTTTGATTTATTGTACATTAACCTATGTCATGTTACTTCTCGTAGGTTCTTGTTCATGGAACAGCGGAAGCCACAGAACATTTGAAGCAACACTGCATGAAACAAGTTTGTCCACATGTTTATGCTCCCCAAATTGAAGAAACTATCGATGTCACCTCTGATTTATGTGCTTATAAGGTATAAATAACTCTTAAAAAGTACTCTTCGCCATCTGTAATATCAGAAATGACAAGCCATTTGTTTTTGTTATGTGAAATACAGGTACAACTGTCTGAGAAGCTGATGAGTAATGTGCTGTTTAAGAAGGTATGCACTAGTGTCGCTGAATTTGTTTATCCCGTATCATCCACTTGTAATTTACCTCAACACTCTGATGAAACAAACACAGCTTGGAGATTATGAAATAGCTTGGGTTGATTCTGAAGTTGGCAAGACAGAAAATGGCACGTTGTCTTTACTTCCCCTCTCGACCGCACCGCCACCACATAAATCTGTCCTCGTAGGTGATTTAAAAATGGCAAATTTCAAGCAGTTTCTTGCCGATAATGGTGTCCAGGTACCAATTTCCACTCATTGCTCAAATAAATGGTGATATTTCATTCTGCATCAGTGCATTGTATCCACCACATACTCACTTAAGCTCTGCCAACTGGAAAAATGAAGTGGAATTTGATCTTAGCTTCACATTCTTGAGCACCAACTGCAGAACGTATAATGGGAAAATAGCACGTACTCTTTGATAGATAATTGCATAATGATTCATACACCTTACAGGCTGAATTTGCTGGTGGGGGTGCTCTGCGATGCGGTGAATATGTTACACTGCGGAAGGTTGGGGATGCTAGCCATAAGGTGAGTCATAGAGCCTTTTGTTTTCTGGTTTGCTGGTTATACAAAGGAAGCTTACCCTTTGTACATTAGGTTTGGGTAGTAGCATGTTTTATTGCAGTAGAACAGCACGGCTTGTCTTTTGATTATTTCATTTTCAACTTGTAAAATGAGAGGCTTGATTCGATCACTTGTCTGATATGTAGGGTGGTGGTCCTGGTACGCAGCAAATTGTCATCGAAGGCCCCTTATGCGAGGATTATTATAAGATTCGAGACTATTTATATTCGCAGTTTTATTTGCTTTAAAATCAGGACACAAATTGTAATACCCCATTTCACTCGAGCCTTGTGAAGCTGGAATTGCCTCAGTTCAGTGACTCGATGGATACTACTTGAGAAGTGACTTTTGCGCAATAAACATCAAGTTGATTTGTAAATGTGTCCTGTGTCTGCCAGAAGGTGGAAATCCACTATAATGTCCATGAGACACTTTTAGTTTAATTGTTAGGATAATTTTTCAACTTTTGCTTTAGGCAGTTGAAGAATCGAATATGAGCAATTAATTAACATTTAAGAATGAGAACGATTTTTTTTTCGGTCGGAAGCTATTTCAATCTGTTAAAGAGATATCTTGAAAAGTGACGCACTCTTACAAGCTGAAAACAAGATATCTTTATTCCTAGTTTTTTGGGGCTTCTGAGCCAATTGGCCCATTTTTGGGTTCCGATTATGAATGTCCATTGTTTAAACACTATTAGAAATAAGCGAGTTTATTAAGAAAAGCCTGAAATATATCATTATATGTGTATATATATCTGTCAGTATATCGACATTTTCCATTATATGTGTATATATATATTTTTCAGTATATTGACTTATCGAAAAACTTATATATTGATGTACTTATAATTAAAATTGATATACTGAAAATGGGTCATTTAATAAATAGGTGAAACAACGACTATTTCAAGGTGGAAAAATCGGTTATTTCTTATAAACTATGCTTTTTTCAGAGGAATATTAAATGTAATTTTTTAAGTAGTAGATTTTACTGTCCTATTTAATGGTTCCTATTTAATGATGTAATAAATTATGATAAAATCTACGCGCAAGTTTTACTATCCAATTTTATATTTAATAATGTAAACAATTATGATAGAATCTATACGTAAGTTTTTTATATTTAATAATGGAGGCGGCTATAATAGGGCGTCTCTACGTAAGGCCTCTGTTTATACACCGTTTGATAGGAATCTGTGGAGAATCTATTTATACACAGATTTCCATCAAACGGTGTATAAACAGGGCCTTACGTAGGGACGCCCCTACTGTAGACGCGCCCTTTAATAATATAACAAATTATGATGAAATCTTAGAAATTATCATTAAGGGGATGGCTACGGTAGGGGCGTCCTTACGTAGGGTCATGCCTTAATTATCGTTGGATGAGAATCTGTGGGGAATAACGAGAATCTGTGGAGAATCTATTTATATATAGATTCCCATCCAACGGTGAATAGACAGGGCCCTACGTAGGGGCGCCCCTACTGTAGACGTGCCCATTAATTAAATCTTAGGAATGTGTGTTTAGTGTGGCTATTTTTTTTTAATAAGTTGGTGTGAGAGGCCGGTGATCCTTTTA
The DNA here is from genome assembly GCA_002914845.1 of Trema orientale. NCBI lineage: Eukaryota > Viridiplantae > Streptophyta > Magnoliopsida > Rosales > Cannabaceae > Trema > Trema orientale. Next base: position 23,201 of record JXTC01000079.1, on the reverse strand, counting down.
GTGCCTTGGAAGGATATAGTTATTATTATTATTTTTTTAAAAAAGGAATTTAACTAGATAAAAATAAAAACACGTTTAGGAGAATTCTATTGCAGGGCCATGTTATCTTCATCCATCGGTAGGAAACATTTCATGGACCTTTGTTGGACAGAGGCCTAGTTTCATAGCAATTATAATGAATCCCTGTACACGTGATTACATCTCCCTCTAACCCATCTTCAACATAACCGAACCAAACCAAACCAAATTAGTATAGGGCAGTAGACTAAGACGACTCGGAAGCGGCAGACTATAAATTGAAAATTACCAATTTATATATTTATTTTCTTTTCAATTAAAGGTTTATTATGCCTTATGTCTCCCTGGCGTAAAGGGTTTAAGGCTTAAACCCTCAAAAAGTTGAGGATACCTTATAAAACCCTTGAAACTCTTTTTTCGGTGAGTCCCAACTCTCATCCCATTTATGGTCTTTGCATGGTCAGAGAAACCCTCCAGTTCTTTGCTCACCTGCAAAGAGCCTCGAAGTTTCCGACCCCTTTCACCTGCAACAAGCTTCTCCACCGCCTCACCAGCTCCGACTGCGGCGAGCTCTCGCTCAAAATCCTCTCCCACTTGCTCTCCAAAGGGTATGTTCCTCACCCATCTTCCTTCAACTCAGTTCTCTCTTTTCTATGCAAATTGGGTCACTTCGGTTTCGCCCAAAAGGTCGTAAATTCGATGCCGAGATTCGGGTGTGTGCCGGATGTTGTCACTTACAATTCTTTGATTGATGGGTACTGTAAGAATTCTGATATTGGACAAGCTTGCTTCATTGTGAATAAGATGTGTTTAGGCCAGTGTAGACCTGATTTGGTTACATTCAATATACTGTTTAATGGGTTTTCTAAGCTGAAAATGGAGAAGGAATCTTTTGTGTATATGGGTTTGATGTGGAAATGTTGTTTGCCTAATGTGGTTACTTATAGTACTTGGGTTGATATGTTCTGTAAAAAAGGGGATTTGGGTATGGGTTTTAAAGTGTTTAATGAAATGGTGAGTGTTGGGGTGTGGCCGAATTCGGTTGCTTTTACTTCTTTGATTGATGGCTATTGTAAGGCTGGAACTGTGGAAGTTGCTCTTAAGTTGTTTGGGGAAATGAAGGGCTCTTCAGTTATGCCTAATGTTGTTACTTATACAGCACTAATTGATGGCCTGTGCAAACAAGGATTGTTGGAAAAAGCAGATTCATTGTTTTCTAAGATGTTGGAAGATGGTGTTAAGCCTAATTCAGCTGTTTACACTTCAATTATAGATGGGCATTTCACAAAAGGGAACATAGATAATGCCATGAAGTATATGACAAAAATGTGTGATCAAGGTATTAGGCTTGATATCACCTCATACGAGGTGGTAATCTGGGGATTTTGTAAGAACGATCAATTAGATAAAGCGTCGGAGGTCTTGAGAACTATGGTTGAGAGTGGATTGTCTCCAGATAAGATCATGTTAACTACTTTTATGAATGCGCATTTTAAAGCCGGGAACTTGAAAGCAGCTTTGGAGGTGTACCGAGACTTTTTGGTCAGAGGTTTTGAACCTGATGTTGTAACTCTTTCAACGTTAATGGATGGATTATGCAAGCATGGGTATCTTCAGGACGCTAGAGGGTATTTCTGCAGGGAGAAAGCCAATGAAATCTCATATACTGTGCTTATTGATGGGATTTGCAAAGAAGGGCAGTTGGATGAAGTCGAGATGGTATTCAAGGAGATGTCAGATGCAGGTTTTGTTCCAGACAAGTACATGTACACTTCGTGGATCGCAGAGCTCTGCAAACAAGGAAAATTGGTAGAGGCTTTTATGCTGAAGAATAAAATGGTCCAAGAAGGAGTTGAACCTGATTTATTAACTTATAGCTCCATAATATTTGGTTTAGCAATGAAGGGACTAATGCTTGAAGCGAAACATGTTTTTGATGATATGTTAAAACGGGGAATCTCTCCTGACTCTGCTGTCTATGATATTCTGATAAAAGGCTACCTCAAGGACGGAAATGAAGTTGCAGTTTTGGGTTTGTACGATGAAATGAGAAAGAAAGGACTTAAAGTTCCTACTGTTGAAGTGGAAGCGAATAACTTTAATTTGTGACAGCATGCAATTTAATTTGTGATTTAAAAATGGAAAATTTCAAGCAGTTTCTCGCTGATAATGGTGTCCAGGCACCAATTCGCACTCTTTGCTCAAATAAATGGTAATATTTCATTCTGCATTGTACCTACCACGACATACCCATTTAAACTATGCCAAATGAGGAAAAAAGAAAAAGAAGTGGAATTTGATCTTAGCTTCGCACTGTTGAGCACACACCACAGAATGTATTAGTGGCAAATAGCATTTACTCTCTTGATAGATTAATCCATAATGGTTCATTTACTTTACAGGCTGAATTCACTGGCAGAGGCGATCTGCGATGTGGTGAATATGTTACGCTGTGCAGGGTTGGGGATGCTGGCCATAAGGTGAGTCATATAGCCTTTTTGTTTTCTGGTTTGCTGATTATTCAAAGGAAGCTTTACCCTTTTTTACATTAGGTAGTAACGCATATATATGGTAGTAGAACAGCTTGCAGTTTGATTATTTCATTTCCAGCTTGTAAAATGAGAGGCTTTACTCGATCATCATACCTGATTTGTAGGACGGTAGTCCTGTTAAGCATCAATTGTCATCGAAGGCCCCTTATGCGAGGATTATTATAAGATTCGAGACTATGTATATCGCAGTTTTATTTGCTTTAAAATCAGGACGCAACTTGTAATACCCAATTTAACTTGAGCCTTGTGAAGCCAGAAGTGCTTCAGTTCAGTGACTGGATAGAAACTACTTGAGAGTTTGCACTATGACATCTGGTACATTTCTAAATGTGTCTTGTGTATGCCTGAGAGGATGTAATGTCTATGAAGCACTTATTTAATTGTTAGGATAATTTTTTTACTTTTGATTTTAGATAATTGAAGAAATAGAATATGATTGATTTATTTGATTTTTAATAATAGGATTTAAAAATTATTAAAACAATTGTTATATAGTTAATTTTGATCGAAAGCATTTCCAATTTCTGAAAAGATATTTTAGAAAGTGATGCGTTAAAAAATAGATCTTCTTTTTATTTTTATTATTAATATTTAAATGCGTGAGGTTGTGAAAAGGTGATAACCCTTGTAGTGTCTTGAGGGATATAGAGAAGTAATATTTCATGTTGACTATTATTTATTTTCGCGAAATCAAAATACAACTCACTATTCATTATAATACCAGGCCTGAATTATCATTTTCTGATTTTGTATTTTTGATGCGAAATTCTGCTTGATGATTTGTGATGAATTAATATATTCTATTTTATTTTCTTGTTATATTTAAAAATACTAATTGTGTGCTGTTTGCAATTATTATATATGAATATAGTACGTATGAATAAATGTGAATAAGTCAACTTCATAGATGACCTATTGCAGAACTGATGTTCATATGTATTTTTTCTGTCTACCATAGCTTCTTTTGTTGTTGTTGTTGTTGAAAACCATAGCAGATTGTAATATAACTATAGTCTATGGTAAATATTTCGTTCTAAACGACATGTTAGTCTGTATAGAAATGAGAGCAAATTGGGGAAAACGAACATTTTAGTATGTCGTTATACTAACTACTACAGGAAAACAGATATAGAAACTAATCATATGTCGTTTATTTCATGGAACGACAGTGGACTTTACAATAATAAAAGACGTAGTTTGTTTAACAGCTAATTTATTCATAGAAAACGACGTATCATTTCTTGTTTAAATGACAACAAAGTTTAAACTTGAAATGTCCCGGATTTCATGTCGTTCAAATATAAATTCTGTGTTGATCTCTGATTTTTAAATATCGCAACTTGATTTCTAAACTAATATTTTTGTTTCATTTTAGTTCTTGAATCTTCAAATGTCACATTATGCTATTATGATCTCGCTTTTATTTTTTCTTTTTCTTTTTCTCCTTTTTTTTTCGTTTTTTGATTTCCGGTCTAAGTCTGGACAACTTGTTATAAATCATGGTTCAAAACTTATAAGAAAAGGAAAAAATAAACGTAATTTAAGGTGGCAAAATGTAACATTTAAAAGTTCATAAACTAAATTGAGAAAAAAGATAATCTATAGATTAAATTTGGAATATTTTATAAAGCCAGCTACCAAAATCAGATTTAGGCTATTATTGGGAGACTAAAGACAGATTAATGCTCTACGAAACAAAATATGTAAACATAAACTACAGTAGTATATCTAATGAAACTGAAAAATGAACTACATATCGTTCCTTCAAATAGGATTAACTGGATTAAGGATTGCTTCAAAAAACATAAAAATAAAATAAATAAATAACTGAGGTCATTTTGTTACATTGCGCTATCCCAATATAACTCTGTCGTTTCTCTCAGAGACAGCAAAACTTTTGGGCTACAAACCACTGGTTCCTACGACATGTCGTTTAGTGGTCCAAACTCCAAACGATAAACATTGAGCGACAAATTTTCAAAAGGCAAAAGAAAAAGAAAAAGAAAAAACGACATGCTTTATCTTTTGCAACGGAAATTACTATATCTACGTTATAGTTTAGTATTTACTAAGCTTATTATTTTACCTTTCATAGTCGGTATACTTATAAACTTCTATTACCCATTTGGAAAAAAAGAGGAAAAAAAAAAAGAAAAAAGAAAACTCAAATGCTTTTCTCATGGAAAATGTTAATAAAAGGTGGTCCAAACCAAAATACTTATTACAGTATCATTTACTTTTTAATCACCTTTTTATTATAGCATAAAGGGTGGTCCAAACCAATATCATTTTAAGTTTCTTTTTCTAAATAAGAAAAAAAAAATTAAAAAAGGAAAGAGAGAAAAATTCTTATTACAGCATCATTCTCGTCCTTGTTAAACAAACTTAGACAAGACAGAGAGAGAGATAGCAATTAAGCCAATTTGGTTTCTCTCTATCTAAAGAGATTTATACTGGACTTTGCCTGATAACCTCCGAATTCAGACACCAACAAACCCACCATTGAAACCCTAGAGATTCACCTCCATTTCCCTTTTACTAGCTCTCTACCTTATCCTTTCATGGCTGCCACGTGCTCTCCGAGCTCGCTCCAGCTGCGCTTCGCTCTCAATTCCGGCAACTCCAGCAAACCCTCTCCGCTTCTTGTTCGGGCTCAGCTATGGAAGAATCAGCATCGTTGGGGCTGGGCTCGCCTGGTATGGAATGGAGCTGGACCAGAGCGACGTCGTCATGGGGTTTCGTCGATCAGGTCCGATTCGAGCTTTGATGGCTTTTCGGGGTGGTCTGGTACGGACGGTGGAGAGGACTCACTGGACTCGGACAGGAGGAAATGGTTTGGGGGTAATGTTAGTTTTTGGATCTTTATTTTGTAATTAATTGCTTTTATGAATTGGGTTTTGTGGAATGGAGTGATTAATGTTTCTGAAGTAGTTTGCTTTCAGGGGCCGTGGGAGCAGGAGCAGCTGGAATCGTTCTTGTTGCGGGGCTTACTTTTTCGGCATTGTCTTTGGGAAAACGTAGCGTTTCCGGTGAGTAATCTTTTACTGGGGGCGGAGGAAGTAGTTTGTTGAATTGCTATCTCATTGAGTTGTTTATGGTTTATTTGTCAAATTTTTCAATGGATCATGTGTTTAGTGGAATGAGATATTGGTAGCTTTTCGTAATGTGTAAGCATATATGTTGCTGTACACAGGGGCAAAACACATGGAGCCCTTGACAATACAGCAGGAAGAGTCGTTGTTATCTGATGAGAAAATAGATGGCGTTATGGGAGATGAAAATGAAGACAACAGTATAAAGCAAGATGCTGGTAGTCCAGAGGGTGGGACAGGTACTTATAAGGATTCTCCTTCATCTTCCGAAATTGTTGATGTTCCCAGTGAAAATAGAGTTGTTAGTGATGATTCTGTAATCAGGGATTTGTCTGTAGATGATGCTAAGTATACATCCGATGGTATTGATGCCATCAACAATGTTTCCATTCAAGATGATTCACAACATGAATCAACTTCTAATTATAAGTCAGTTGAAGCTGACACAGTCCCAAATTCATCTAGTCTGTTTGAATCTGAGATTGGCAATGATTCATCTGTTGCCTCGGGTTTTAAAGATTTGGACAGCAACTGTAATGTAGGTACAGCAGAATTCATTTCTGAACTTAAGGAGAACCCAGTCAATGTCGAATCAACAAACTTGTCCATTTCTGATGATGTTCCATCAAACTTTAGCCTTGATCAGGATACAACTCCCGGTTCAAGCAGAGATCAAACTTCTGATCATAGTTCAATTGTCAGTGTACCTTTCGAACCTGTGTCTCCAAATGTGCCAGTTGGTTCCCAGTCCAATACAATTTTAGAACCACATATTGCTTCCAAATCCAACATAGAGACTTTGGCCTCATCTTCAACCAATGAAAATTTTGAGCTGAAAGATATCTCACATGTCTCATCTGAGGAAAATAGTTTAACCTTGGAAGCACATAGCATAAGTGAAGGGGGGTCTTCAGGAACCTCTGTGTCGTCATCAGCATATTCATTGCAAAATGAACAATTTACAGAAAGTCGTAACGAGATTAATAGAAGCACACCAGAATCACCAAAACCTGGGACTTCCTTCTCTTCTGCTGGCATACCTGCTCCATCTGTGGTTTTCTCAGCTCTACAGGTGCTTCCTGGAAAGGTGCTGGTTCCTGCAGTTGTTGATCAGGTTCAGGGGCAGGCACTGGCGGCATTGCAAGTGTTGAAGGTACTCTTATCCTCTCATTTGTGCACTTTCTTATGTATTTCAAATATTGTGAGTCTTCTTGTGTGTGATAAGAGTTGAATCTCAGCCTCTGTTTCTTGCTAAAGGCTGTGCTGTCTATCTCGACCTTGCTTGTGTTGCATAACCTTTAAACATGAATTGAAAATTACTGACTCAAGCTTTTATGTGGTACTAGGGATTTATATTTAACCTGTATTTATAAACTTATAATAGGAAAGCTTATAATATTTTAGTTCCTTTCAGGTCATTGAGGCTGATGTTCAACCTAGTGATTTGTGTACACGTCGTGAATATGCTCGTTGGTTAGTCTCTGCAAGTAATGCTCTTTCAAGGTACAAATCAATCTTATCTCTGAACGTAATAGGATACGACTCTTTCTTCATTTAAAACTAACTATTTGACATGGTAATGTATGGTTTTCTATTATCTGTAGGAACACAACTTCTAAAGTATATCCTGCAATGTTCATAGATAATGTAACTGAGCTCGCATTTGATGATATTACTCCTGAAGACCCTGATTTTGCATCTATCCAAGGTGAAAGGATGTTAAGTTTTTGGTTACCATGCTTGAAGGGCCGTCATGTTAGTGTGGTGGATTTCTTTGTTTCACTGAATTTTCTGATGGATTCCATCATGTCATATAATTTCCTGAATTGATATGCATCTTTCAGGTTTGGCAGAAGCTGGACTTATCGCAAGCAAGCTTTCAAGACGTGATATGTTGTCTTCTGTAGATGAAGATCAGGAGCCATACTTCTCTCCTGAAAGGTGTTCGCAAATTTTCTGTTCACTCACATTTACTAGTTGGATGATTGTTTTCTCATTATGAATTTTAGTATCTGTGTTCAGAAACTCTCGTATAACTACTATTAGTAGTCCTTCCATAAGGTTTCGAGCCAATTATGATAGTTGACATTATTAGTTTAGTTTTCTTTTTCTTCACGTGCACCTTTTCAATATTTCCAGTGCTCCAAGATAAAATAATCTATTAATCTTCTCTCTTTTTGCTACTTAGATTTGTGGCAAAGTTGATAATTTTCTTTCTTTTGCCATCTTATTCCCTGTGTTAAAAAAATACTACAGCCCTCTATCACGTCAAGATCTTGTAGGTTGGAAGATGGCCCTAGAGAAAAGACATCTCCCAGAAGCTGACAGAAAGGTTGACTGATGTTTAATTTCAGTTTTGTATATATTTTTTTGTTATTTATACTTTGAACCCTTAAGTTTGTGATTTAACATTTCTGCACTTATACAGGTGCTCTATGAACTTTCAGGATTTATAGACACTGATAAAATACATCCAGATGCATGTCCTGCACTTGTTGCTGACCTGTCTGCTGGAGAACAGGGAATTATAGCTCTCTCATTTGGTTAGTCCTAATCTCTTCAAACTGGCGTTACAAGCTCTTTGCGAATTTTGATATTATACTTTTTAATCAATTTGTTTTTGTCCTCCTGGAATAGGCTACACAAGACTTTTCCAGCCAGATAAGCCAGTAACGAAGGCCCAGGCTGCTATTGCTCTAGCTACTGGCGAGGCTTCTGACATAGTGAGTGAGGAGCTTGCTCGTATTGAGGCAGAATCTGTAGCAGAAAATGTTGTATCTGCTCATACTGCATTAGTAGCTGAAGTTGAGAAGGATATTAATGCAAGTTTTGAGAAGGAGCTTTTGCTAGAGAGGGAGAAGATAGATGCTGTGGAGAGAATGGCAGAAGAAGCAACACGTGAATTGGAAAGATTAAGAGCTGAGAGAGAGGCAGATAATATTGCCCTGGTGAAGGAACGTGCAGCTATTGAATCAGAAATGGAAGTGTTGTCAAGATTGAGAGGTCAGGTGGAGGAACAGTTGCAGAGCCTTTTGAGTAACAAAGTAGAAATACAATATGAAAAAGAAAGGATTAGCAAACTTCGGAAAGAAGCAGAAGATGAAAGCCAGGAAATTGAACGCTTACAATATGAACTAGAGGTTGAGAGAAAAGCTTTGTCCATGGCCAGGTATTGAAGCAACAATTCCCAAGTGTAGCTTGCTTTTAGTATTTGATGCCAACATGGACAAGATTTGGGGACGAGTATATTAGATAACTGACAATAGAAGTTTCATGTGTTACCTGTGTTCTGCAATCTAAATGTTGAATATTCCGGTAACTTTCAAGTTTACTTTTTACGATCTTTTTCCACGTGACAGGGCTTGGGCTGAGGATGAGGCGCAACGAGCAAGAGAACAAGCTAAAGCACTTGAAGAGGCTAGAGATCGCTGGGAGAGACGTGGAATCAAGGTTGTTGTTGATGATGATCTTCGTGAAGAGTCCTTGGTTGGAGTCACTTGGGTTGACGCCAGCAAGCAATTCTCAGTTGATGGAACTGTTAAGAGGGCCGAAAACTTGATGGACAAGCTCAAGGCAATGGCAGTAGGTGTAAGAGAGAAGTCCAGAGGTACACTCAGTAGAATCATTCTAAAAATAGCTCTATTGATATCAAATTTGAAGGAATGGTCTGCCAAGGCTGGAAAAAGGGCAGAAGATCTTAGAGATGCTGCCATTGCAAAGGCCAGTGGATCAGCACAACAGTTACAGCAGAGCACCTCTGAGTTTAGCTCAGCCATTAAAGAAAGTGCAAAGCGAGTTGCGGGAGAATGTAGGGAAGGAGTCGGAAAACTCACCCAAAAATTCAAGACGTGATCCTCTCCCATTTGATCATTTTCCTTTCTTGTTTTCCCCGTAATATAGTTCTAATGAGGTGATGATCAGCTACTAATAAAGTCGAGGTATGATATTGCTCTCTATAATCCCTCGCAACGCATTTGGCCCATGTAATGGTGGGTGGCACCACCAGAAAAACGATATGTATTTGAAGCAGTTCCTAAGAACTGATTTTGAAAGAGCTTAATGCATTTTTGAAGGTCGTACATTTACTAATCTATAAAAGGAATGAATAAAAAGGAATGGAAAAAAATATGAAACAATGAGTGAAAAAGATTGGCCCGTTTGGTTCGCCTATTTGAATGTGTGTATTTGAATGGAAATTGTAGAATGGGTTATAATTGGAATGAAAGATATTTGAATGGAAAAAATAGTGGAATGTGTTGTAATTAGAATAGGAGTATTGGAATGGACCATTCAAAAACACCTCCTTCTCTCCATTCTCATTCAAGACACAAAAAAATCATTCCAATGGTTAATTTTTTGGATGGACCATTTGAATGGAAAAACTGAATTGTTAAAATAAACACACATTCTAAAAGATCATTTGAATGGAAAAATTGAATTGCTGAAACAAATACACATTCAAATAGATTTTCCATTCCAATGGAATGTAATGGTTGAAACAAACAGGGCATTCTCAAACCTACCGCCGGTATAGGAATCGCCTTGGTGCCTCACGTCCGTTGTAAAAAGACTCATCTTTGTAAAACTCGCGGTTAGTGGCGTTACAAGAACAACCACTATAGATTCCACCACTCAAGAGCACTCACTGGAATTCTTTAGGTAGAGAGAGAGAGGAGAGAGCGTATTTTCACTGTACGTTTTTTTTACAGGCTCTCAGATTAATGAATTAATAGGAGAGAGTACAAATCTTTTCTATTCAAATAAGGATCTTTCCTTATCCCTAAAGAATAGGAAAAAAATCCCTAATTAATAGAGGCTTATCAGATATTCCACTCAAATATCTTATCTGATACGTAATCTACTCCAATTTGGGCCATGCACCAACTATGGGCGCCCAATAGGAATTTGGGCCAAAAGTCCAACATCTCCCACTCGCACATAGTGTGCATGATATCTCTCATCATCGTCTTACCAATAATTCCATTCATACTTGGCTAATGAGCAGTGCGACCGTCGAGCCACCTGCAAAAGAAAGTTCGGGAGTACTATACCAAATCTTATGAGGACTAGCATAGAACATCCCTAAGTGTCTCGTTATGCCCCAGACTTATTCAGCCACATCGGATCTAGCACCTCCAATCCCTCATATCTACATTTGGGAGCTATACAAAGACCCCTCTCGTTCTTATGTTCACAATTATACTGCTATACCTAGTAGCGATATAATTTGTCGACAGTAAACATAAAACTTGGATGTATTACTAAATAATCTTCCTTTCGTCCTCGAATCAATTAGCTTTGGTCTAATTGCTTTCCCAATAATGTCCCTTTAGGTCGAATCAACCATCACCATAGAAGTCATGTCAAAGTAGCATACATCAAACCTCCGCTTCATAAAACAGTTAAAAAGTCACATAGGGCACAATAAAGTATGAGATCAAGTATAATGATCTATAAAGACTCACACAGTGAAGAAGCAGGGATCCATTCTTTCACTTCCTTATTTTGGTCGCTAAAGCACATGTGGTATGAAACATATGCTACGGTGGGATACTCCTTTAAAAAAGAGTGTATGCCTCCTTCCTAAAACACCGTACAGATCTTAGTCTAGTCACCTTCAAGTGCCTGACTCGAATTCTCTATATGCTCGCTTAATTCTAGCGCCATATTGAGTTTCGCATCTGGCTATCTAACGAGTCATATATGGATAGTGGGAACAACAGTTTATCCATAGTCGATCTTCTAGGATCTCATCTTGGCTCTTTCCAATGCGACACTTAATTCACAATATTTGCACTATAAGCGAAGTGTCTCATCTTTGCTCGCCGACTAGCGCCAAAGGTGATTTCTCGTGTAAGAGAGATAATTATTACCCGTTTGCATACTTTAAACCAGTCATGGTTTACAAATGTATGTATGCTAAAATTCAGATATCATGTCACAACAAAAATAGACAAAGAAATATTTATTCATAAAAGATATCCCAAATAACAAATATCTGACAGTGGTTAACCAAAAAATGTAAAGAAAGAAAGTCACAATCTACGCAGTCCCAAACTCCTAACATGGGTCTGGTAAACCTCTCGAGCAATAGGCTTAGTCAATAGATCAACAACCATGTGACTTGTAGAAATATGCCTCAGGACCACCTCCTTCTGCGCAACCATATCACGAATGAAATGGTATCGAATGTCGATGTGTTTGATTTTTTCGTGGTATTTTGGGTCCTTTGCATAAGCCAACGCAGCCATGCTATCACAATGTATAGTAACATGCTCTAAAAGGCGTGTGCCAACTCCAAGTTGTGCAAGGAACCTCTTTAACCAAACACCTTCTTGTACAGCGGCTAAGCAAGCAATATACTCCGATTCCATAGTGGATAATGTTATACAGGACTGCTTCTTGCTGCTCCAAGATATGACGCCATTGCTGAGCAAGAAAGCATAACCAGAAGTTGATTTGCGCTCATCTAGGTCACCACCCTAATCAGCATCACTATAGCCGATTAAGCGCAAATCCGACGCCTGATAGCAAAGCATGTAATCAGCTGTCCCTTTGAGGTATCGAAGTATTCTCTTCACTGCTTTCCAATGAGCAAGGCCGGGATTCGCCTATTTGAATGTGTGTATTTGAATGGAAATTGTAGAATGAGTTATAATTGGAATGGGAGACATTTGAATGGAAAAAATAGTGAAATGTATTGTAATTAGAATGGGAGCATTGGAATGGACCATTCAAAAACACCTCATCCCCTCCATTCTCATTCAAGACACAAAAAAACCATTCCAATGGTTAACTTTTTGAATGGATCATTTAAATGGAAAAACTGAATTGTTGAAACAAACACACATTCAAATTGATTTTCCATTCCAATGGAATGGAATAGTTGAAACAAACGGGTCCAAAGGACCTAAAAGAACATCGTGTACTTTTTGTAAGACAGCATTGTTACCAAATTCAGTCGATCAAATCAAACAAAACAACTATCAAATATCTAACTTCTTTTCAGATAAACAAAAAAGATGGCAATGAATGTTCCATTACTTTCAACTCACGAAGCAAAATTAAGAACTCAAATTTCAAGTCTCAGATCTAAAACATCGCATAGACTGAAAAACACATCTAACAAGTTCTCTTCTGAGCAGTAATCTACAACTTGAGAAGGGGATGCCTCATTTCTTCTTCTCTCCAGCTCCACCAGCTCTGCATTCAAGAAATAAGAGATTTTGATGTGATTCCCCAAGTATAATAATCGAAAACTAATACTATAGGAAGTGGCTATCAAAAACGTCAAAAACTTTTGAATTTTTCTAAATACTTGTACGAGGAATGGAAAGAAAGTTTCAAAAATTACCTCATCTTGCGGAGAACATTGGACATCTCCTCACGCTTCTTCTTTGCTCTCTTGTGAGTTCCCAGCTTTCGTTTAGCCACCTTAAGAGCACGCTTGTCCTTTCCAACTTTCAGAAGCTCAGTAATTCTTTTCTCGTAGGGTGCAAATCCAGCAACTTCCCTAATCAAGTTTCTAACGAAATGAACCCTCTTGCTAGTTTTCTGCAAAGTGAGAAAGCAATTTAAACACACTCATTCTCATACTGTGATTGAACTAAGAGAGCAAAAACTATATCAAAATATTTCTGCCCCCTTAAGAAAAAGATAGTCATATAGTGAACTAAAGTGCAAAATGTAAAATAACAAGAAACGGCGTAGACTTGGGATGATCTAAAAATCAATAAACTAATGCACCGAGTGAAATCAACTCACTCCTTTGCGATCAGAAGGGCGTGGAGCTAATTCCTTCTTGGTCACTACATGGCCTCTGTTCAATCCCACAAAGAGTCCTGTATTTGGCTGTTTTGGAGCCATTGCCTGGTTCAATATACCAATTCAGTTCAAGTTCACCGGAAAAGAAAATAAAAAAGACCCCAAAATCAATAAACAACATTCACTCAGAATCACTTCAACTTTCAAGATTGCATAATGAAAATACTTTTTTCATTTTGTCAAGCAAATCACAGCTCGTATGTGCCTACGAAATTAGAAAACTTCACAACATGGCTGGAAAGCAAGATGGATTCTAGCGAAAAATGACATTTAAAAAAAATAAACAGGGCTTTAATATTTTAAAAAAAATGGAAAATAGTTGGGATGCGACAATGTAATTGTAAATTGGGCCACGTAAACCAAGATCTATGACGAAAAAAGACTACTTGGAAAGTTGGCTCACACAAAATATGAACTCATAAAAAGGCATAATTAGACGTAGATTGACAAAAATAACACGAAACCAAGTAGAACACCGGCTTTAACATATACAATAACGCAAACTATACAAAGCTACACAGTTATCAAAACGACAATGAGTATTATCCAAGTCATGTATCTTGTACAAATACGAAACTACATAAAAAGAAATTGCTCTTAGGAACTCCATACAGAGGACGAAATCGTTCAAAAACATGCATATAATTTAGAAATGCTAAGTAGAAAATTAGGGCTAGGGTTTTACCACAGAGCTTCGTCGACGACACCTGAGGCGGATTTGGGGAAGAGAGGCTTTAGGGTTGCAGAGCGAGCTGCCTTTTTACACACACAAGAAGATTAAGGAGATTAATAAGGGTAGTTTGGTCAATGTGAATAAGGAGTTTTATTGGGCTAATTGTTGGCCCAGATAGGAAAACTCGCCCCAAATCCCTTCGCAATTTGGGGCCTCAATTCAAATTAAGGGGAAATAATTAGATTAAAAAAAAAAAAAAAAGGTTCCCGAAGAGAAAAATGGAGAAATTACGTGGTGGCGAAAAGAGTGTGAATGGTTCATTCACGATCATCCGACTTCCGAGTCTCTACATCCCTACGAATTTTTGTAAAAGTCTAAATTCTAAGTTAATTTTTCAAGTTAACTTTTTTATTTATTTTTCCAGCCAAAATAAAATAAACCATTATTGTTATAAATAATGGAATTTTCTAGTGTAGGAGGGACGAAATCCGTCCTATGTTTAGGAGTGGATTAAAACGAATTTTATTGGTTAAAAAATAAGGACTATAATATTAGTCTATAATATTTGTTATAGACTATACCTCACTTAATATTACCCAATTAAGAGAGGAAAAAAAAAACTCAAAAAAAGAAAACGAAAACGGGAAAAGAAAAAAAACTTCATGCAAAATTTGAAGAAAAATAAACATTAAAGCAATAGCCCGTCAATGAGATTTATACTTTTAGATAAAATAAAATTACAAAATTAGGAGAGCAAGGAGATTGGAGACTTGAGAAGAAGATGATGATTCTCCTGGTGATCTGAAGAAGGAGACAAATTTCTATCGTCGCCATCTCTATTGAAGATTGTGGCTGACTTAGCAGATAAATAAACAAACTTACTTTCCTTTATGTTGTGGATCAAGTTATAATCTCCGACTTGAAGATATGATACCGTCAGTGAGATATCGATGATCTTTTCTTCGACAAATATGATGTATGAAAAAATAAACTTTGATATACAAAGAAATCTCCAATTTCGTTCTTAATCAGCTTTGTGTAATTCTCCAAGAATTGAGATTTTTTTTTTTCCCTCTGGGCTATTATTATATTTTATATATGTATACAGATCTAATTAAGTCTCTTATTTAATGGAACAACACAATTTCAAAGAAATAAAAAATTAGTGCTTTTGATAACTCATGTACGAGTTGAAATCTTTTTTTTTTCATTTATGAACTCTGTGTTTTTCTTTTTCTCTCTTTTTTTTTTTTTTTTCCTTTCTATGCTTCATTATAATCGTGTGTAGGTGTTTATAGAATAAGCAAATTAATAAATACCTCATAAATTTAATCTAATTACTTAGAAAATGCCCTTACAATCGGAGGAATTTTGCCCCTTCTATAATAGAATTCCCATATAAGTAATAATAGTGTACTTGGATTGGTGCCCTGTAACTATACATATAAATATAACTAGACATATAATCAAACTGTACAAAGGGATTAATATGAGAAAATCATCTCTCAATCTTTTCTTTTCTTTTCTTTTTGTTCTTTACTTCTGTTTTTACATAAAGCCTATTTATAGCCATTAAGTACAAGGCCTCTTTCCTTCCTTTTTATTAAACAAAGCGTCTCAACTTTTCATTTTTGTTTGTAAAGCATCTTTGTATAGACCTAATGGCATCTCACTGAGGTTTTTTGGCATCTTAAATAATATATGCATTAATATTAACATCCAAAAAGAATATTCCACGGCATTATTTAGTTGTAATTGTGTGTGTTACAATTTCGGCCACTTATATAATTGGTTAGTTCAATTTACCGCACCAGTCTAAATTATGAGATGATATGTAACTAGGACTCATGGATCAGAAAATACTTGCAAATATTTTTCGGAGAATACAAATTGATTAGGGAATTAGGGTTTGTGCCTTTTTTACACTTTATTATAATAAATGTTTATTTTTTTTATAGCTAAATAAGTGAGTTTATGTATTTTTACACTTGTATATCTAACCGATGTATATCATTTTGTTATAGCATTTAAAATTCGGATATTTATTTAAAATGTATCCAAAATTCGGTTATTTTACTCGAAAATAATTTATCAGTGAATTCAAGATCAAAATTGGCATTTGATTTCTAATTAGTAATTGCTATAAATTTAACTATAGTTTTAAATTTGAAAAATAAATGTTGACAATATCTGCAATATAAGCTATGAATTGAAAAGAAAAAAAATGCAAGTTTTATATTATTTTATTTTTTTTGGCTACCCAACTTATAAAAATACTTTTTTAAAAAACTATAATTAACTCATAAAAATAATTGAGAGGTTCTCACTTTTTTTCATTGCCAACCCTCCGCTGAAGAAGTTCACACCTTTTTTTCCTATGACAAATACGAGGAAGTTACTTGTCAATGGTAGTAAGCAGTGGTCTCTACCTCACCTCAAGAGAGTGTGAGTTGAGAACGTGGGTCACATGGTACTAAAACGGAAGGATGTTAGAGTTGTACAGTGTTGGACAACAATGCTGCCTCGAGAAAACAAAACAGTACAACTCTATTTACCCTTTTCCTGTTTTTTTATTTTTCATTTCTAAATTTCATAGTTTTTAGTTTTTATCTAGCTTTTCGTTTTCATGTCAATTCCATCGATGTTGATTAAAAAAAAGAAAAAATCGATCGAAGTTCCCCAATTGGGTTTTGACTTGTTGGTGGAGAAGCATGTATTATCTATTCCCCATGATTTACTTTCCTACCAAATCCATACAATATTACAACTAAGCCAAACCTCTCCCTTCCAAGTTCCAACCATGGAAGTCCACCCTCTCAATCATGAATTTTTATTCCAAGGAACACTTTGTTGTGATGCTCTGTAAGGCTGTAAGTAAGTCCAACGTTATTGATCGAAAACTAAAATTTGGCATCTGGGTATTTGTTATTTTCTTATTTTCTTTGCTGTTCTGATGTTGAAATTGTGATCATCAGTACCTGAAGATCTTTTAATGCAAAGCAGTAGCGTAATGGTGTAGACCCATTTGAGCTTATGGGTCTGCACACAGCTCTTATTATTAAACCATTTCGTGATTTTTCTTGTCTGGATAGTTGAGTCCTCTTCTATATCTACAGTTTTTACCCAGGTTGCCCTTTTTCCGTTGACTTTCTTGGCCTCTTCATCGCAAAACTCTACTCGGTGTTCATATTCTTAGTTGATTTCTTTGTTCCTTAATTTTCAGCTTATGTTACCTTTTGTACATGTCAAGTTCCAAACATCCATAATTTGGTTCCTTCTCAAGTGTTCTCTTCCTTTATTTGGTTGAAAAGTTTGTTCCCGAATTCTTTATGCTACTTTAGACCTTGTTTTGGATGTCCATCCATTCTAAGTAGAATATTGGTTCTCTGTTGGAACTTTTCCATCGTATAACTTATATATATATATAGATATCTTCCTTTATTTTCCAGCCAGTTTGTGCTAAAACTCATGTGTTTCGGCCTATCGTAGCATGCTTAAATTGTAGGCACCAATGTCAATTCTATGTGGTCTCCCTCTCCTTGAGTGTGTTTATTGTCTGGCATGTGCCCGCTGGGCTTGGAAACGATGTCTCCACACAGCAGGCCATGACAGTGAGACTTGGGGTCTTGCTACTGCTGAAGAATTTGAGCCTGTACCTCGCATCTGTTGTTATATTCTTGCTGTATACGAAGATGATCTTCGGCACCCGCTTTGGGAACCTCCTGAAGGCTACGGAATTAACCCAGATTGGTTGGTCCTGAAAAGAACCTATGAAGATACCAAGGGACAAGCTCCTCCGTACATATTATACCTTGACCATGATCATGCTGACATAGTTCTTGCCTTTAGGGGCCTTAATTTGGCAAAGGAAAGCGACTATGCGGTTTTGCTGGATAATAAGCTGGGGAAGAGGAAGTTTGATGGTGGGTATGTTCACAATGGGCTATTGAAGGCTGCAGGATGGGTTTTGCAGACAGAATCTGATATTTTGAAGGATTT
The DNA here is from genome assembly GCA_002914845.1 of Trema orientale. Taxonomy (NCBI): domain Eukaryota; kingdom Viridiplantae; phylum Streptophyta; class Magnoliopsida; order Rosales; family Cannabaceae; genus Trema; species Trema orientale. The sequence continues at coordinate 5,043 of JXTC01000079.1, read as the reverse complement.
GGTGGAGAAATATCCAAATTATACTTTGACTTTTGCTGGGCATTCCCTGGGGTCTGGTGTAGCAGCATTGCTAACTATGGTAGCAGTGCAAAATCGAGATAAATTGGGAAACATTGACCGGAAAAGAATCAGGTGCTATGCCATCGCACCTGCAAGGTGTATGTCCTTAAATTTAGCAGTTAGATATGCGGACGTCATAAACTCTGTTGTGCTTCAGGTAAGTTCTTGGTCAATTGTTTGTTTCGTATTGTTGTTTCAATAAGCAGAATTTTGATTGAATATGCATCTTATGAAAACTTCGGAATTTAAAAAAGATCTGTTTCTTGATTATGTTTGTTGGTGATGCTGGATATCAGAGCTTTTTATGGGTAAAGATAGTTAAAAGTTCTTGTTCATTGTTGTCTGAAGTACTCTTTTATTTTTCATTTCTAAAGGAAAATGTTCAGAATACTTGTCCTTGTTACATAGGACGATGCAACCTGTACTAGTCAATCAATAAATTGGTTTTATTTACGGTGATAGCTGTGTCTCGGTTGCTATTATGCGGTGCAAAATAGTTTCTTAACAACTGAGCTTAATGGTTCTGGATCAAAGAACTCTATCCCTTTATGGCTTTATGATACCTTTTCTCAATTAAATTATATTAGATAGTTTATTATTTATTGAGAATTGGTTGCAAGGATATTCTTTACGAGTTTATTGTGACATTTACACTGAATCAGGATGACTTCTTACCACGCACAGCCACACCTTTGGAAGACATATTCAAGTCACTTTTCTGGTATAGTTAGCTTTGCTCATCCTTATCCTGTAGCTCTATTTAAAAGCATAGGCTGTTAAAACTATTTCCGTTGGAGACCTAGAGAAGAAATACCACTTCGTCTGTCTTCGTCATACTGAATCAATGATTCATCTCCTTGATTACAAAAACGATTTTTATTTTTAAGGTAGAAAATGGACTACAGGACAGAACATCTTAATGCAAATGAGAGGCTTGGTGACCAAAATATTTACACTTGTTTTAGTGAAGAGGCTACAGAAAGTATCCTCGAGTTTGTATAGTTCTAAAGTATTTGATGTTCTTATAGTACACACAGCAATGTCGGATTTCAATTCATCATCTAAATAAAGCTGGGTTTCTTTTTATGTAACAGTTTGCCGTGCCTACTATGCCTGAGATGCATGAGAGATACATGTATACCGGAAGAGAAGATGCTCAAGGATCCTAGGAGGCTGTATGCACCTGGCCGCCTCTATCACATTGTTGAGAGAAAACCTTTCAGGTATTTAGGCATTATGTTCGTAAAATTTTTGTATGCTCTACTAACTGGTGAACTTTCTATTTCTACTGACTCCCTGGAACTAAGGTCAAGTCTGTCATTTCTTTTTCTTTGAAGGTCATGTCTGTAGTCTTTGCTAAGTTCACTTTCCTTGTTTATTTATGCTACTATGAATACAGATGATTGGATCCACAATCTAAAGTTTATATATGGTATAAAGTTTACAATTCAAAGATATGGTACAATGGTGCCTGCTTCATGGGGTTGCAACATTTTAATGGTGCTTGTTTGGCCTATCTCATCAACCCTATGCAAGTTTGAAGAAAAGAAGAACTAATGTTTATAGAAAAATAGAAAAGAAAGAATAAGCAGCTTTAGGTTGTTTATTAATTCCAAACATGTATTTTTTGTGCTTTCAAGTTTTTAAATCTTGAAGAACCTGTAGGTTCAAGAAATTGTACAAGGCATGCATGCAACTTTCGGAGACATGAGTTTATTTTCTGTTACCAGTCTTTAAATCTTTGAACAAAATGTGTTCAAATTTGGTCTCAAGAAAGTGCTCTCCTTTCCCTTGTATTTCCCTTGAACAAAATCCAACCTGTCCATAAAGACGTTTGAATTCAAGAGTTTTGGTATTTTTTTATCCTTACCAAGTCTTGCATGCATATTAAATTTAACGCATGCAATTGTTATCTCTTCTCAACATGGACAGGCCAGTTTTCTCTCTAAATTGATTTTTGTTGTTCGAAATTTGGTCAACTTAATTCCAGCCTTGATGGTTTTGGTTCAAAAATCTATTGTTTCAGTTGCATCTTGGCAAGACAAATAGATATCTTAGTTTTTACTGAAATATTACCTGTCTGGAACCAATCTATCTATGAGTGCTACCAGTAGCACCATTGTAAGTACAGATAATAAGTCTGTAGTTTTCTGGCCAATTATGAGGTAGGGAAAATTGCCGAGTCTAAACATTTTCTGTCATAGGATGGGAAGGTTTCCTCCAGTTGTAAGGACAGCGGTACCAGTTGATGGAAGATTTGAGCACATAGTACTTTCTTGTAATGCCACTTCTGATCATGCCATCATCTGGATAGAGAGAGAAGCCCGAAGAGCTCTAGAGGTAAGTTTTCAGTCTCTTTATAACCCATATTTCAATCTTCATCCTGGTTTTTCTTTTTTTTTTTTTCAGTTGATTTGGCCTTTTGTTGTTTACATATAAGAAAAACATGTATTGTTCAAAAGCATTGATTCTTTTCTCTATCCGGGAGAGAAGAAAAAGGAAGAGGTTTACCTTTCTTTCTTTAGAAGAGAAGGATTAGGCTGAACTTATGAGAATTGGGGAATGGGAGAAAAGAACATTCTCTTATTATGCAGCTATCCAGAAAGCAATATCATTGTCTCAGTTCTGCAATTTGTTTTCTGGCTACAGTTAATGTTAGAGAAAGATCATATCATGGAGATTCCGGCAAAGCAAAGGATGGAACGACAAGAGACGTTAGCTAAAGAAAAAAGTGAGGAGTACAAGGCTGCATTACAGAGAGCAGTAACACTGGCTGTACCTCATGCTTATTCTCCCTCCCAATATGGAACATTCGACGATGAGGGAGGGAGCTCAGCTGGTTCAACTCCTGGGGAATCTTCGTTTGGCTCATCAAGGAAAACCAAGGGCAAAGAAACATGGGATGAACTGATTGAGCGTTTGTTTGACAAGGATGATTCCGGTCACATTGTGCTTAAGAAGACTCATAGAGATGATTGATTGTAACTTGTTATTTGAGGCTAAACATGAGAACATACGATTAAATTTGAGAGAGAATCACATTCATTGATTCATTTTTGTATTCATTATTCAATTTGATTTGAGGTTATGCTCGTAATATTAGTAGATAAACAGACAGATTTGCTAAAGTTCTCTGCATAAAGCATTAGAACTTAAAGTGAAATCTAAATTCTAAGTATTTGAGATCTGAACACGTGTTTCATAAAGAGAATAAATAAATAAAAAATTTGGTTGTCATTGTATATATTGCTACTGATTTTAGCACCACAAGGCCTAAAAGGCTAAAACCCAACTCCCAAAAGAGAAGGAACCAAAGAAAAAGAAAAAGAAAAAAAAAATCCAAAACAAAAAGTGCAAAAGTAACAAAATTCCTAGCCTTTATTTGGGCAATGAGAGAAAAATTATTCCAAGCTTGGTTAGGACTTTGGTGACATAAAACTTGGGGAGTAGTACCATTCAGTATAAAAGCAGTCTCTCTTTTGTTTAGGCAAAAACAAAATTAAAAAAAAAAAAGTGTTACTAACTTCCATCTACACCGCACCAGACTAGCACCTGAGGCAGAGTACTCATTCTCCAAGCACCAAATTTTCACGCTAGAAGGGTTTCACGGTTTTATTTTCTCGGAAATTTTCGTTGGCCGTGGTATCTCTGTAGAATTCTCTGGAATCAGCAATGGCTTCCCTTGTCTCAGTCTTTCTCCTATTGGCGGTTTGTTCTTCTTTGCTCTGTTCTTCTTCCGAAATGTAAGAATCCCATCTCATTTCTCTCATTCCTGCTTTATAACCAATTTTACGTTGATGGGCATCTTAAGTACCTTTAAATTAATTTGTAATTTCTGGTCATAATGCGGATTCAGATCGTTTTCACGGGTTCCAGCTTGGTTCTTACTAATTATGTTATTTGATTCCCTTGTTTTAATGAATTTTTAGGAAATTTTAGAAAATCAAGTAGTGAACGTCTGTAGCTTCTTGATCTGGGTTCTTTATTAGTGCGATGAATTTCATTATCAATGTTTCCATATTCCTTCTTTTATAATTATTACTCATTTGTTTAAAGCTTACTGCTTAGAGATGTATCTATTGCTCAAGCTTATTCTCCTTTACATTCTTATCCCAGCAAAAGAGATTTTATATTCAGTTGTTTTATTGATTATTCCAGGTTTCTGAATTTACAAGCAATGCCTTTGACATTGATTCTTTTAGTATCTATCATTATCTATAATCTATCACCATGTTGCTTCAGTAGCAGGAAGGAATTAAGGGATAACGAAGTTAACCAGGAAATGGTCATACAATTTCGTGGCACTGTTCATTCCAGCCGGATTGACCCATCAAGGGTTGTCCAGCTCTCTTGGCAACCAAGGTCAGGTACAACCATGAGCCTTCTTATTTGATGGTTGTTTACTTAGTGGCAGGGGCAGGGGGGAGGGCTTAATGTAATCACGTTACTTTTCATGCCTTTTACATTTCATGTACAAAAGGTGAAAATGGTCAGTCATTTTCTGAGTGAGAAACGTTTTGCACTAGTCATACGAGGTTCTGATTTTGTCTTTCTAGAGATTGCGTGCTTGGATTTTATGCGTATGCAATATCATCTTGTTTGGAAATCTGAATTTTTTTCCCTTCTTGGAATAGGGTTTTCTTGTATCAAGGCTTCCTATCAAATGAGGAGTGTGACTACCTAATTTCTTTGGTATACCCTGCCGTTTTTGCGTTCAATATACATATCCTTTTCAGTTTTGGACAGTTTTAAAACACATAAATTTTGGGATTAGGCACAGGAGAGGAATAAGAAATCTTCGAGGGACACTGATGACTCGGGAGACACCATTCAAAAAGAGCTGCTAAAAAGTTCAGGAACTCCCCAACAGAATGAAGTAAGTTACATCTTTGACTAACTATTAAGAATGTAGTTTCACATATTTTGGATCTTGGGGCTGTCCAGAAATATACGCCACTCTAATTTTGTTAAACTTAAAAAGTA
>JXTC01000078.1:967498-988448 GCA_002914845.1 Trema orientale | reverse complement strand
GTGCCTTATATCTCTCAACATTGCCTTTCGAATCCCGTTTGGTCTTAAATATCCATTTGCAACCAATGGGCTTCGCACCTTTAGGAAATTTTACGAGATCCCAAACGCCATTGTCTCTCATAGACTTCATTTCCTCATTCATGGTATCGATCCATTTTTGAGAATTAGAACTTTGTTTGACTTGTGTGAAGTTGATTGGATTATCTTCCACTATCCCAATGTCAAACTCATGTTCCTGGAGACATACGACATAGTCATCCGAAATCGCACTTCTCCTTTCTCTAATGGACCTCCTTAAAGGCACTAGTTCTTGAGGCTGTTGAGTTTGCTCTACAGGTGCATTTACCTCAACTGGGATAGGAACCTCCTGAACATTGTCTTGAACTGGAGCGATTGCATCTTGAACAATGATATTGTCAGGAACATGATCCTGAATGTTCTGACCATTATCAATAGAACCATAGGAAGAGAAACGAATTCCTCTTCAAAAACAATGTTCCTAACCTTATCTTCCCTCCCAAACTCAATATCCTCAAGAAATCTGGCATTTCCCGTCTCAAAAAAATACTTTAATGTGGGATCATAAAACTTATAGCATCTGGATCTTTCAGAATACCCAACAAAATAGCAGCTTACTGTTCTTGAGTCCAGTTTCTTTTCATTCGGCCTGTAAGGCCTTGCCTTAGCTGGACAACCCCATATATGTAAATGATTTATACTAGGCTTTCGCCCAGTCCAAAGTTCATAAGGGATTTTAGCTACTGCTTTGCTCGGTACTCTATTAAGGATATATGCTGCAGTTTTGAGTGCGTCTCCCCATAGTGATTCTGGTAAGGTGGAATGACTAATCATACTCCTTACCATATCCTTTAGTGTCCGATTGCGTCGTTCAGCAACACCATTCATGCTAGGTTTCCCAGGCATGGTGTATTGCGGGACGATGCCGCACTCTTCCAAATACTTAGCGAAAGGCCCTGGACGTTACTCACCTGATCCGTCATACCGACCGTAGTATTCACCACCACGATCAGATTTGACAGCTTTAATTTTCTTATCAAGCTGATTTTCCACTTCAGCTTTATAAGCCTTAAATATGTTCAGTGATTGTGACTTCTCATAAATTAAGTATATGTACCTATAGCGAGAATAATTGTCTATGAACGTGATAAAGTACTGTTGTCCATTCCAAGAAGCCGTAGGGAATGGACCACAGATATCCGTATGTATCAGTTNGGGGACCAAGGATCCCATCAGACACAAGACGTTCAATTCTTTGTTTAGAAATGTGTCCTAAGCGTCTGTGCCACAACATCGATGAGTCCTCATTAGTTAATTTTCGTTTTGTACCTCTTGAATTAACATGCAAAGTTTCATTAACGGAGGATTGGGTATTTACCATATAAAGATTGTCAATAAGAAAACTGGTACCAACAACAATTGAATCACGCATAAGACTAAATAAATTATTTCCGAAAGAACAAATAAATCCAGATTTGTCCAATACAGAAATCGAAACCAAATTCCTTCTTAAAGACGGTACCATAAAAGTCTCATACAAATCCAAATATTTTCCAGAATTCAAATACAATCTAAAGTTCCCAATGGCCTCCACCGAAGCTGTTTGACCGTTGCCCACATAGATGAATCTTTCATCATCACTTGGCTTTCGGCTCCACAGGCAACCCTGCATGAAAACACTAACGTGAGTAGTAGCACCCGAATCTACCCACTAAGTGTCCTTAGGTACAGAAGTTAAATTAACTTCAGAACAAACATAAATGAGAAGCTTAACTTTCTTAACACGCCAAGCTTTATACTTAACGCATTCCTTCTTTAGGTATCCACTTTTTCCACAAAAGAAGCAACCTTCCTCATCTTGCTTCTTCTGTACCTTAACAGGTGGAACCCCTGCAGCTACCTTAGCCTTATCCATTTTCCTCTTCTTTGCCTTAGAGGTAGTGGTCAAGTTAGCACTTTCAGGCCTTTCGGCTTTGATTTTCTCTTCCTCCTGAACACAAATGGCTATTAATTCATTAATATTCCATTTGTCCTTTTGGGCATTGTATATAGTCTGTAGGTTCCCGTACTGATTAGGAAGAGCAAGCAAGACCAAGGCCACATGCAAATCCTCATTAATTTCTAACTTGAATTCCTTAAGCTTTCCAGCCAAATGAGACATCTGCAAGATGTGTTCCCTTATATTTCCTTTGCCACTGTACCTCATTGAGATGAGTTTCCCCAAGGTACTAATCATCTCACGCTTTTCATTCTTGAGATATAATTTCTCAAGAGCAGCAAGGAAATCCTTAGCATTTTTCTCGTTTGGCAAAGAGCCCCGCATGACTTCTGGAATAGAGCGCTTCATGATTATGACACTCATACGATTGGACTTTTCCCAAAGCTCAAAGTTCCTTTTATCCTCAGTGGAACTTTCTTCAGTAAGAGCAGGGGGTTGGTCCTTTCTAAGTGCCAGGTCAAGATCCATACAACCCAGTATGATCATGACATTCTCTTTCCAGGACTTAAAGTTTGTGCCCGTAAGCACAGGAATAGTACTCAAGTTGGCAGAAAAATTAGCAGCAGAAACTGCATAGAGAACAAAATAATACCATAAATTAAACATGCTCATAACTTAAACGTTACATATAAGCATACAATATAATCATAAATATGCAAATATGACATATATCACATAAGGTGGGCTACCATCACAAGATACCTAGCGCAATATTAATAGGCCTTCCTTTGGGCCGACGTATTAACTTGCAAGTGGTACTCTCAAGTGTAATAATCAAATACTGATGGTAAATCCTGTCAAACAACAAACCTTCCTTTGGGCCGATTTATTGCTCACATGGAAACCAAACTACCGTCACATACTCATTATCACAGGTGCATTTGTTGTCGTGCCAAATAACCACATTCCTTCGGGCCGATAGTTATCTGCATTAACAACAAACCCACAATATCTTTATACGTTAGACTAAACAAAACTACACAACAGAGGCTTTGATAACATGTTGCCTTATCGTGTCTAATCTAACATACAAGACAAATGGCACAAAGAAAATTAACCGAAATTCCCAAAAATTCGTCTAAAATAGCCGAAAACTGAACAATTTTCTTTGCTGGCAGAATCGGTCGACCGGCTGACAGAATTGGTCGACCGATTCTGCCAGTTTCGGTTGACCGAAAATCACAGAAAGTGAAAATGGCTCTCGGCAACTTTCGGTCTACCAAAATGTTACTTTCGGTCGACCGAAAAGCCACTTTCGGTCGATCGAATCTGACAGAGACCAAATTGTCAGATTCGATCTTTCTGAATTGGCTCTTTACTTTATCAACCCTAGAACTAAATAGGATTTTCAACGGACAAAATGAGGGTCGTTCTAGTCCTTAGTAGGTCGAAAATGGGTTGAAACTCCATGATTTAAGTCAAAAATGACCGAAATCAGCCCAAAATTCGACCGAAAACTCAAAATTTTGTCGAAAAATCAATCCTGTGAATAGTATTTTCGGTAGACCAAAAACCTGAACCGGTCTACCGAAAACACTGTTCACAGTGCAATCTGGAAAATTCCAGATCCGCTTAAATGGCTCCAAACATCAAAATAAACCCGAAAATGATGTTTTTGGCCCCAAATCCGAAATATGAACGATCCAAAAGCCAAAACCTAACCCTCATAGTATCAAATACTCAATAAATCATGTAAAATCATAATTCATGCATGTATAATCTAAACTCTAGAAATCTAAATGGGCATAGATTTTGAAAAAACTACAGACATACATGAAAACCTAATCAATTTTAACATGAAATCCCGCTCTGATACCACTTGTTAGACTTGAATATAAGGGATTGCAAAACCAAACACAAACCCTAGAACATTCATGTAAAACTGATAGGAAGGGATTCATTGAGTAGACCTGAGTCCATGATTGAATACCGTAGTCTGGACGATGAACCGAAGGCGGAAGCGTAAGAAATTGACTGTAATCGCTAGAGGATTTGATCTTCTATAGCCTGAAAGCCTAATGTCACTCAGATGGAATTCTCTGTGACTGATGGTGGGTTACAGAGAATTGAGCGTACGTGTTCTTTTGGCTACAAGGAGTATAACCCTAATAGGTCCTTTATATAGTCCCCTGTAGGGTATCCATCAAACCTTAACTGGGTGACTAACAGGGTATCCACATTGGTATCCATACCCAGTTGGATATCCTGACCCAGCCTAATTAAATCACTTATTGGGTCTGCTTAAGAACAATATAGCCCAATACATCCAAAATATATGTGGCCCACTATAGGAAATACAATTTCCTAACAATTATTGTTCAGCCTTTTTTTTTTTTTCTTGGTGGGAAACAAACCGTTCAACCTTTTAAAGCATGGTAAGTAGGTCAACAACATGTGGCCCTTAAGTGTTATCTTAACAAATTGATTGCCTTACCTATATTCTCATATTATTATAGTTACAACTTGCAAAAGTTTAAAATTACACATGACCGTAAATTAATTTTGCTGCTGACATCATTAACTATATAAAGAGTTTCGTAAGAACTAAATTTTTGTCCATTTTAATTTTTGTTTCTCCAATATTTCCGACGGTAAAAAATAACTCTATCGAAATCAAAGGAACTAATAAATCCTATTAAACCTTACAAAATATTCTCCAAGATCAAGTTTAAGTCCACGTATACAGATTTGTTAGTATACAATCTTAGGAAATAATACTGAAAAACAGGGTCATAAAAAGATAAACTAATTTTCATTTTGTCGGCCTTACAAAATGCACATACGAAATAAGGCTGGAATTGGGCTGGATAACCTTGCAGATAGGAGCTAACTTATCGTTCGTATGCATAGTAAGATTCTGCTAATTTTTCCTATTCCATCCTTTTATATAAAAAATTTAAATCCTAATGAGGTAGAGGCTTACTAACATTAATTATAACGTAAGGCTCAAGTCTAAGAGACAAATGTTTATATGCATCAACTAATACAATTTGATATTATTACATCTTAATGCAGAAGCACGACCGTAGACAATCACTAATTATTATCTAAAACGTCAAAGAAAATAAGAGAAAGTTAAGAATAGAGAAGACACAAATTCAATGTGATTCAACTATAAAATATGGCCTACTTCTACCAAGCACAACTCAGAAATATATTATCTTCACTATACTAAATAAAGTATACAAGATTTTATTAAACTCTACTTTATAAGTCTCTCAAGCCCTCTCTCATAAATTTATTACCCTTCTCGAAAAGTTCACTTTGTTATTAATCCATACGATTATATTTATAAACCCATATGAGTTCGAACTAGAATCCTACTCAAACTAGAAATATCCTGTAGACAAAATGCAATCGAAAATATACTAGAACTCTAATCTTATGAAACAAGGATTCAAAAATGTAGGATTCTAGGAAAAATTAAACGCTACAAGCATATGTAACTCCTACTAGGATAATGGGTCCTATGTATAATAATCTCTCACTTAAAGACTTGTTTCCTCGTTCACAAAATAATACTCCGAGATGTTGCAGTTCACGTCACCGATCATCAGGTAAGCCTCAGAGAAGTAAAAGTCTACAGGCTCAGTCAAACGATCTCCTCCCATATCAGCCACATACCTACTCTCAATTCCCACTGCTCTTGCAATGTCATGTCTAGTCCAAGTCATAGCACACACACGGTTGTAGCTATAGATGAATATGATATTTGGACACATATGTCTTCTCTGCTTTTATGCTGAGCAACTTTCCCCGAGATAACGTATCAAGGGAAAAACGGGGTACCGAATGGTTCAGCATCTTGGAAATTGAAGTGGTACAAGATTCACTTTACTTAACTCGATCGAGTTAATCAGACTTCTCTATTCTTCCAATCTCTGAATATCTTCTTCTCATGAATCTCTCTAGCAATTCCGTCCTGCATTATACATTCCCTAGCCAAACAAGATTTCAAGTTTTCTATACTATCTCTAATCTGGTACCAGAAAACTAAAATGCCATCCATATATAAGATTAGGAAATCCTTATAACCATCACTGTAATAGTGTAATACCATCATATCTTCGAAATCCTAAGTTCACTATGAAGGAATTAGATCGCTTATAATAATACCCTGGCACATAGGTTATATCATAATACGATTTGTTCAACCCCAATCCTAGATTCTTGTTATTTTCTTCCATACAACTTTTGTTGGGCAGAATCATTACAATATCTATGCTAACAATCACATTATACCCATAAAACATACTCCTTATTTCCATCAACATAACAAAGATAAATGGATATCTTTTGGCGAGCATCCATACTTTCTAGGAAAAGTCATCAACATAATTTATCATCCCATTAATCATTCCAAAAAAAAAAAAATTTCTCATCCCATTAAGAGATTCAACAGAAGCCTCCAAAGTATCACGATGTATTACAACTTCACTACTTTCAATTCTGAATAAAGAGAAACCATCTAAACTAATATTTTGACTCAAATAAATCACATCAAGAAGTATCTCTAGTCCTGGTGCTCATGCTCAAACATCTATGACAAATCGTCAGTGACTCCATTACGACACAAGCTACCATAACTTCACAATCATAGTCTTTCCTACCAATTATTACCATATTCAATTGTAGGTCACGTTGTTGATAGGACATTATTAATATCCTAGTCTAGGTCTTCTATGAAGGGCACGAATAGCACAAAAATGGAATTCTGCATTGGTATTGTTCGATGAATTACATTATGGGTCCTAAATTATTTTTGCCGATTTGCATACAAAAATGAATTGAGTTGGTTTTTTTTTTTTGGTGAAGCGGTTCTTGAATTAGAAAATTATTAGCAATTAGATATCCAGATTGTTTGATAACTGCTAAATGTTGGATAGATTTGCCTCATGTTGTGTGTTGCAAATTTACAATACAGTTAAGGGTCAAGTTGATAATTATTGTCCTGCCCATAGTAATAATACTGTTACAAAATTTACACAAACAGATAAGAAAATCTCGGCCAATTCCTTTGGTCGTGGAATTTACACAAACAGATAAGAAAATCTCGGCCAATTNCCCCCCCCCCCCCCCCCCGGCTACTGATAGAAGCGCCACATGAACATAATGACAAAAGAAGTGGGACAAAAATTTTCTTTTTCTTTTCCGGTAAACTGTGCAGAGCATTCTCAGTGTATGGCAAAGTCAAACCAGAGGAAGCTGTTCAAGCTACACTCTCCTCTCTTCCTGATGAGGTTGTGGATACTGTTGGGGTGACTGCTTTGCCATCTGAAGACTCTGTTGCAGAAAGAAGAAGAAAGTTGGAGTTCTTGGAAATGCAGGAAGTATTGATCAAGGTTGTTTATTATGCTTTAGCTTTTTTTCTATTGTCTTCCTTTTTTCTTTTTTACCCTTCCGTTCTTCATGTTTACATATTTTGTGGCGATTCAGGAAATAGTAAATTTTGTAGCTATATAGATATGTATAGCATATGTCTTTGGTAAGATATACACTATTGCGTAACAAAATACCCCAATATGATAAAAAAGGGACAAATGTGGTTGCAGGCTTAGTGTAATTGGTACCTATGCCCACTTCTAATGATAAGGTTTATGGTTTGAATCTCCGACCACGGATGTAGTCCCCTCGATGGGACTAATCCCATTCATATTTTGACCAACACGGGTCGCATTTTAACTAACACTGTATTGGTCAAACATGACATGTATTGGCCAAAACATGAATGGGACTGGTCCCATTGAGGGGACTACATCCATGCCTGAACCTCTCATCCCCTTATATATATATATATATAAAGGACATGTCGGAGATAGTCCCCTCGATGCGACTAATTCCGTTCATATTTTGACCAACACGGGTCGCATTTTAACTAACACTGTATTGGTCAAACATGACATGTATTGGCCAAAATATGAATGGGATCGGTCTCATTGAGAGGACTACATCCATGCCTGAATCTCTCATCCCCTTATATATATATATAAAGGACATGCAGGTCCCCAGAAAATAGTACTTTATATTGATGTTATAGGTAAGCTGATTGGTTATGCTGACAGGTAGCTGTATTTGTAGTTCTTAATCTATACTTTAATACGTTTGATAATCAACACTAGATAAAAGAAAATGTCATCATATCCTCTTTTCTCTATTGATAAATTGTTTTGAAACTTTATTGAAAAAGCTTTTCTCAATATATTTAACAACTTAGTTTAGCTATTTATGAGAATGATTCATGATGTTTTTTTAAGCACAGCACAAACGCATTGTCTGTTGTATAAGACCGATAATTGTTCTACTGAGACATTAGTTCTGCTAATGTAATCGGAAATCTGACCAATTGCACTTGTTTAATTTTGTTTAATGTATTGGTGCATTACATTCTTAGTGCTTTTACTTTGGTTAGTAGCTCTAACTGATTATTTGTGAAGGTGGAGGAAGAGAAAGAGGAAGAAGAGCAGGCCAAGTTGAAGGAGTCTGTTAGTACACAAACGGATGTGGCTCTGGGAGAGATGACTATTCCAACAGCTAGAGAAGCACAAGAACAGGCAAAAGCAAAAACGACAGACAAGCAGGCGCAGCTTTGCGAGCTCAGTCGTGCTTTGGCTGTTTTGGCTTCAGCATCTGTAAGGATTAGGACTAATTATTTGCTGAAAGTTGACTAGGTACTTTGTTTTTTATATGAGAATTTACTCTGCCTTTTGATTTTTTTTTTAATCTACTGCTCTCAGTCAGTCAAGCTGGAGCGTGAAGAGTTCTTGAGACTTGTCAGGAAGGAGGTATGCCTAATATTTTAGATATTCTTACTTGTGAGTTGTGACCTAATATGTTCTTCTGTGGATCCAAAGGAACGTAAATATGACTATTTAAGAATTTAGGAAGCAGATGCTTGCATTAGGTATAAAAAAAAAAAGGAAAAGAAAATAAGAGTAGACCCATGGGATCCCAAATGAATTGGCTTAGTTGGAAAAGTCATTGCTCTTTGGAAATTCCGTCAAACTTTTGGGTTGATATATTTTTTCTTTGTCCTTTGTTGCTGTTACAATTTTCATTTTTCAGGTAGAGCTGTATAATGACATGGTAGAGAAGGAGGCAGCTGAAGGTGAAGAAGAAGCTAAGAAGGCATACAAAACTGCCAGGAAGGACAGTAACCTTGCTGCTGAAATGGCTCTGGGTGACAAGGCTTCTTCAGCACTTATAGACAGGGTAAATAGATCTGAGAGAAACTTGAGCTTTACAAGCTTCCTGTTAAGATATTCAGATATCAATTGCAACTGATTCATCAGCTATCTTCCTATTCAAAGATCTAACTGTGTTCATATGCACGTGTAGGTTGATGCTATGCTTCAGAAGCTTGAAAAAGAAATTGATGATGTTGATGCAAAAATTGGGGATCGCTGGCGGTTGCTTGACAGGTTAGATCCATTTAATAATTCATATTTTACATGGAGTTATTTGATTGTTATTCATTTTTGTTTGGTGTGTGTGTGTTTTTATTTTTACTTTTATTTTTTTTCGTCGTTTTGTTTTGTTTTATTTTGTTTTTTTGTTTCATTTGTTTTTTGTTTTTGCTTTTATTTTGGGTGTTATAATGAAATAGTTACTTTTGGTATCCTTCTTCTTTATTTCTCATATTTTCTTCTAAAGATCAGAAGAATTCGCATCAAATAAAGTTATGATATCGTTCATATACAGGGATTATGATAGGAAAGTGACTCCTGAGGAGGTTGCCTCTGCAGCTATGTACCTTAAGGACACTTTGGGCAAGGAGGGCATACAAGAACTTATTAGCAACCTATCCAAGGATAGAGGTCAGTATATCCTCTCATCGGACTCCCATGTCTGTGTTAATATGAGAAATATAAACCATCTATTAGTGTGTCATCGACTAACGTGGAAATACATCTGTTGACTGAGCCGTTTCTAAACGAGTAATAAAAAGGGTTTAAAAGAGGCCTATTGTGGCGATTAACCTTCTTCAAATTCTTCATAAGTAACTCGATGGGGAAGGATATGAGCTTGTTTAATACGTTTCTTTCTAAATCTGAGAAATTAATTATTTGTCTCGCTAAATCTCTCTAATAGACGTTTGTTCTCGCTTTTAATCCAACGCTCTTAACATCAAACATGTTCCAACAGAGGGAAAAATACTAGTGGAAGATATTATCAGATTAGGCAGTTCAACTGAAGATGCTGACACGGTGGAGGGAAGAAAATCATAAGAGGAATGTGCTCTTCACAATTTTGGTCAAGTCTGTGGCTCTGTAGATCATCTATTGCATTTTATTGCGATGTTGCTTTAGTCCCATTCAATACCGTTTTGAGGTACTGGTTTCAAGGATCCATTTTCCACAAAACCAAGAAAAGAAAAGGGGAAAATGCTGAGATTCTTTGTGATGATCTCTTACCAACATAGAAAGAATAATACATTAAAGCAAGAATCATATTACATTTTAGTGCCCTTTCCTTTAAGCTCTGTGACTTCATTTGTATCATTCACACAAGCTATTAATTTACTTGGAAAAGGGTTTTATTATATTTATATCAATCGTATGGGATATTAATCCTTGATCTTTTCAATTTGTACTCTTGTATTTTCACGAGTTGATCATATAATATGATGTAAATATTACCCCCGCCTTCTATTGATGCTAGTTGTAATCTGTCATTTGGAAGCGTTTTTATTTATTTATTATCATTTGAATATATAATTATAAAAATGGGAGTGGGTTTTTAAATAGAGAAATTAAAAGGGCATGCGGTGTAGTTTCCTCAAATAATAAATTAAATTGTGTCTTTCTTTTTACTTCGTTTTAATAAAGTTCATTTTTTCCCTTTTGTAGATAATTTGGTCAAGCAAATCTACTTCTATACTTAGTATATCTATGCAGCTTTAGCTTATATACTGAGTAGGTTAGTTTTTATACGAATTACATCATATTCTTAATGGTTGACTATTTTCTTTGGATTTAATAACCAACTGATTATCTCTTATACGAGTTAACTATCTTCCTTAGATTTAGGAATCAATGGAATATTTTCTTATGAGTTGGTTATCTTTCTTAGACTCAGTAACTACTTGAATATCTTTATAAAACTATAAATGAACATTTTTCCTCGTTTAAATTTAGTAATTAGTTGATTATTTTTATCAAATTGGAATCAGTCACAACAATCAGATAAGATCATAAACTAATCACTAGAATAAGAACCATAGGACTGGAATTGGTTGCTTATCTTTGCTTAAAGCTGGGGAATATAATTTCTCCCCACCGCTTAGGCTTATTAACTAGTTGATTATCTTTATGGAATGTTTTTTTTTGTCAAATCCTTTTAACTAGTTACTTTTGGCCAATTGTCGAGGAACGTGCTCAGTCTTTACTCCAAGGTCTAAGAATAGTTTTGTTTTTCCTTCTCAACTTTATTCACATTTCTTGTATTTTTTTTTTCTAGTCATATATTTTAGTAGTAATTTCAATAAAACTTTAGAAGCATTATCAGACACTTAAAATAGAAAATTGCTAGATTGGTAAAGTTTTAATTGGCTGCTCTATATATGAAAAATAAAAAGAGTATTTATAAGAAACTCGATTTTTTGATATCAATTTAAAAAAAAAGGCCATTTTTATACCTATTTAATAAACGACCATTTTATATTTGATAAATGGCCATTTTTCAGTTGATATATTCTTTTAAAAAATAAATCAATTTTATACAAAATAAATCTATTTTATATAAAATAAATCAATATATTTTGATCTATTACATATGCAAAATAATCATTGTTCAAACAAGTTCAAAATTCGGCCATTGTTTAACAGTACTTGAAAAATAACCATTTTTTAAACAATGATAAAAAATTCGGCCATTCGGCTTAAAAGCCAAGTAAAAAACTTGGAAAAACCTATATTAGTAAAAAGCCATGTAATTTTCTTGGGTTTGTGTTTCTTCTTTTACATAAAACTACACTGCATGCCTCTTTTCTAAGGTATGTGTTAATAAATTTTTCCTTTTCATTTTATTAATTTTTATATCTTTTTTAAAGTTTTAATGGTTTTATCTTAGCATTATATCTCTATGTAAGTTAATATGATATATTAATGTATGTAATTGATTTACCATCCTATATAATTGATTTATCACGGTAGATAATTAATTTCAATGTATATAGTTTATTTATCATGGTATATAATTGATTTATTATGGTATATAATTAATTTACTAGTATATATAATTCATTTACCATAATATATAGTTAATTTACCGGTGTATATAATTTGAGTTATCATGGTATATAAATTATTTACCATGCGTTTTTTGTTCAATCCCCACTTATAGTCTTATACAATAGTAATTAAACTAGTCTACCATTTTCTTAAAAAAGTTCAATGACGTTTTTTAGGAGGATTTTATTTAACCCAGCCAAAAATTTCTAAAGCAACAATCAATTTGTCCTAAGCAAAACCATACAAGGAATCCACTCCATTCCTTTATTGTGATTTATGAAGTGCATGTAGCTATTTAGCTACACAAGTTTTACTCGCGAAGAGTGACAAGAAGAAATTTACTTGCTAGTCAGACCAGCTCTATAAGAAGTACCTCAGTTGGGTGAAAACTAGCTAGCTCATTACTTTTTACGTGTAACTAGTAAAGACACCTCAAAAGAATGCGTGCACTTCGATAGATTCTTTTAAATATAGATAACTCAATTTCAATTAGATAATTATCGTTTGAATTGAGATAATTTATTTAAATTAAGATAATTAATTCGAATATTCGAATTTAAGTAATTCTTTAAATATTTGTGTTATTTTCATGACAAATATGCCAGCATATAGGCAACATAGAGTTGTAAATGGCTGAGACTCTCATTCTATAGATGTAGGTCCCCAGTCACACTTTAGAACATGTTCACAAACGCTCCACTAGCTCTTTCTCTCTCTTTCTCTCTCATTCTCTCTTAATAAAACTACAGTAGGTCATTTTTTTTCCGACTGAACCGCTATAAAAAATTTTCTTTCTTTTAATTTTCCATTAATAATTGTATACAGTTTGATCAGATTTTGTATACAAATCTGAATAATTGTATACAATTTGATCGGATTATGTCTACAAATTTAATCATCTTTCCAGTTGACAAAGTCTCCAGCAACATATCGAATATGCAAATTAATCAAGTCAAACTTATTTGCAATGCAAACAAATAAAAAAAAATTTGAAAGAAAACAAAACCAGATTTTCCTAGAAATGATTTCTCCCTAATTGTTAAAACACAAGAGATTTGATTTTCAAATTGATGATCCAACAATCATATGAATATCTTTTATCAATAAACTCAATATATTAAGCCAATACACGGATTGAGTCTGAACGCGTAAGTTGTAACATTTGATTAGGTTGAGCAATATGTGAAGAAGGCGAGCGGTGGTAGACGGTGCTAGTTTGCTTGTGTTGTGGGTCATGGCCGGTGAAGGGAAGTCGACAATGGAAGGGCGACGCAGTAGAATTGGAGCGAGTGACGAGAAGATTCGTAGCGGTGGTGGATCTCATGCAGTATTTCTGGTGTGGTGCGGCTATAGTGTGGTGGTTCGTGATGAGATAGGGTGAAAGGGAGGGGGCGGCACAGTAGAATTGGAGTGAGTGATGAGAAGAGGCATAGCGGTGGTGGATCTCATGCAGGATTTCTGGCGCGGTGCTGCTGCAGTGTGGTCGTTCGTGATGAGAGAGGGTAAAATGGAAGAAAAGTGAAAGATTGGGTCAAGTCTAAGGGGTAAATACGGTATTAAAGAAATATAGGTTTTTTTTCTTATTTATTTTTTTCCAACCACTCAAATTATAGTAGCAGTTGGATAATGATCTAACGGCTAAAAAAAAAATACCTATAGATAGGTTAAAAAAATACCTATTGGATTGAGAACCTATTATATAATCTTGTATATCTATTACTTTTATTTCCTCAATGCGTTTAATGTATATTTTTTTTAGGCAAAATTTCCGCTTTTCTTTATTAAATCAAGTCAAAAATAACAAGAGAAAAAATAAACGAAGGAATATAATCGACTCAATGACAATCACTAGGACTAGAAAAAGCAAACTTAGCAAGTGAATGGGCCACTATATTTCCATTACGGGAAATTAAGTGATAAGGACCACAACTAACATCAACCAACAAGGTTCGAATATCTTGGCCACTAAGTGAGCATTATCAATCAAACAAGAATCTCTAACCAGACCTTGAACAGCTCTCAAAGCATCACACTCGACTTCATTCACCTGAAAATTGAAATGAGCAACAAACAATAAAACCTTCCCGAGTGGTTAATAACTCATTATTCTTAACCGAAAGACAACCCTGAAACTTTGAAGTAAAACAAGCCACTATACATCCAAAGCTATCCCAAAAAACACCGTCTAAGCTTATCAACTATCACCAAACTGGACTGGAGCATTTGTGTTCAGTTTCACCAGGCCCAACAGCAAATGCATCCATTTCCGAGAATAGGAAGCCGACTACAACTTCGGAGTAGGCGCTGACACCTGCTGAATCTCAGACAAATGATGCGGCGTAGAATCAAGGATTAAGAAAGGATCCATATTGTGGGGCCCACTTTATGGATTGCATGCCGCGTGGACAATTAACGACGAAACAGGTGACAGTGGATGCACCGATTGACACGCGTATAAAGAGATCACTTAAAAGTCACGTAGATTGCACGTGACACGATATGGGCCCAGCAGTTGTCGTGGGCTAAGGTCGAACTCATCCCAGACCCTGGATGGATTCAGCCCAATCTGGATTTCGCCCTAACAGCTGGGGGTCAGACGTCCCAGGGGTCTTCCACCAGAGGACCGCTGGGGATATCACACGGTTCCAGACCCAGACAGAGCATTTAATGTAATTCTGGGTAGGCGTGTGCATCGAGCGAACCATCCTGACAGAACGGCGGGTCGCATAAGTCTTATCCCTGCCAGATTCGTACCGGAGGTGGCAGATTGTAGATCATGTCAATTCGGAGGAAATCACGGTGACCTTGACCCGTAATTCCCGGGTCGAATCATGATGAAAAGAGGTACTCGATCCTGGGAACAAGGGCCTATAGGCTCTCTGCCCCGGGGTCATAGATATATATATATGTAAAAATTGATCATATATATATACACCTGAGATATATGCATAAAAACTAACTTCTCTGTCCAAAAAGAGAGATATCTAACTTAAGCATCGGAGAATTTTGGCAGGTGACCACCCTCGCCTCTCCGATCCAGCTTAAGATCGAGAACATCCTGGGACAGTGAAGACAAGTGAACAGTTGGTAAGAACCGTACCAACAGTTTGGCGCCGTCTGTGGGAAAATTTTGGCACAGAAGAAAAAGTGAAAGTATTACGACAACGCTCTTCCCAAATAAAAAGCCATACGACAGTAGATGGCACCCTCAAGAATGACAACAAGGAGTGTGCGGCCTGAGGTAGGAGAAAGATCTCAAGAGGAGCGGCCTAGCATAGAGTAGAAGCTGGACCAGATGCTCGTCGTCCTGACAGAAGCAAACAGGAAGGCGGAGATGGCCCACGAGGCCGTCCTAGGCTTAAGAGAGGAGGTTGCGAAGGTCCGCAGGGACAATGTCCGCCTCGAGGGACTATTAGCGAGCGAAGCAAGAAGCGAGCGTAGGGACGACTTTGACGAGGAAGTCCAGCAGGAGGTCAGAAGGGAACACACCCTAGCCAGAGAGGAGGTCCCCGAGCCCTCCGAACCGGTAGCACGTGAGGAATAGCAGAGCCATACTAGACTCTCCCGGGCAGTGGCTGTGACAGATAGGCGGTGCCCGAAGGGCCCAGAGGAGGCACCTCCCGACTGGAAAAGGGAAATGATGGCAGAGCTGAGCAAGAGGTTCGGAATCCACCATGGCCAGACCCCAGCCAGCCTAGTGGAATAGGCTGTGAGTGGGATCAACCGAACAGCCTTCGCCGATTGGATTCAGCTGGAACCCAAACCGAAGGATTTCACGACCCTAATGGTCAGGCCATTCGAGGGAAAGACCGACCCATTCGACCACATATACCAATTTCAGCAGAAGATGGCCATGGAGACCAGGAACGAGGCAGTGACCTGCAAAGTTTTCTTTACCACCCTGGGAGGGCCAGCCCTATCATGGTTCAGATAGCTCCCGGAAAGATCCATAAACAGATTCGAAGATTTCTGCAGAATGTTCCTAAAGCAGTACGCGAATGCCAGGAGGCAGCAGAAGACCATGCGAGACCTAGACCGATTGCAGCAGTCTATGAACGAGTCTCCAAGGGACTACTTATCCTGCTTCCTAGACATGATGTCCCTAATACATGACGCCGACACGATCCAGGCCGCAAGCTCTTTCGTAAGAAGCCTTCAGGCAGGCTCAATGCTGTCAGACTACTTGCTCCTAAATTTGCCATATGACATGGCCGACGTCCAGGCAAAGTCGGAAGGTGTCTTCAGAGTGCTTGAGAGCCACCAGAAAGTGCCCAAGGCCTCTATAGCGATCACGACTGCACCAGTGCAGACCCCGGCCGTGCAGGGGACAAAAAAGCCTGCATCGGCCGAGGGACTAACACCGAAGGCTATCTCTGGCCAGGCCAGTCAGGAAAGCAACAAGAAGAGGAAGACATTTAAGGATCACCTACCGAAGTTTGAGCTTAATACGAAAATCGATGAAATCTTCCTCCAGAACAAAGACACGGGCATTTTCAAAGACTCTCTGAAATCCAATGTCCCCGACCATATGAAGAACAAAAACAGGTACTACCAGTTTCACAGGGACCATGGGCACGACACCGTCCACTGTCGAAGCCTCTATGCGCAGGTGATGGTGGCGATCCAGGAAGGCAAGCTGAAACAGTACGTGAAAGTAAGAGAGGGCCAAGCCGAGAAGGGAGCCGCTGGGCTGGACAAGGGGAAGCAGACCCTAAGGATAGCCCCAGTGATCGTAGGCAGACCCGAGCTGAACCAGATTCGAGGAGAAAAGGAGAAATACCAGAAGAGGACTGACGAGAGGGTAAAGCGTCTGAGGAGTCTAGGACATTCCGTGAATCACTTGACGATGGAGAGAAGCTATGCCTTAGACGCCCTCATCGCCTTCACCCAGCAAGATCTGGCCACAGTGCGCCTGCCGCACGACGACCCTTTGGTTATTAGACTACAGATCGATTCTTCGATGGTAGGAAGTGTCCTAGTCGATGGTGGGAGCAGCGTCGACACCCTGTTCCTCGGCACCTTTAAGAACATAGGTCTGAGTCGGAGCATACTCAGGCCAACCTACCAACTGCTGTTCGCCTTTAACAGCAGTAAGGTCAGCCCCGTAGGTATCGCAACCTTGAAGGTCTGTGCCGCCGAGAGATGCCTGGACGTGGACTTCGTCGTCATTGACTGTCAATCCTCATTCAACGCCATTATGGGAAGAGGATGGATCCACACCATGCATGGGGTCGCGTCTATCCTCTATCAGGTTCTGAGGTGCCAATCGAAAGATGGCACCTACACAATCGACATCAAGGGAGATCAGACCTCCGCGAGGAAATGTTTCTCAGCCGCTTTGAGAGGTTCTGATGGAAGCACGAGCGCCTCGGCGGGGGACAGATAGCAATCAAAGGACCGTCTACCAGCATATATGAAGTAGATCAAAGAGAAGTCTAACAAACTGGACACCACGATTGAAGAGCTGGTGGCGGTCCCCTTGGAGGAGCTAGAACCGGAGAAAGCAATCCTGATAGGGGCCCTGCTGCCCGAGGTAAAAAGGGTCGAGCTGGTTGAGTTTCTTAGACTGAACAAGGACGTCTTTGAATGGTCCCACAACGACATGTCCAGGATAGACCCCGTACACACCTGCCACCACCTGAACATCGACCCAGATTTTCCTCCAGTCAGACAGAAGCCCTGAAGGTTTGTGCCAGAGAAAAACAAGGCCATCAACAAGGAGGTCGAGAAGCTGTTAGAGAACGACCTGATCATGGAATGCGTATACCCTTGTTGGGTCTCCAACCCGGTAGTGGTGAAAAAGAAAAGTGGGGACGACCGGACCTGCATAGACTTCACGAACCTAAACAAGGCCTGCCCGAAAGACAGTTTTTCTTTGCCAAAGATCGATCAAATGGTCGACGTAATGGCGAGATACGATAGAATGAGCTTTCTGGACGCTTACTCAGGGGTACAACCAAATCCCCATATACAAGGAAGACCAGATCCACACGGCATTCATCACGGAACGAGGTCTCTACTGCTACAAGCGCATACCTTTCGGTCTAAAAAATGCCGGGGCGACGTACCAGAGGCTCATGAACAAAATGTTCGCTAGACTGCTAGGAAAAACGATGGAGGTCTACTTCGACGACATGGTCGTAAAAAGTAAAGACGCCTCAGGCCATCTGGGGCATCTGGGTGAATGTTTCCAGATTCTGAGGCACTACCAAATCCGTCTGAACCCCAAGAAATGTGCTTTCGGGGTGTCCTCCAGCTAGTTCTTGGGACACATCATGAGCAGGAGGGGCATTGAGGCCAATCCGACCCAGCTATCCTCAATTGTAGATGTGCAGAGACCTATGACCATCAGGGAGGTCCAGTACCTAATTGGAAAGATAGCCGCTCTCAGCAGGTTCGTCTCCAAAATGTCTGATCGATATAAGCCTTTTCTTTCAATGCAGAAGGAAAAGCTCCCCGGTCGTCTGGGGGGAGGAGTAGGACAAGGCACTAACAGAGCTCAAATAGTATTTAAGTCACCCACCCATCTTGACCTCCCCAGCAGAGGGACAGTGCCTGTATACTTATCTGGCGGTGTCTGAGGTGGCGATCAGTGCTGTGCTGTTTGTCGAGGAGGACGGCAAGCAGAAGCTAGTATTTTATGCAAGCCGAATGCTCCTGGATGCTAAGACGCGATACAGTGTGGCGGAGAAACTGGTCCTTGCTCTAGTCAATGCTAAGAAGAAGCTAAGGCAATACTTCAAGGCACACTCGGTCACGGTGTACACGGATTTCCCCATCCGGCAGATCTTGGCCAAACTAGACCTCTCAGGCCGACTAACTAAGTGGGCTATCGAACTGGGGATATATGACATCGAGTATCAGCCTCGAGTGGCGAAGAAGGGACAAGTCGTGGCGAACTTCATAGTGGAAATCCAGTCCTTCGGTGGACCGGGCGACCCGCCGCGAGTGCCTTTGACCCACAATCTTTTAACCTGGACCCTTTGTACCGACGGATCCACGAATATCTCAGGGTCTGGCATCGGGATAGTCCTGCAGACCCCAGTAGGATTCAAGATAGAGAAAGCCTTTAGACTCAGCTTTCAGACAACGAACAACGAGGCGGAGTACGAAGCATTGCTCCGAGGCCTCGAACTGGCCCTACACTTCGGAGTGGAGAACATCTCAGTGAAAACTGACTCACAGCTGATCTTAGGTTAGGTCAGGGGAGACTTCGAGGTGAAAGAGCCAAGTTTGCACAGGTACTTCTCCAAGATAATGGGGGCGAAAGCCCGCTTTAACAAGTTTGATATTGAATAGATACCCAGGGATATGAACCAGAAGGCTGACGAGCTGGCCAAAAGTGCGTCTACGGGGGGAACGACTGAGCATACGACGGTTGTGTTAGAGATCGAGTATGCAAGAGACCCCCTAGAAAACCCCGCGTGCCACGTTTTCACAACCAACTCCGAGGATGAGTGCTGAATGAGACCCATCACCCAGTACCTGGTATTGGGAGAGTTGCTCGTGGATCCCCAGGAAGCACGGTCTATCAGACTGAAGGCCACCCAGTATTTGATAATGGGAGGCCAACTATACAGAAGATCGACAATGGGACCAATGCTGAGATGCATAGGCCCGATAGAAGCAAGAAAGCTGATGGAAGAAATCCACGAGGGAGTATGTGGCAACCACTCCAGCGGGCAGAGCCTCGCCCACCGGGCCTTGACAGCTGGATACTTCTGGCCTTACATGATGACCGAGGCAATCCAGTTCGTCAAGAAATATGATAAGTGCCAGAGGTTCAGTCCACTGAAGCGTCAACCCGCGGAGGAACTTCATTCGAACATAATGCCCTAGCCCTTCGCTAAATGGGGTCTAGACATCATTGGAGAGCTTCCTAGAAGCCCCACGGGGAGGAGATACGTCCTACTGGCCATCGACTATTTTACCAAATGGGTGAAAGCTGAAGCCTACACAACCGTCAATAAGGCAGACACTATTAACTTTATTTGAAAAAACATCATCTGCCGGAACAGAATCCAGAAAAAAATACATGCCGACTATGGTGCGCAGTTCCAGAATGCTAAACTCAAGGAGCTATGTGATTTGTATAGCATCTCGTCAGTGAATTACCCCCAGGGGAACGGCCAAGCAGAGGCGACGAATAAGGCCATCTTTAGCAATATAAGGAAGAACTTGGAGAAGGCTAAAGGGAAGTGGTTGGAAGAATTACCAGCCGTAGTATGGGCCCACTGAACCACAGAGCGGAGGTCGACAGGGAGGACCCTATTCGCCATGGTCTATAGGTCAGAGGCTGTAATCCCCATTCGCCATGGTCTATAGGTCGGGTCCTATGAGATGATCAAAGCGCTCGACAATGGCACGTACATTGTCTACGCTCAAAATATACTAGTGGCTATCGCAGTATAGATTAAGGTGTCGATCCCACAGAGAAGTAAATCAATAATAAAAGATAACAAAAAATAGAAAGAAAAATTGAAAATAAAAATAATCTGAGCAATAAATTAAAATAATAGCAGAATTATGAACGAAAATACCAATATGAGAAAACAAGGCTTCAAGATTCACTTAATTGCTTGTTTAACTGTTACCTACTTTGATTCCTTTTTATCACTCAATTATATGTTTCACATCCCAAACACATAACCGGAAAATATAGCAATTAAGAACAAATATTAATCTAAAGTATTCAATATGAGAA
>JXTC01000078.1:928109-945239 GCA_002914845.1 Trema orientale | reverse complement strand
CTTTGCTCTAATCATTCTATAACCGGTCTTTTCTCGTTACAGTGCAACTTTAACATCCAAACAGCTTGATTTACCTCCAATTTAACTCAGAAAAACAATATTATTCGCTTAAAGACATCTCACCTGAAATAAGCAACAAAAACAACAAAACAAGTAAAAAGAGCTCAAAGGCGAGCAATTCTTAAGCTTAAATACACCTATCAGTGGTCTCATAATCCTCTCACTACATCGAGTTGCTAAGGTATTCTGATCTAGAATAATGATCTCATAATTTTATCATTCAATAATTATTGTTGGTTGTGGTCTAATCTGATTAGAAAGTAATTCCTCTAGTACAACTTTACTTCGATGTTTGAAATCTATCATATAGTTATTTTCAAAAAAAGTGGCATTTATCGATACAAATACTTTTTTTCTCTTGAGGACTATAAAACAAACCTGTTCTTGTACCTTTTAGATAATCTACAAATAGACAAACCTCTGTGCGTAGTTCTAGCTTCCCAGTCTTTCCTTTCAGTACATGTGTTGGACATCCCTATATGCGGATATGACGTAAACTAGATTTGCGCCCATTCTATAACTCTAAAGAAATCTTTTTGATAAACTTGAAAGGTACTATATTTAAAATGTAAACAATGGTTTGTAGTGCATAACCCAGAATAAAAGTGGTAGGGAAGAATAGCTCATCATTGATCTTCTTGTATTCACCTCCTCGATTTGATCAAAGAGTTTTTAATAACTTACTTAATTGCTTTTCAGATTCTGCTGTGAATTCTTTGAATTTTTCAAAAGTTTCAGATTTTCTTTGCATTAGGTACATGTATCCATATCATAAATAATCATCAGTAAATACGATAAAGTATTCGTAACCGCCTCTTACTTGTACATTCGATGGACCACATACATCGCTATACACAAGTTGAAGGGGTTCTTTGACCCTTTTTCCCTTTGCTGAGAAAGGTCTCTTACTTATTTTTCTTTCTAGGCAAGATTCACAAACTGGTAGAGTGCTAACTTTTAGTACTCTTAAAGGACTATCCTTTACAAGTCTGTTTATCCTATCTAGATTGATATGCCCTAACCTAAGGTCTGAAAGTATGTATCGTCATCATGAGAAAGTTTTTGCTTTTTAGGTTTGGGATATTCTACTTTAAACATTTTGGTATCAAACAATAATTATTTGTCTGGTCTTAACATGTAAAGTCTATTCTCTACTTTTGTAAAACAAATATTTAAACCATTTCTAGAAATAATAATCTCATTATTAAGAAAAGAGTCTCTAAATATTTGTTCAAACAATCTTGAAATAGAAATCAAATTCCTACGAAAACTGGAATAAAATAAACATTTTTCAATAATAAAAATCTATTCCTACAATGAAAATGGATAACTCCCACTGCGGCATCTAAAAAGAAGAATAAATATGATTAGTGGCTCCTGAATCAACTATGCAGAGAGATATATCAAATAAATCTTCTTCCACTAACCAAGCTTTAAAGACAAGTAACTCATATTTACCTTTCTTTTTCTCTTTCAATTTAGAGAGATACTTGTTACAGTTTCCCTTCCAGTGTCTGTCAACTTCATGGTGAAAATATTTTCTCTTAGGCTTTTTCTCCTTGGAGTTGTTCTTCTTGGTACTTGTGTTGCCCTTCTTGCTCTTTTTAGGCTTAGACCCAGAGATAATTTTGCTCTTCCTCTTCATATTTTTGTTAGAGATAGAGGAATTTTCTTCTACAACATTTGCTTCGACAACAGTTTCTAAGCCATCTTTACCTTTATCTTTTGATATCAATTCGAAGATTCACAGTTCATTGAGCAATTGAGTCATCGTATAATTCAACTTGTTTATAATATAGTTGCTCTTGAATAGAAAAAAATTAGGTGAGCGTAATTCTAGAATTATACTCACTTGAGTACGATCATCGATCGTAGCCCCATGAACTTTAGCCTCTCCAAAGTAATTGATCATGTTCAAAATATAATCTCTCACTGGAGTTCCTTTCTTTATCTTTGCATTCATAGTCTTTTTAATAGTATCATGATGAGATTGATCAGACTGTTGCCTAAACATGTACTGGAGGGACTCCATTATCTCATAAGTAGTCTTTATCTTTTCGTGCTTAGCTCTAAGCACGTCGGTCATGCCTACTTACATGTAGCAGCGAGCTTTATTACTGGCATGAGTCTATTTCTCTTTCTCGTACATCATGAGTAGCATTAGCGGCAGGTTGTGGAGGACATTCCTCCGTAAGCATAAACGTGTAGTCTTTACTAACAAGCACGATATTCATATTATTTTTCCACTTGATAAAATTATCTCCAATTAATTTTTCATTTGAAAGTAAAGTGATAATCGGATTTGAGGTTGACATGTTTGCTGAAATTAAATAAATAAAATAACATTCAACATATTTGAAAATAAATATCACAAAGAATTACGAATAGTAAACGTGATGCATGATGCAAGTAAGTAAACTTATAAATTTAATTACTAATTCTATGGTAATTCAATTTTCTCTAACTAGATGTCGTCGTAGGATAGGTCACATAATTATTAATTAAGTTGAGACATTCTTAATTAATAAATAAAACATCAAAATGTCTCATATTTTCTTTTATTTATTAACTACCGTTTCATTGTCAGGATACTATTAAAAGTTAAATTGTATCCTCATGAGTGTGACCCACTATTTCAGATTCTAACAACTTAACTCAAAATTACTACCATAGGGTAGGTCAATTTTGAAATACATTCTAAAATCCTATCTCTTGGAAATTAAGCCTTGCTATTAATTTAAATGGACACCCTCTGTAAGGAGGACGAAATCTAAGCGTCTCTAGGCGTCAATTAAATCCCACGATGCTTAATTAATAATGTAGATCGTGAGATATATTGTCATATACCCCTCTCCCACTCACTATTTTAAAATCTTATGCGTTTTTACTAATAAACATCTAATGTTTTATTTAACTTAGTTATTACATATCTAATATACTTATTAGTCCAATCTTATTGGTCTTAAAAAAGTTACTAGATTTTCTAAAAAACTAAATTTATTATTATAGGAATAATTTGACTAAAGTAATTAATCTAATTAGTAAGGATAGCTTAAATTAAATAAGTGTGATATTACAAAAATTTAACTATTAAACTTAAATCGTATTATTTAATTTTCATTCTTATCCAGTAATTTAATCCAATTAAATTCGTCATATTCTAACTAAACTATTTTATCATGAATATGAAATGTATGCATGACATTCATAAATGACTACAAGTGGGTATAACGAATGACATGTTATAATGCATAGTCATGTTATAGATATTACATATAATATAACAAAATACAAAATAAAAATGATATTTGACTGGGTCCCTTAGGAAATTACAACCCAATAAAATAATAAAATTACGAAGAATCAAAGACATGCGGGCCTGAAAACTATATGTTGGTCTTCTTGGGCCTCCTTTACTCTTTTGGTATTTTTACAAATCAAATTTGTAAAAAGTGATATTTATGTAAATACTTTTAAAAAACTAGCCTAGCTCATATGATTATCTAAATAATCATTCGGGCCTAGGCCCATTTTTTTTTTCTCTTAGCATAAGCACCTAGTCTCACGACAAGGTGCATTTATATATATATAATATATTAATTTATATATATATATTATATTTAAAACCTAAAAATACAAAATAAAGCCTATACCCCAAAATTAGAATTTACATATTTTGGTGTAATCAAAATAAATTACAAAAAATTAAAACCTAAGGAACCATATAATTAACGACCAAATATCAACCATGCATCCATCATATGATAACTCATTCATTCATCATGAAATACATATAAAAAAATAATGTAATACTCACTCACGCATACAAATAATTAATACTATGCAGTCATATAATCGCTCTAGTACCAAATGCTAGTTTTAAAATGATTTTGCAGTGGAAGATTGGCCCAGGAACATTTAAAAATTTTCTCAAAATAATTGACTATATGAATGCATAGTATTAATTCATAGCAAATAGATTACATACAAAGAGTATAGATCTAATACTCTTGTAACCTATCAGCGGAACCTAGATTTTCTGTCTTCTAAACCGCGAAATTCCAATCTAAGTATCAAGTACAACTAGATGAATATGTGAGCATTGCGTATAATTTCTTAAACTTATATTTTAGGCACTTGCAATATTCTCAGCACATGAGATTACAATAGTTTGTTCTAGATTATGGAGGGTCAAAAAAAAATAATACGTAGTGTATTCTGCTAGGGTTTCACCTTATATATATATATTAAACTATTTAATAAATAAAATATTAATGAAATATATATATAATAAAACAAAAACTGTAACTTTTTCTTTAAAAAATATGTAATCTTATATATATAAAACTAATTAATCTAAATAATTAATATATATATATATAAAAACTAGTAGATAGCTCCTTCAAAAATGTTTCACTTTTAGTCAGTTTTTCAATTTCTGTTTATCTAATTATCTGGTAATTAGATATTTTTAAATTCGAAATTTGAACAAGTTAGGAAACTTATCCCTCTATAAATTTGAATTAATTAATTAATAACAATTATTAATTATTGTAGACAAATAATTTATCTAGACAAAGTGTGTAGTAACATAAATAATATAATATCCAGTACAGTGTTTGTAAGAGGTATAGTTGGGGACCCATGGACCTATAACTCAAGTTCCAATAAATTACGATAATTAATTATCTAATTTATTAATTCTAGTATTACTCCACTAAAAATCTAAAATTGCACTATTCAAGTTACATAATTAATTTACTCAGAAAATAGCGAGCAGTCCATCGATTTAATCATTACATGTAGTTCAATCCTCCATAGAGAATTCATAATCGGAGCTAGGTTATGTTCTATTTACCTCTCCAATTACATCTTTATCTATGAATAATTAATTCATAAATCTATTATAAATTGAGTACTCAAACTGTTCAAGTCCTGAATTAATACACAAGAGAATCATTTTTCTAGCTTCCTAATAGAAGGAATGGATTCCATATCTGTAAATTACATTCCCAGTTACTCATCTTATCATGCGCTCAAGATACAAGTATTTGGGTTATTTAGAAAATGAATCTTTAACAAGTATGTTAAAGAACATAATTATAAGTCCAAGGCTAGCTAACCCAAGGAGGGGGTGAATTGGGTTTTAAAAACTTTTGTAAACTTTTCTTGATAATAATGTAAATATAGCAAGTTGAAGAAATAGCAAGTAAAAATAGATAAATTGCATGCACAAGCTCAAGATAAGTAAATAAAAGGGGTAGGAATAGAGAAATACAAACACTATTTTATACGAGGTTCAACAAATACGATGGTTTGTCTATGTCCCTAGCTCTTGGCAATCCGTTTCGAGCTAGACACTGTTGGATCAAGAGAATAGGCTTGGCTATCCCTTTTACACACTGAGTGCTTTCTTCTTAGGTATACTCACGCCTTTACAATAGCTTTGAATCCGGCTCTATCATGCCTAACACGGATTGTTTAGACTCCGGTGCTAATCTCACCTAAACTGGGTTGTTTATGAATCCAGTGTCAAACTCACCTCACAAATATAATTTAGTTTTTGTTTATTGATATACTCAACTAGAATCTCTCATAAGAACATAGATGATACAAGAGAAGCCTAGAGAGGATAAATGAAAATATAAAGTATGATCTAGTTTGGCTCAATTGACTTTTGTGGAAAAGTGAATTTGAAAGTTTGATTTACAAAAGATGATTTGAACAACTTGAAAGTATGTATAAGGCAATGTAAGAATGTTCAAAATTATTTTAAGTGTTAAAAAGGCTTCTATTTAAAGACTAGAATGAAAACTAGCTAATTTAGACCATTTGACAGACAATCTGTCATTTTCGGTAGACCGAAAGTCCACTTTTGGCAGACCGAAAATACTAGCTGTTGAAAGTGTGGTTCTAACAATCGGATTTTGAAAAGTCGTTAAGAACGGAAAGCAGAGGAATCAGTCGACCGATTCTGGCCACCGATTTGCCGATTCTGTCCAAGAGCAGTTTTTCAATTTTATTTCAAGTCTTTTTCAATTATTTCCAAAAGGTGACTTGCTAAATTGATTTAATATGTAATATAGAGACTATAGAAATTCATAAATCAATTTAAAAGCTCAAGAAATAAATAGATTTGACAGTTTAGCTTTGAAAAATTCCAATTATATGAATTATTTGAGCCATTAAGATTATATAAAGTATAGACAAATATTCAAGTACAAGAACTAAGTGTAAAACCTTTGTTGATCTAAGTCTTGTATTCTTGATCTTTGTCTTCAACCTCTTTTCTATAATCCATCTGGAAAGTCTTGTGATCCGTTCAACTTGAACTTGCTATACAATCGAGTAAATTATTAGTTCTTAATCATATATTTGTTAACTTCAAAATATGAGAGTAGGATTGAAGATACAACGCGTGACTCAAAAATAATGTTATAAATAGGAGTCTATAACTACTTAGGATTAAGATTGATCTACATATGATTATCTAGTAATATTATTTGAATTCTCAACATTCAACGGACTTTATGTGAGATTCAGACCATGTCTGGTCCAGTTCTATATAATCGAATTATATAAAGTATCTCCTTTATGATATCAATTAATAGCCCAGATAAGACTATTACATTCTCAATATTAATAGGCCGTATTAATAATATTTAATTAAAGATCCCAGACTTTAATTAATTATTACAGACTATGTTTAGTTTATTATACATAAATTTAATCCTTATGTATATAACACTTATATACTAAATTTGTAGTCACATAAATAAACTAGAGATTTTCTGATGTTTAAAAATATACAAATTATGCACAAATCCAAATAGAAAAATGTCATTTTATTAATTCAACAAATATTCAAAATATACACGTTTTTAGGGCATAAACTCTAACACTGCGTAAATATACAAATATGCACTTTATTTCTATATTTATTTCTGAGGTAGTGTCTATGTGTATAGTACTATTAATATATATGGTACGATTGTGATTTTTCCCAACAAGAATAGGGTTCATTTTGTGGGCCATTGCTCTTATTTGGCTGGCATATAATAGAGACCGTCATGTACCTAAAATGACCAACTAAAACCTTTTCACAGAGCTGTAAGAGAATCAAAGTTATGAACGATATAATATAGAATTAAAAGTAAAACTTCTCTCTGAGTTTTTGACAGAGTCAGAAGAGGTTCTAAGTTATGAATGATATAATATGGAATTAAAACTATAATTGATCATATCAAGAGCCCACATTCAATCATATATAGTGTCCTACTCATCTTTTTTCTTTCTGAGAGTAAAGCTACGAGTTGCTATATACTTGCATATAATTGCAAAATAGTTATAAAAGAAATATCATGAGTTATGACTGTTCACTCAGAAATCAAGTATTATTTAGCTAAAATAATTATAAGTTCTCAAGCATTTATATTTGTTTGATGTGCTTTTGCTTTATTTTTGTAGTTCTTATGAATAAATAAGAATCAAGATAAACTAGCGACAAATATGGATATATCAATCACTTTTTGGTAAGAGTTGAGTCCGATAAGAACATAACGCAGCATAAACCAGGCAAGACAGAGCTAAAACGAAGAAATGGTACCACCGAGAAGAAAAGCTATCTTGTTGAGTTACAGAATCGAGAGAGTCGTGGTACTTGAATAGTAGCACCACGGTACTACCTGAAAATCAAACTTCCAGATGCTAAAGGGCCATGGCTCTTGCCGGGGAGTGCCGCGGTACTACCCAGCGTCCTGAAGCACATTTTTAGCGAGTTTTTAGTGCCAATCTGGATCCATGATACTATCTGATCGAATAGTTGATGTTCCATCCAGCCTTGGTCACCTTGGAGCCCTTAAATACATCCTTAAGCCTCCATTTCATGGGTGGAGAGCTGGAAAGGAAATAAAAAAAAGAGAGCTCAAAATTTCTAGAGAGAAAGAAACTTGGAGCAAAAAACTTAGATAGGATACTTGAGAGATTGATGCTTGAAGTTCTACCTCCATAAAAGAGTTTTCTCTTCCTCTTTCTCACCCTAATTTCATTTGAATTTTATATTATACTTGATTATTGAATATATTTGGATATATGAAATTCTTGTTGAAATTAATATTAGATTTACCTATGTTGAATTAATTGTTATATGCTTGGGCAATATTTTAGCTTAAACTTTGATTCTATGTCTGGATTTCTAATACGTTCTTCGATATTGTTCTTGAATTTATTTATGCTATTCCATGCTTAATGCTTCTCAACTAATTAGCTATTAGTTAGATGATTTGGTTTCTAGAATTTTGCACTTGAGAAAGGGAATTTTAGAAACAATCATAGGATAGTTTAACATAGGAATTGTCGAGTTTGAGAGAACCTATAATTCCTTTGAAGCTATGCTCAAAGAATCGTTAAACATAATGAATTCTTAAATTCTAGGTTCAAAATAGAGATATTAGAACTGGGATTTAAGAATAATTTTATACGGTACTCGAGAGAGGGAGTAGAAATACCTTTGGGTTCTTAGCTTATAAATTAGGAAAAATTGATTAGAATGCAATTGGTGATCAAAAGACATAATTGATGGTTAGGTGAATTCAATTCCCTAGTATATTTGTGCATTAAGTTTTCATATTTTATTTTTTGTATGTATATTCATATTTGTATTTGTTTAAATTATACACTCATTTAGTTTAGTTGCCTAGATAAAGTTAGGTAACGATAATTCCAGTATTTAACGATAATTTAACACCTAATTCGTCGTGGGATCGACAACTCTATACTTATTACTTGATTACTTGTTTATGACCTGTGGACTTGCGGTTATTTTACGTATATTCATTTAGCATAAAACGTTTTTGGTGCCGTTGGCTGGAAATCAACATTTTAGATCGTTGTTGATATTAAGAGTAAGTTACCTGATTTTAATTTAGGCCTCTATTTTTATTTTTAATTTTTATTTTTAATTGTTTGTTTTGCGAGGTGCTTCGAGATGTTAGATCAACAAGTCCTCTTATAGTTTGCTCAACGAGACTCAGAGCTATTTTGTTGTGTATGATGGATATACAAGGAGTTGCTCACACTATGTCTGAATCATGGTTTATCCCCAGAGTATCAAATGCAAAACTTCCTCAATAACCTTCTGCCTGAAACAAGAATATAAGTGGAAAGAGGAAATATTACCACCTCTATCTATCAAGTATCCATTGATGAAGCTTATTAATTGTTGGAAGACATGGTCGACATTGACTATCAGAGTTAGAATTATCCACCTAGCCATCTTGGTTTGGGAGATAATTCTAACATCTTGGTGTACTATGGTGTGATACTCCACATCAACAAGTGAAGCTTCCTCCTGACCTTGAATATCTTTTTGCACAATTTTTGGAGCAGAAAAAACTTCGCCACGACGAGTGGGAGAGTGGGGAGGCCATTCTTAATTTACAAATTGAGCCTATATATGACTCCTTTAAAGCCATGAAAAGAACAGTGGCTATGATACATGCACAAGTTATAAATATTTATGAAAGCTACCGTGAGAAGCCGAGCATAAGTAGAAAGACCTTTGGTTTGTTTGATGATGAAGATTCAAGTGAAGAGGAGAATCAAGAGTGGATCAATGAGAAAGAATTACGAGAAAGTACTTGTGAATCTTCAGCTTTTGAGATCCAAATCATCATGCCGCCAACATTTATTAAAGATCACATCTATGGCGATCTTAAGTGGCCAACACCTCCTCCACCACTGCTAGCACCGTTCATCCAAGCCCACCAAATACATGTGCTGGAGCGGGGATATGTTGATCGTACGTGCCAATTATTGCCATATATTGCCAAGCATGAGGGAGTTAAAAAAAAAAGACCCATTTGTTGTGCTGTATGACACATATTACGCGTGAAATACGCAAATCATCATGCCGCCAACATTTATTAAAGATCACATCTATGGCGATCTTAAGTGGCCAACACCTCCTCCACCACTGCTAGCATCGTTCATCCAAGCCCACCAAATACATGTGCTGGAGCGGGGATATGTTGATCGTACGTGCCAATTATTGCCATATATTGCCAAGCATGAGGGAGTTAAAAAAAAAAGACCCATTTGTTGTGCTGTATGACACATATTATGCGTGAAAGCTATTATTTGATGAGCTTCGCCAAATTGTACATAAATAAGATTAAAGATGCAACTTATAGAAAGGAGTCTCGCACCACCCAAGTTAGAGTCACCTTATCTGGAGCACCACCCTTGCCAACCTTAATCAGGGGCAATAATATCTCGCCTCCT
The DNA here is from genome assembly GCA_002914845.1 of Trema orientale. Taxonomy (NCBI): domain Eukaryota; kingdom Viridiplantae; phylum Streptophyta; class Magnoliopsida; order Rosales; family Cannabaceae; genus Trema; species Trema orientale. Next base: position 934,898 of record JXTC01000078.1, on the reverse strand, counting down.
CGGTACGTGTTCTTTTTCCTCGTACTTATATTGAATATTTAAATTTTGAGAATATTGCCAATGTTGAGTTTGGGAATGAGAGTGCTTATTGATCAATCATTTGTTAGGTATGGCTTTGCTTGTATATTGGTAGTTGTGACTTTTCTTCTTGTGAGTTAGTTTCTTTTGGCAAATCTTTTTTTTTCTTTTGTTTTCTTTTGCTTGTTTGAATAAGTTGTAAGTTTTGTGAGATGAGATAACTCGTTATTGATGATGAGTTTAGTTACAAAATATTCTTTAGGTCTTTCGAAATATAATTCATTGAAATTATCCGTGTACTGGACTTGCATTAATTGAACCTCATTCCTGATTCTATATATTTGAGTACGAAAATCATAATCACTTGACTCTTTGAGCTTTTGGAGAAAACTTGTGTGCATTAGATAGGCATTAATATCTCATGAACTCTAGAATCTATTTGAGTGAAGCTTGAAGCAAAATTCTATGTTAGGTGTCGTTGGAGAAACGATTTAGGCCATCTTTGGACCATTTAAGCCTTTCAAGCTAATCTTGATATATTATCATCCTAGTACACCTATTTTGAGCCTATTTGTACCTTTCTTTTTCTACCACAATTTTGCCAAACCAAAATAATGACCATCAACTTTTATCCTTTAAGCATGTTAATTGTTTTAAAGAGTTAATTTGTGCTATAGTCATGTTGAGAGGAAGAGTGGTATTATGAAAAAAAGAAAAAGAAAAAGAAAGAATAAAAAAAAGAAAAAAAAAGGGAATAATTTGGTGAAAATTTTGTGTCCTTATCCTCTATTTTGTTTTTCAACATTGAGGACAAGGTTGATTTTGAATTTAGGGGAGTAGTTTTTTATCTTCATCCTTTTATTTTGTTTCATATTTTTCGTTTCAAAAAAAAAAGAAGAAAATAATAATAAATAACATTTTCGAAGTGTTGATAGAAGTGAAATTTAGTTTAAAAAAAAGCGTAGAGTGCTATTTGGTGTACCAAGGAATAACTCTATAACGGTCTTAGATTAATATGATTAAGGGTCATTTGAACCTCAAATGTTTCTAAAATTATCTTACCTTTGCCCAAGCCGACATTACAAGCTTAATGAAAGGCTTATTAATTTTTGATGACATACTTACATACATTAGTGGACAGCGACATGAAAAATGGGCATATGGTAGTTCTAAATTTCATCATATAGAGATCTTTTATTGCCTATCAAAACACACAAGTCTATCCAAAGTTTATTTTGTTAAGTGATATTGATTTTGCGCACAATTACACATTGAGAGTCTTGAGTTGAGTTAAATTGATGCTTGAAGTTGAAAATTTGGATAATCTCAATGTTTGTATTTCCTTTGAGCATGGAACATTTTGTGGCTTTGGAGATACTTACACGTTTTTTTGATTCTATATGTAACTCACACTTTGCCATTTATGTCATTAGTACTTGATTTGTGTTTTGCTTGTCTTTTTCATGTTTTATTTTGCTTGAGGACAAGCAAATATTCTAGTTTGGGGTATTTGATGAGTAATTAATTCACTCACAAAACAAGTATCGTTCAGTTCAAATAATTGTAAGTTCTCAAGCATTTATGTTGGTTTGATGTGCTTTTGCTTTGTTTTCGTAGTTCTTACAAGTAAATAAGAATTAAGATAAATTGGTGACAAATATAGATATTTCAACCATTTTGTACGAAAGTTAAGTCCGATACTAGTGCAACGCAACGAAAATCAGGCAAAACAGAGCTAAAACGAAGAAACAGCACCCCCGGGAAGAAAAGCTATCGTGCTGAGTTGCAGAACCAAGAACGCTATGGCACTTGAATAGTAGCATCGTGTAGCTGCCTGGAAATCAGACTTCCAGATGCTAGAGTGTTGCGTATAATTTTTTAGAGCTAATTTGGACCCTTGATACTATCTAATCGAATAGTTGATATTCCACCGGGCATAGGTCACCTCGAAACCCCTTAAATGTATCTTTAAGCCTCCATTTCAAGCGTGGAGAGTTGGAGAGAAAAAAAAACAAAGATAGCTCAAAAATCCTAGAGAGGAAGGAGCTTGGAGCAAAAAATCTTAGAGAGGATGCTTGCAAGAATGGCTTGAAGAGACTGAAGCTTAAAGTTCTACATCTACAAAGGAGTTTTCTCTTCCTTTTTCTCACCATAATTTCATTTGAATTTTATATTATGCTTGATTATTGAATATATTTAGATATATGAAATTCTTGTTGAAATTAGTATTGGATTCTCCTATATTGAACTATATGTTCTATGCTTGGGGAATGTTGTAGCTTAAACTTTGATTCTACGTATTGATTTCTAATATGTTTTTTGATATTTTTCTTGAATTTATTTATGCTATTCCTTGCTTAATACTTCTTAACTAATTAGCTATTAGTTGGATGATTTAGTTTCTAGAATTTGGCACTTGAAAAAGGAAATTTTAGAAATAATGATAGTATAGTATAACCTAGAACTTGTAGAGTTTGAGAGAACATATAATTCCTTTGAAGCCATAATCAAAGAACCATTGAACATAATGAATTCTTAATTTCTAAGTTTGGAATAAAGATATAAGAACCTTGATTTAGGAATGATTTTATTCGGTACTCGAGAGAGGGAGTAGAAATATCTTTGGGTTCTTGGCCTATAAACTAGAAATAATTGATTAGAATACAATTAGTGATCAAAAGACATAGTAGATAGTTAGGTGAATTCAATCCCCTAATACATTTGTACATTGAGTTTCCATATTTTATTTTTGTATTTATATTCGTAATTTTTATTTATTTAAATTATAAACTCATTTAGTTTAGTTGCCTAGTTGCCTAGATAAAGTTAGGTTACGATAATTCTGGTACTTAATGATAATCTAACACCCAATTCCTTGTAGAATCGACAACTCTATACCTATCACTTTATTACTTGATTACGACCCGTGCACTTGCAATTATTTTATGTATATACATTTAGCACAACAATGACACTTCTATAGTTTCAATTATATTTTTTACTTCCGCAAAATCGTATATCCTCTTTTAAAATCTCTACAATCGTCTACTTTTCGTGTATAAATTAGCTAAAAAATTATTCACTAAACATAGAATCCGAATTATGTGATATATTTTTGTTGTTGACAAATACCTAAACATATCAAAAATAGTTTAAAACAGTCCGCACAAATCATCCAATTAGCGCACACTGGATAGAACGATATTTTGACAGATTTTAAATATGAAGGTATAATTTCTCAAAAGCCACAAATAAAGTTAAAACTTCAAAAGAATTCGTATTCACGTTCTTTTTTTTGCAATTAACCCCCTAATATAGCAGACATACATAAGAATAATAAATAATAATTAAATATTGATATGTACCTTATATATATATACATATAAACTATTAATTATGCTCGTTGGGTACTTCCACAGATAATTGTACATTGTCTCTGACTTTTTCAATATTTCCTTTTTTTTCCGCTCTGATATGAGGGTATACGAATATATACTGACTCAACAAGCCATCATCTATCCACCTATCCTATAGAGATATATCTTGGCTACGGATAAGTAGCAAATTTTTTCTGCATAAATTTCTCCACTACTACAAAATAACAACTAATTAAACTTTAAATTGAAAAGTAGTCAATAATGCTTTCACAGTTTTGACACTATAGGCCATGTTTGGTACACGGTATTGTATTGTATTGTGATGTATTATATTGGATTGTATTGTATTGTATTATTCTATTACAATACTATGTTTAGTTTTGCATTTGTATTAAGATGTTGTATTAAAAAGTTAATTTCGAAAAATGCCATTTTTAAAAATTTAATTAGAAAAATACCATTTTCAAAAAATATGTAGGAAAATACCACTTGTAAAATTACCACTTTTTAAAGATTTATTTACAAAAAAAATCATTTTTCAGATATAAATTTAGGAAAATACCACTTTTAAAAACTTATTTAGAAAAATACCACTTTTGAAAGAGATAAAATGATGTGAGAGAGAAAGCGATGAGAGATAAATTAAGAACAGAAAAAGTGAGGAAAGTGAGTAATGTACAATACTACGTTAAAGTGAAAATTATGTAATACAGTGTAATACAGACTGTTTATTCTGTATTAGATAATATACTCCGCATTGTATTAAATTTTGATATCGTATTAAATAATACAGTACAAAAGCACAACCAAACACAATATTATGTTTAATTAATACAATACAGAATCCTTATACAGTGTACCAAACATGACCTATACAACATCTATTTGGAAGACACTACTAGTTGGCTCTTGAAATACGGCTTTGGTAGTGGTACTCATTTATTCCTTTTGATCAGTGAAATACATGATCACCTTCCTTTTTTGGTATGCTATTCCATTCTTCTAGTGCTTATTGAGAATATTTGGTTATATATAGTATATATGCGAATATATATCAGCTCTCCCTGGTCCATGCAACTTGCTCCAAAATTTTCCTATATAAATGCCAAAATTTCTACCATCAACACTGTTGGTTGGAGTCTACAACTAAATTATACTCACATAATCCTGTGCAAGTGCATACAATCACAAATAATATAAATATGGAAGTAGAGTGTCGAACCCACGAGGATTGATTTCTAATTCAACGCTAAGTATCAAAAATTATTTCAACCCTAACTTTATCCAAACAAACAATACATAGATTTTGAAGAAATAAAACAAAGTAACTAAACTAGCATACAAAATAAATAAGACATAAATCAGTAAAAAAAGGTCTAAGTTTACGAGTTCCTTAACCATTCTCTTGTCATGTTATTTCATAATTTCTCTCCTAAATTAATTAATCCACAAGAGTTGTCAACCGAGAATTCAAATGTATTCACAAACTCCTCTCTAAAATATAACTGAAAACATCTAGACAAGCTAATATGTTACTCCTAACACAAATTGACTAGATTTATTAAGTTTAGTAATTCTCAAAGAAGTTGCACAAGTCACATAGGTATATTCCTATCCTATGCAAACTTACTCCAAACTAGGTAATTTTATGTTGCTTTACCTAAGTCCAAATTTCTAATCCCTTTTCCAAGCTCATAGAAATTTCACTCAACAACTATTTAGTGATCAATTAAATAGAAGTAATAAGCACAAGGTAAAATAAATAACTCAATAGTGAATTTACTTAATAAAAGATGAGAGAACTAAACAAATATAAGTTACTAGGTTGGTTCATGTAGTAAAACTAGACAAAAAATATTTAGTTCATAATATAAACTGAGAAGAATAGCATTTTAATACAAGGGCATGCTATTATACGGCCGCGCGTGGTAGGGCTTCCGTGCGGCCATAACTCTTTTACATTTGATCTAGAACGATGGGTGATTAAAGTGTTGGGCTTATTATTACAAATATACCTTATCACATGAGAAAAACTCCTCTCTCTTTGGTTGCTCTGCACCTTCTGGATGAAATTTGTTCTCAGTTATCTTCTTCCTAAAACTCTCTCTTCTAATCTGAAGCTAAGCTACTTATTATTTTGATTTCTTTTAAGCCATTTTATTAAGTCATTATAATCAATAAATTATAATATTCAGTTAATATTATTTAGCTTAATCACTTGAAAACCCATCTTGATCTTTTTTTTTCCTAAAAAAAAAGTGAAACTCATATAAGCCTTCTCCACTTGGGCTGGGTATCGAGATTCAATCAAAAATAAAAACCATATGTGTTTTTTTTTTCTTGGGTTTGTTTACTTATTCAGATTATCAAAGCTATGGTAAAAAATAAATAGTAAAGCTATTCTAGAACTTTCGACGCTAGTAAACCACTCGTACAATTGCTTCAGATTAAGAAAGAGAGGTCAAAGGTCAAATAAAAGGAATAGCTGTCAAGTTTGGGGAAGAAAGGACAGAAAATGAAAGAAGGAATTGAAGCAAAAAAACTCAAATAGATTTTAGGTTGACCAAATGAAACTCCAAAATCAGATCTGCAAATTTGTGAATATTGAACAAAAAATATCTTGGTAGTAACGATACATTGGAATGAGATTGAAATGTAATGAAAATGAGCAATTAAGTTGAAATATGAAGTATTTATGAGAAAATTCTTTCCAACTTCAGTTTTTCTATTATTTACTGATTGAGCCAGAGGACGCAATCGACGTAGCCAGTGTTGTTATTGATGACGAATTTGAGGAATTTTATGGGTTTAAGTTCGAGGGAGGTAACTGCTGGAATTGCCTAACACTTAGGGCAAAAACATACATGCATGTAAACTATGAAAAAACACATGATCACATCATGAACGCAGCGGAATAATTAGCGAATTTAGGTTTTAAAATTTTTACATGAAAACTATTTTCATAATCATATTACATGCACATATCATATACAGGATCATGTATAACATAAATCAAATCTAGATGCATAAACCCTAGAGATGGGATTAGTGTTTACCTCTTGTAGCGTGCTCCTTCTCAATCTCCTTGTAGATGGTGATTAAACCTCCAATCCTAGATCTTCTTTCCTATCCTCTTGCTCTTGGTTGATGAGGTGAGTGGGCACCAAGTTGAATCCTTCATTGGATAACGATCAAGAACACCTTCTTGATCTTTTGGAACACCGGGACGTGAGATGAGACCATGAGATGGTAGGAAACTTTTTTCTCTTTCTCTCAACCTAGGGTGGCCGAAATCTCTCTCCCTCTCTATGCCTTGGGCGTGTAGCACAATATGTGTTACTATACAGTTTTTTCTCTCATGTATCTTATATATATGAGGCCAAAAACTGCTAAC
>JXTC01000078.1:804943-921505 GCA_002914845.1 Trema orientale | reverse complement strand
TTTGTTCTCAATGGCCATTTAGACAAAATTATCAACCAATTCACAAAGTGAATACTAAGATCTTAGATTTAATTATTCCATGAATCTTGAAAGAATCTAAAGTGGCATTAATGTATAGTGTCCTTAACTATTTGGTGTTCCCATCAATTCATAAACCATGACCTCCAATATGCCAGAGTTCACCTCAAATTTCATAGAGGTTAGTCTTTTAACAAATCAAAAGGCTAAGATCCATGAAAGCAAGTCCAATCAAATATCAAGGATTAAGATCTATATGCTAAGAGCTAGTTTGTGGTAATATAAGAATTGAGTTACGGCACTCCAATTCTTTATATTGCCTGGTCCAGTTCAATACACATAAATTATTTATGTTGTACTAGTGTTTCTATCAGAAGTCACATACTTCAATGATTTGAGACACATCATTCCCGTTGAGATAGGCAAACACTACAACCTATAATAAATAAAGTATTCCATCTTTATTTACAGATTGTGAACTAATTCATTTAGACTTAGATAAAGAAATAAGTCTCCCCATAATTAACACTTAATTATATTTGTTTCTTTATAAACAAACAAAGTCATGGAATCTTTTTCAGATAAATAAACTATATAACTAAGATAGTTTAATCTAGCAAATATCATAATTGCATATAAGAGAAAGTTATTTATACTCAAAGGGTATAATTGGAAATATGCTATTTAGGACAAATATCCTAACAGTAATGAGGCCGAGGGTCTTGATGCGAGAAAGGAGGGTTCCATGGTGAGAGGAGGAGATTAGTTCAGAGAGGATTTGGGTGAGAGATAGGATCGAGTGCTTCAAAGTCTATTAAAACCAATTACTTTTAACCATCCGATCTTAATCCAATGCTCATTAAATTAGGAGCCTTACATAGCGTCAGAGTAAGAGGCCTCTATTATAGACTTGCCTTTAATACAATATAATCAAGAAATACAAATATCAAAGAGAAAAGAGTTTTAGAATTTCCCCTCTTTGAAGAGCATGAATGTATTTATGGAAATTGTCAATCTCCTCTTCCAAACTTGGTTCTTACTCTCTTGAATCCTCTCTCAAAAATTTGCTCTCAATAATATCACTCTCTAAATATGGAAAATACAAAGAAAAAACTCACAAGAAAATCAATACAAGATGGTATGAATAAAGAATAGTATTGATGTTATGGAGGAAATCAAGAAATGGAGGATTGGAGCATATCTTCTTCTTCTTCTTCTTCTTCTCCTTCTATGGCTATCTCCCTCTCTTTCTCTCTATCCCAACATACCTCTTACAATCCAAAGATAGGGTTTTAAAGAGGTGACTCTTGTAAACTTAAGACAGGCTAAATATGGGCCCTTGGATCATCAAAACGTTGATCTTGACCATCTATTATTGACCTAGGATGTAGACGGTGGTGCTGCGGCACAATTTTTGGCACTGGGTTACTAAAACTTCCTGAGAGTCAGCGCTGCAGAGCCGTTTTTCAACTAGTCTAGCACCGCGGTTTCTCGGGTGCGCCATTTCTTTGTTTTAGCTCCGATTTGCCTCATTTTCGTTGCGTTACGTCCGTATCAGATTCAACTTCAATTCTAATAGTTTAAAAAACCCATTTGAAGCAAAAATTCACCTCATTTTGTATCAAATGCCTTTATTTCATTCTCTTGTCAACCTAAACAAATAATACATCAAAACAACAATAAAAACAATTGAAATAACTTAATTTAAACAAGAACATAGTAAAACTTAAGGTAAATTAGCACTAGATAACTCCAATTTTATGGAGTTAGCACAACCTCAAACTTAAGATTTTACTATTCCTCGAGCAAAAGAAAAAGAAAAATACCTAAAAACGCACAAGAAATAATGTACTGACGCTGATAATTTCTAATTGGTTCCTCAATACTCACATAATACTGTAACTTAAAGAAAAGTGTAAATATTTACTAGGTATTAAGAACAACTCAAAAGCATGTCCCATCACAGATCGAATTTTCCATGTGTGTGTGTGTGTGAATGCCTTTCTCCTATCATTGTGTAAAATTTGAATAAGTTTATGTAAACATGTATTAAGCACAGATCTCAAAAATATTAATCAAGTTTCATAAGTTTGCTGTTCAAATCCATCTCCACTAATATAGATAAACACAACACCAAGGATCAAGAGATCTTCATTAAGCTTGTAATGTATGCTTAGGTGAAGGTATAATATTTTTAAAAAAGTAAGTTCAAATTACCCTCAAGCACATTAACTTTGGGACTCATGTAGAGCTACTCTTTCACACACCAAATAACACACCAATAAAATAAAATTTTCTTTTTCTTCCATCAACACATAGCTAAATACTTATATTTTCTTTTTTTTTTAATTTTTTTTTGTTGAGTTGCATACCCTAAAGCTTGTTTCTTTCTTTCTTGAACAAGTATGTAACTTTCTCTCTCTCTCTTTTTTTTTTTTTTTTACAATCTTACTCCATCCATCCGCCCGTAACATAGCATAGCTCAAAATAATTCAATAAAAACAATCAATATGCTTCAGGAATAAAAGTTGAATGATATTATTTTAGGTTAAGCTAATGTGTATATGGTTGAAAAAGAAAAGGCTTTACAAGGCTCAAAATAGATGTACTAGGAATAAGATGTAACAGAGTTAGCTTGAAAGGCTCAAACGGTCCAAAGATTGCCTAAGTCCTCTCCTTGGTGAAATGCTATCTAGGATTTTGCCTCAGTAGATTATCAAGCAAATTTTAGCACTTGCTAGATAACAAAATGTCATATTCATATAAACATTCTCTAGATTCACACACAAATTAAAGATCAAGACATTGTGTTCAATACAGACTTTTACAATCAAAATGGAACTAGTACAAGAATTATCTATAAGACTAAGCTAATATCTACATTTTTCAAAGTTATGCATAAATTCATCCAAGGTTCTTATCATTAGAACATGGTAATCATCAAAGAAAGTATAAAATACCTCTAATTATTCAAACACACAATCACACAACTAAGAAAATAAACACATAATAATAAACAAACTAACTTAAGCACAATCCAACAAGGTTTACCCCCTCCCCTAAACTTAGCATGCAAAATATAAGAAAATTAAAGAACAAAAGAATAAGTTTAGAGATACTCATCTTGTTGGCATATAGTCATAAAGCTTGATCTCCTTGAAGTGATACCGACTCCTGTGTTTGTATAACACACCGAAAAAAACAAAAAATTACTTGGGTTGTCTCCTAAGAAATGCTTGAATTAAAGTCTTCGGCTTGACTTTTTGCTTATGGCTCATCCACAAGTTGAGACCAATTGAAGTCTACCATTTATATCATTATTTGACCATCCCAATGCATGGATGCGATCTTTTGGGCTTCTTGAAAAAGCAACACTTCATATCTATAATAGGGAGAGAAGAACAGGTGAGAATGAGTTACCAATGGTCCACTTATTGGAAATTGTTGATTGAGTAGTTGTGGACAAAAAAAATTTCTCTCCAAAGTCTTCAATTCGAAGCTTTCTCATCAATGGTGGCCTTGAGATTAGATTTTCTTCAAAGGATGTTATTTTGACATTCACATGATGCTCCATATCACTTTGCATGGTGGCATTTCTCCCATCTCTTTCTTAAAGCTCAAAAATCGACTCACCATCATACAAACCGTTACAAGTTATAGTGGTACAAATTTTCTACTCTAGAGTCAAGTCAGTTTTGCTAAGGAAGGTGCTTTCGGGATGGTTAATAATTGTAGCAATATGGCATACTTAAAATTTAAGATTTCGGATTGAGGCATATTGCACTTGGAAGAAAGCATCTATTCTTTGTATTTGTTGTACCATCATATCTTCCAAGGATGGCTTTTCCTCTTGCTTAGGGAGGTATGCATCCATTCTTCTTATGTCATGCTCAAGCACCTCCTCCAATTATGGCTTCTCTTCTCGTATAGGCAGTTGATAGGAAAACTCTAATGTGAATATAGGCTCCTTATGGAAATATGGTGACGGGCTTTGATTGTTATACCAAGAGTAATCACGGTATACCTCCCAACTCTGATTATAGAAATTTGAGTGTGGGTAACTTGGCATATGGCCCTTAACAACAAAGTATACCGGTTACAAGTTATATAGGCATCCTTCCTTTAGGTGGTTTTCTCCATATAATAGGCAATTAACAAAGGATCTTTGGGAATCTTGTGCACCAGGTATCAAGTCTCTTGGTCAATTCACTCACTTGAGTGGTCAACTCCATAATTTCGAGTTTTTTGTTCAATTCGCTCAATTGAGTGTTCAAAGCCACGAAAGATTCGTGCCATTGTTGATTAGTGTCCATCATGTCTTCACCTCCATAATAACCATAGTATGCCATCGACAAGTACCTAAAATAAAAATTAAATTAATAAATGAAAAGTTTGAATTAAAGCTAAAATTGATTGGTGTTAATATTAATACGAATTAGTATTTCAATCTCCAGCAATGGCGCCAAAAATTTATTGGCTAAAATGTGTAACTATAAATTATACTCATACACTCCCACGCAAGTGCACATGGTTAGAAGTAATATAGATATGGAAGTAGAGTATCAAACCCTACAAGGATTGATTTCTAATTCAATGCTACATATCAAAATTATCTCAACCTTAACTTTATCCAAACAAATGATATATAGATTTTGAAGAAATAAACAAAGCGACTAAACTAGCATGTAAAATGAATAAAAGATAAATCAATAAGAAATAAAACAAAGCAATTAAACTAGCATGCAAAATGTCTAAGTTTACTAATTCCCCAACCATTCTCTTGTCATGTTATTTTATAATTTCTCTCTTAAATTAATTAATCTACTACAGTTGTCAACCGAAAATTCAAATGTATTCACAAACTCCTTTCCAAGACATAAGTGAAAACACCTAGATAAGCTAATATGTTACTCCTAACTTAAATTGGCTAGATTCATTGAGTTTAGTAATTCTCAAAGAGGTTGTACAAGTCACATAGGTATATTCCTATCCTATGCAAACTTACCCCAAACTAGGTAATCTTATATTGTTTTACCTAAGTCCACATTTCTAATCCCTTTTCCAAGCTCATAGAAATTTCACTCACAATCTATTTAGTGATCAATTAAATAGAAGCAATAAGTACAAGATAAAACAAATAACTCAACAAAGGATTTAGTTAATAAAAGAGGAGAAAAATAAAAAAACACAAGTTACTAGGTTGGTTCATACAGTAAAACTAGACAAGAAATATTTAGTTTATAATATAAATTGAAAACAATAGTATTTTAATACAATAGAATAAAGAAATACAAATATTTAATAAAAAAGAGTTTTAGAATTCCACCTCTTTGAAGTGCTTGAAGGTGTTCATGGAGGTTCTCAATCTCCTCCTCTAAAATTAGTTTTTGCTCAATTGAATCCTTCCTCGGAGATTTACTCTCAGCAATATCACTCTGTAAATAATGAAAATACAAAGAAACACTTACAAGAAAATATATAAAAGATAGTATGAACAAAGAATGGTATATATGTTATGGAAGAAATCAAGAAACGGAAGATTAGAGCATATCTTCTTCTTTTTCTTCCTCTTATTCTTCTCCTTCTATGGCTGCCTCCCTCTCTTTCTCTCTACTCAACATGCATCTTACAACCCCAAAGATAGGGCTTTAACGAGGTGGCTCTTGCAAACTTAAGGCAGGCCGAATTTAGGCCTTTGGATCGTCAAAACATTAATCTTAGCCGTCTATTATTGACCTAGGACGCAAAAGGTGGTGCCACAGTGCCATTTTTGGTGCTGCGGCACCAAAACTTCCCTAGAGTTGGTGTTGCAGTGCCACTTTCGACACCGCAGTGCTACGTTTTCACTGGTCTTGTGCCGCGGCTTTACAGGTGCACCGTTTCTTCGTTTTAGCTCCGATTTACCTTATTTTCATTGCGTTACATCTGTATCGGATTCAACTTTGTAATAGTTTGAAAGGCCCATTCGAAGCACAAATTCACCTTATTTTGTATCAAATACTTTTATTTCATTCTCCTATCAACGTAAACGAACAAAATATTAAAACAACTAGAAAATAATTGAAACAACTTAATTAAAATAAGAACATAGCAAAAGTTATGGTAAATTAGCATTAGATAACTCTAATTTTATGGAATTAACAAACACATACATGAATACATTGAATATTATAGGTTTTTGGTCAGGAATTTTGCGTGAAGAGGTAGAGAGTTGAGTGTAGCCAAGGATGACTTGCCGCTGTACGTACAGTTCTCTTTGAGAAAAAAAAGAAGCTAGTCGGCTATATAAGGATAGCTAGCTAGCTAAGCTTAAGGTGATGAGATGAGCACATACCAATATTGGCGAGTCATTCTCTAGCCACATTTGCTTCTCTACTTCTCATGTGAAATTCTTAAGACCTTACTAGTGATTTACAAGAAAAGTTACGTACCTATGTTCCAACTTAAAGAGCTAAGAAATTAATGTCTTGGGAAGTTACCCTATTCAAATTCATTTCAATAGTTTCTTAAGTTTTTAAACTTTCAATTTGTATTAAACTAATCTCAGCATTATATACGTGGAGAGTTTTGTCAATTAGAGGTCATGGGATAATTAGTTTCTCATGTTTTCAAATGGAAATGTGTGATTTATTTACAACTTAATATTGATGATCAAATCATTGGTGTAAAGACATTTTTCACATGTACGATATCATGCTTTGTTGGTTTTGTAAAAACCTGGATTTTAAGAGAGGTAATTGAGAATTTTACCAATTTTAGAGGAATTTAATTGTAAAGTTTCTTTGCAAAGAATGACTAAACTATAATTTTTTAGGAAAAAATTGGAAGAGTTCTAAAAAATGAGGGACTATTGAGCAATTTTTAAAAATTACATAGTCTATTACAGTAAGGCCACATGGACCACCTCATTTTACCTCTCCTCTATCTCTCTCTTCCACATGATCTCTCTCTATTCTCTCTCAGACAAAGATGCCGCCGAAGGAGCCAAAGCTCACCGAGCTGCCACCAGCCATCGTCCAGCCACGAGGACCCTCGGTAATGCCTTGTCGCATCGCCAAGAAGCTGCACCACCGATCCTGCGCCGCCACCGTCGCCTAAATAAGGCATTTTAGGTCGCGGAAGACTTTGAATTTCCGGCATCATTCCAGACTGTTTCAGGTTGTATTCTTGGACTCGTTGGATTCGTATCATCGAGGAAATCTCCGTGTATCTATATCGTGACTCTATTTTGCCGAGTTTGAAAGTTTCTATTTTTGAGTTGTTTGAGCTTGAATTTCACTTTTGATCAGACCATTGAATTGTGTTTTTAATGTCATTTTTAGAATGTACTCAAGAAAGAGAGAAGATTGATATATATATATTGAATATATTTGGTGATCGTAACGAAAAAAGAAATCGGGCAGCTAAGATTTACTTCGTTTTGCATGCCACCAGTCTGGTTTTGGTCCAGACCCAAATTAGACGAATTATATGTCTAACCTAGCTATTTTCGGTGCTAGGAATTTAGTGAAGATATTTGTTTCTTCATTTGAAGCTCTGTTAAGAAGTTAATTTTTCACAAGTGAGCGATCGAGGGCTTGGAATTGGTTGCCAACCCTTCGAGTGATTGTCCAACGATATCTTGAGGTTCCAACAACGTGGTATCGCTATTCTAGTGAGGTAGGGATTATGTTACCTCTATTTTATATCTTTTTTGATTAAAACTTACTTTATGCAACATATAATGACAAACATGATTTTAGAACTATTTTGGAAACCTGTGATGGAATTTGATAGCATGATATATATTATATTCTCTGAGACTTTTCCGAGTGCACGTTATTTTTTAGTATATCAAAATATGGCCGTTATACTGCTCTTTTTTCTTGCATATTTTATTGGAAAACTAAAGTACGACTGTTTCATACTTCAGTTCTATATTTCACGTGTCATAGGATCATACATAAGTATTGTGTTAGAATCGTGGGTTTATAGTGTGGCGATGCGTGCCCCACTATCAGTATAGAGTCTGTAAACCTACGTAAGGTTTGTTTTCTCTAATTACCTTCCCATTTAGGAGGTGTAGGCAATACGATTAGCCCCCCAGGTTTGGTAGGCGACACATAGGTGTCCCCTCTGAGTATGAGCTTAGATGTCATGTGGATTGTTCGATACACTTAGTGCTATTATCATGGGTTTCCATTTTGATGAAAGAACGTCAGCTTATAGGCATAGGTTGATTTGTGTCATGTGTTTATGAATTGAATGGTTTTGACTATACTGTTTTATATATATATATATGGACTGCCAGTTTTGGATTATTATATATGTATGTTGTGGATTAAACTAACTACGCCGGAACTTTCTATTAGTAAAATATTTTCAAACGAGGTAACTGCTTTCCTATTGAACATTTTATGCTTACCCCCTACCTTCCTTCCTTAAGTGGTGTTCAATGCAACTTGGGTGTTCAAGAGGATTAAAGGGGCTTCCTTCCCTACCATTTTGGAATTTTATATTTGTTGTGGACGATGATGATGCTTGAATTTAAATTTGAATTATGTTTTCTGATTATTATTCAATCTATGTTTAAAAGTGTATACGAACTGTAGGAGAGATCATAAGATGAAATTCTAAATATTTTATTTAAATGGATTGTTTTAGAAAATTGAAACTTTTAAGACCTTAAAATAAATCAAGAAATTCCCATCTTAGTAAAATTCCCCTTCTACCACTAGCCGGATTTTTGGGTCGCGACAGAAATTTGTGGTTTGAAAGCTTGAGTTTAGTAGCTCGGACATATCACCATTAAACTAGATTGAAGTTGTTTTTATAACAAGCATGCATCTTGTTTCAGACTTTTAAGGATGCCTCCAAGAAGAGTTCTGAGGCATTTGCCCAGATGAGCAATCTAGACTATTAGCCTCTAGCTCCAAGGGAATATGGAATGGATTAGTCCGATTATCTTCAGCAATTTATGCGCCTCCAATCAGAGCAGCATGATGGGAAACTAGAATCTCTTACAGTGATTACTTGGGTGCATGAGATGGAGAGGCATTTTCAAGCCCTAGACACTTTGGTGGAGTTTTGAGCGATCTTTGTCATCACCCGTCTGACGAGGAGTGCCATTCGTTAGTGGGCGATAGTTGAATGGATGCAGAATATAGTAAGTATAACCTGGGAGGACTTTGAATGACTTTTCAGGACACAATATGCCAACGAGGACAAGTAGGACAAAATTGTGAACCAATTTAAGACATTTTTTTAAGGCAACAAGACAGTGAATGAGTCTCTGATGGAGTTCATGGAGTTTGCAAGTATTGCCATTGGACCGAATACTAGTGAGAAATACCGAGTTACTAAGTTCAGGAGTCGTCCGAATCAGAATATTTTCAATAAAAATAGAACACAAACCTTCTATTCTCTTCCTGAGATTGTAGTGGTTACCCAGTGGGCAGAAGCCATCGAAAAGGGATTGGATTCCAAGAGGAATCAGTGTAGAGGTAATGATAGGAAAGCAACCGGAAGGAATCAGGTGCAGTGGTCAACCCAGTGTACTCTGAATAGTGGAAGTTCGAACAGTAGTGGTTCATTAGGGGGTAACAGAGGTAGTCCTTATGGAGGATGTTTTTCTTGTGGCCAGTTGGGCCATAGGAAGATGGAATATCCCAATCATTTGCAGAAATCTCCTCTTTCTCAAGGAGGACTGCATGGGAGCCAATCAAGTTCTGTTTCTTACCAAAACACTTAGGCAAGGCTGCAACAGTCACATGGTGTTTCACAGGTCTTCACTTTCCCTCACCCTTATCAGCATCAGTACCGCCCCCAGGGTTACACTCAGAATTTTTGGACTCTTCATGCTTCACGGAGTCAGGGTGGGGGTGTATATCGTAGTAGTAGTCTAGGATCTAGCAGCAGTCGTCCTGGTTAAGGGAGAGGCAACAAAAAGAATGGTAAATTGACTGGCAAAGCCTATGCATTTACTGGAGCTGACGACACTCAGGATCGCACAAGTTGAGGTGCTGTTGATGGTATGATCCTTATTTCATACTCTTGGGCACATATTTTGTTTAGTACTGTTACATCCCATTCATTCATACATTTGTTGTTTGCTTAACTGTTGGGGTTGGAATTTTGTAATTTGTATTATGTATTGACATTGGGTACATCTATGGGAGGAGTATACAATGTGACTAGTGTGTGTAAATCTTTTCTTGTTGTAATTGGTGATAGAAAGTTGCTTGTGGATTTCATTCTGTTACCTATAGGACAATATAACGTGATACTCGGTATAGATTGGTTGTCTAAGTACTGAGCTATTATAGACTGTCATATGAAGCAGATGACTCTTTTTTCAAGTGATGGACATCCCATTATCTATTAAGCTAGAATGAATCTATTAAAGCCAAGTTCTATTCTGAAAGCATGTATAGGTGGAAGGAAGAGACTCGAGTATTGTGGGAACTTATTTGCCATTGATGACGAGGTGAGGATAGACGATCAAGACCTATGGATTCTAGTAGTGAGTGCGTATTCGAAGGTGTTTCTTGAAGACTTACTAGGGTTACCACCAGATAGGGAGATTGAGTTCCGAATTGAACTAGTTCCTAGAGCTTGGCCAGTTTCTATTCCAGCCTATCACATGACTCATGCTGAAATGGAAGAATAGAGAGAATAGTTGGATGACTTGATTTCCAAAGCCTTCATTCGAAGTAGCACTTCTCCTTTGGGTGCTCCTATTTTGTTTGCGAAGAAAGCCGATGGTTTATTAAGATATTGTGTGGATTATAGGAAGTTGAATCAGCTGACAGTGAAGAACAAGTATCCTTTGCCAAGGATAGATAAGTTGTTTGATCAACTCGATGGTTCAAGATTCTTCTCTAAGATTGATTTGAGATTCAGTTATTATCAGTTGAAGATTACCAAAGAGAGCATTCAGAACTCATTATGGTTACTTTGTGTTTCTAGTAATGCCGTTTGGTTTGATAAATGCTCCTGTAGCCTTTATGGATCTCATGAATCAAATTTTTAGGCTGTATTTGGATCATTTTGTGGTTATATTCATAAACGAAATCAGGGTGTATACCAAGACTCAAGAAGAGCATGCTGAACACTTGAGGATAGTACTTAAGACTTTGAGAGATCATCGGTTGTATGCCTAGAAATCGAAGTGTGACTTTTGGATATCAGAAGTGAAACTCTTGGGGCATTTGATCTCTCATGGAGGTATTTCAGTCAATCCTGCTAAGATTGAAGCTACTCTAGAGTCAGAAAAATCAAAAATTATGACAGAAGTACAAAGTTTCCTCGGTTTGGCAGGCTATTACCTTCGTTTTGTGCAAGATTTCTCGAGAATTGCTTCGCCTTTGACCAAGTTGACCAAGAAGGATGTCAGGTTCATTTGGGATCATAAAAGTGAAGAATCTTTTGTGAGGTTGAAGCGCAGTTTGATGACAGCACCCGTTCTTATGGCTCCTGATAGTAATGAGCCTTATGTGGTGTATACTGATGCTTCAAAGACGAGTTTGGGATGCGTCTTGATGTAGAATGATCGAGTTATGGCCTATGTTTCTCATCCGTTGAAGCCACATGAGAGGAACTATCCCACCCATGACCTAGAACTTGCAGTAGTGATCTTTGCATTGAAGATTTGGAGATGTCACTTATATGATATGAAGTTCGACATATTCTTTGATCACAAGAATTTGAAGTTTTTCTTAACTCAAAAGGATCTAAACTTGAGACAACAAAGGTAGGTTGAGTATATGGAGGATTTTGACGTCGACCTACAGTTTCACCCTTGCAAGGCCAATGTGGGTAGCTGATGCACTGAGTAGAAAACCTCATGGTGTAGTAGCTATACTAGTGTTTGAGGATTGGAAGAACTCAACTGCGATTGGTGACTGTAACTTGCAGTACTTTGAGAGTGGAAGAGTTGCCTGCCTTAGCAACATTCTGATTTTACCATCACTTCTCCAAACTATCTAGCAGAGTCAATGATAAGATGGGAAGTGAGGACAATCTGGAACCAGCTTCAGAATGGGAAATAGTTAAATAGTTAGAGCACTAATGGAGAAGGGTCCCACTTTTTAATGGGAAGTTAGGTGTGGAAAATGACCCTAATCTTCGAGAAACCATTCTAACTGAGGCTTACAAATCAAAGTTTATTGTACATCCCAATAGTACTAAGATGTACTGAAACTTGAAATTATAGTACTGATGGAAAGGCATGAAGAAGGATGTTGTTACCTTTGTGGCTAAGTGTTTGACTTGTCAGCAGGTCAAGGCTAACTACTAGAGGCTAGCTGGGTTACTTCAGTCATTACCTATTTTGGAGTGAAAATGGGATAAGGTCACGACAGACTTCGTGACCAGTTTGCCTAAGACCTTGAGAAAGAATGACGTAGTTTGGGTGATAGTCAATCGGTGGACGAAGAGTGCTCACTTTATATCGATAAGGATTGACTACCCACTAACTAAGCTCAGTAAACTATATATGGAGAATATCAAATGCTTGCATGATATGTCTTCGAGCATAGTTTCTAGCAGAGACCTGATGTTTACTTCTAAGTTCTAGAAAGCCTTGCAAAAAGCATTTAGTATGCAGTTAGATATTAGTACAGCTCACTATCTTAAGACAGATGGCCAATCTAAAAGGGCCATTCAGATTTTTCAGGACACGCTACATTGTTGTATATTGGATTTTAGTGGAAACTAGGATGACCATCTTCCTTTTGTGGAATTGACTTATAATAATAGTTACTAGACTAGTGTAGGTGTGGCTTCATATAAAGATGCTATATGGTAGGCCATGTACATCACCATTGTGTTAGGCATAACCTGAAAAGTATGTGACTTTTGGACTTGAATTGATTAAGGAGATTACTGAGAAGATCAAGGAAGTCCAAGAGAGACTCGAGGAGATTCAGAGTCACTAGAAGAGTGATGCAGACCCTAAGAGGTGTGAGGTAGTGTTTGATACTGGTGATTTTGTATTCTTAAAAGTGACTCTAAGACATAGTGTTACAAGATTTGGAGTTAAGGACAAGCTTACTCCAGGGTAAATTGGTTTCCTTAAGATCACTGAGAGAATCAGACCAGTGGCATGTCGCTTGAATCTACATCTATAGTTGGGCCATGTGCATAAGGTGTTCCATGTGTCGATGTTGAAGAAGTATACACCAGACCTATCTTATGTTATTCAATATATGCATATACTAATCCAAGAAGATGTGTCCTATGAAGAGCAGCCAGTTCGTTTGTTGGCAAAGGAGTTGAAGATACTTCGCAGCAGCGAAATTCTACTTCTCAAGGTGCTTTGGGAACATCACAAGGAAGATGAGGCTACTTGGGATCTTGAGACGGAGATGTATGAGAGGTACCCTCACTTGTTTAACTTTCAGTTTGAAGTTGTATTGTGATATAAACCTTGACTTGTATTTGAATTTCAGGACAAAATTCCTATAAGGAGGGGAGAATATAAAAACCTGGATTTTAAGAGGGTAAAATAATAGAGGGAATTTTATCAATTTCTAGATTAAATAATAGAAGAATTTAATTCTAAAGTTTCCTCGGAAACTAGGACTAAATTACAATTTTTGAGGATGTAATTGAAAGAGTTCTAAAAAATGAGCGACTATTGTGCAATTTTTTAAAATTGCATAATCCATTACTGTAGGGCCACGTGGACCACCTTATTTCACCTCTCTTCTTTCTCTCTCTTCCTCATGATCTCTCTCAGATGAAGACGCCACCGAAGAAGCTAAAGCTTGCCATGCTACTACTAGCCGTCGTCTGGCCATGAGGACTGCCGGTGCTGCCTTGCTGCGCAGCTAGAAAGCCACTGGGCCACCGGTCCTGCACTGCCACTAAGCCACCAGTCCCTTGCCGCCACAGAGCCAATGTTGCCGGAAAACACCATTTTTGTCCGTGGAAGACTTTGAATTTCCCGTGTCGTTTTAGACCATTTCAGGTCACGTTCTTGGGCTCATTTTGTTCGTATCATCAAGAGGAATCTCTAGGTATCTATCTCGTGGCTCCATTTTGACCGGTTTGAAGTTACCATTTTTGAGTTATTGAAGCTTGAATTTGACTTTTGTTCGGACCGTTGGACTGTGTTTTTGATATCATTTTTGGAATGTAGTCGAGAAATTGAGAAAATCGATATATATATTTACTATATCTGGTGAATAGCATAAAAATGAAATCGAACGGATAAAATTTACCATGTTTTTGTGCCACTTGTTCAGTTTCGGTCCAGAGCCGAATTGAACAAATTATATATCTAACCTAGCTATTTTAAGTGCTAGGAATTTAGTAAAGAGATCTGTTTGTTGATTTGAAGCTCTGTTAAGAAGTTGATGTTTCACAAGTGAGCAATCAAAGGCTTAAAATTGGTTCCTGACCCTCCAAACGATCGTCTAATAATACCTTAAAGTTCTAATAGTATGGTATCGCTATTCTAGTAAGGTGGGATTCAATTATCTCTATTTTACTTCATTTTTTATTAAAACTTAATGATGACAAACATAATTTTATAACTATTTTGGATATATGTGATAGAATTTGATTGTATGATATATATTGTATTACTCTGAGACTTTTCTGAGAGTATGTTATTTTTGAGTATATCAAAATAGGGTCGTTATGCTGCCCCTTTTTCTATAAAACTTAATATGTATATTTTATTGAAAAATCAAATCACGACTATTTTCACACTTCAGTTCTGTATTGCACGTGTCATAGGATCATACATGAGCACCATGTTAGCATTGTTTGTTTATAGTATAGCGCTATGTGCCCAGCCATCGGTATAGGTAATACAGTTGCCCCTCTAGATCTGATAGGCAACACATGGGTGTCTCTTCTAAGTATGGGCTTAGGGGTCAGGCAGGTTGTTCGGTATACTTAATACCATCATCGTGGGTTTCCATTGATGAGAGGATGTGAGCTCATGAGTATGGGTTGATTTGTGACATGTGTTGATAAATTGAATGGTTTTGACTGTACTGTTTTATATATACATATAGATTACTAGTTTTGGACTATTATATATGTATGCTTCGGATTAAACTAACTATGCAGGAATATTTCATCACTAAAATGTTTTCAAATAAGGTAACTGCTTTCTTACTTGATATTTTATGCTAACCACCTACCTTCCTTTCTCAGGGGGTATTCAATGTGACTTGGGTGATCAAGAGGATTAAATAGGCTATATTTGACGGTAGTTCATTGTTTTGATAATGCTAGAAGCTTGGTATCACTGTGGTGTTTGGATTGTTTGGATTTTGATTTAGTATTGAATCAAGATTACCATTTTCTATTAAATCTGTGAACTTTATGTATGCCATTTTAGTATTTGATATTTGTTGTAGATGATGATAATATTTGAACTTAAATTTGAATTATATTTTCTGGTTATTATTCGATCTATGTTTGATGGTGTATACGAAATATGAGAGAGGTTCACGACCTTTTTAAAATAAATTAAAGAATTTTCTATCTTCGTAAAATTTCTCTTTTGCCACTAGCCCAAGTTTTAGGTCATGACAGGTTTAGAACGCCATTCTTATTTGATTGATTAGGTCTTTAGTTAAACAAAACTTTTACTTGATGGACTTGGGTGGTTTACATTATTTCCTTGGCCTTGAGCCTTAAAGACAGTCTTCGTTTCTCTACCCGTCTCAAGAACTGTGTATTATATTGCTGATCTACTTCAATGAACATAAATGGAGCTAGTTTGCTTATAGACACAATCCTAAACTGGTTTAGGTACGATTATCTATTAACTACTTGAGATGGTGAACCTTTTCTTGAGCCTTACAGTTACTTGTAGCATAGTGTAGTTATAAGGGCTTTCAATATATCAAGATAGAAGTTCCAAAATTTCCTTACATAGATAAGTTGTGTCACTTTCTTTCTCAACTCATTCTTTTTTAAATGTATAGAGACATGCCAATCTAGAAACATCAAGGCAGAACTCAAGCGTCTAATATGTTTGAAATAAGAGACCACCTCTCTTTCAGAGTCAACAACTCCTAGTAATCATACTCAATTAGTAAATGAGAAAAAAGTACGGAGTTTGGCAAAAACAACCAAAAAGACACTAAACCAAATATTTGTGATAAATTAGAATACATTCGGGCAATGGGCTTTAATCCTCCAAGGAATGGAATGAAGTCTCTTTAATCAACGCAACCACATAAACTGAATTAGATTAGACCATCCATTCTCCTAGTGGGAATATTGGCTCCCTAAACAATTGTTAATAACTTCGCTTCAAAAGCAAACCATTAGCAAGAGGACATACAAAGTAACCCTTAATAAAATCCGACGGCTGCAAAATATACCACTA
Organism: Trema orientale; assembly: GCA_002914845.1. Classification (NCBI taxonomy): domain Eukaryota; kingdom Viridiplantae; phylum Streptophyta; class Magnoliopsida; order Rosales; family Cannabaceae; genus Trema; species Trema orientale. Next base: position 905,151 of record JXTC01000078.1, on the reverse strand, counting down.
CAGGTAGAAGGACTTGGAGCTCCAAGCAGGGCTATCCTTGTTGAGTTCAAGCCATCCCGGTTTTGTAGGATACCAAGAAACCGGCTTAATTGAAGGGGCCATGTATGGTTGAATTGTTAGCCTAAGTTTGTCAGACATGATCAAATCTTCTAGAGAATTATAGTCTCCCTCCAAAATACGACCATTAAACTCTTTAAGCATGACACATGGATAGCATGAGTGAAGTGAAGAGTACAATAAATATCTTCAAAAATTGCATAAATAATTTTAAAATAATAAAAATTAGGTAGATAGTGTAACCATTAACATATTATAATTATATACATTTTTTCCATCATAGGAATGGAAGATGATGTAAGTAGTCATTAACCTATTATATGTTTATATCTATCATTATTAAAACAAAGGAAATTACATAATTGCATAAAAAAAAAACAAAATTAAGTAGATTTTGTAACTATGCATTAACTATTTGAATGGTAAATCAGTTATATAGATTTTATGGATATTAAATGCAAAAATGATGTGGTTTACATATTATATATTATTAAATATTGTATTACTTTTGTAAGTGGATGCATATAGTTAAGTAAAAGAAATTAATTTATTTGCATGATTGAAAGAAAATAAATTAAAAAGAAAAGTTAGTTAAGTAGTATGATTTTTATTAATTTATTTAATTATATTTTATATACATATTAAGCCTATAAATAGGGTACTTCTTTATGAACACAATTAAGTATCCTCTTATATTTTTCTCTACCTCTCTTTTTCTCATAGTTGTGGTAGTCTATGGAGATTTCAAGAAGTTCTCTCCTAATTTTCTTCAAGATTAACAAAACAAAAAAAGATAATTCTTAGAACTCTTAGTCTTTTAAGATTCATATATTTTACTGCACTTGGGTTCCAATTCAATATATGATATTTGAAGTTAGAAACTTTATTAAAGTCTAAACTTTTTATGAGAAATCTTTCTACATATCTACTTGACTTTTAAAAAGTTTCACATTTATATCTTACTCTTATGATTTTATAGAAATCTTTTAATACATGTTGGTCGTCACCTAAGAAAAGCTGTAAAATATATTTTATCGATTTTATTCTATGATTTCAAAGTAAACGTTATTAATTTGAGCTGAAATTTTAACGATATATTCATATATATGTTAGATTATGTTCTGAAAAGTTTTGTAATACCATGAATTTATTTCTAATAATTACTAAATTTTCTTTATATACTGCCTTTGCAACTAATAACTCTGACAATTTTATTTCTTCGAGATTATATTGTCAAAACCTCACCCTATTAATTTTAATTATGCTTATAAATTTCACTGGATATTATTATACATGTTATAAGAGATGTAGAATATTTTTCGTAATTTTTAGAAATGTCTATAATTAATTATTATTTTTTAAATAACTTATAGTTTTCTGATTTAAATTTTATCCTAAATTCTAAGGATATAATTTTAAGAAGGACCGAGACCTGAACATTGGCAAGTCTTCATCGTGCCGCTTGGATGCCCGTGCCACTGGTCCTGAGCTGCTAGAGTGCTGTAGTTGCCGAAAAATACCATTTTTCGCCGCGAAGAACTTTGAAAGTTGGATTCATATCATCGAGAAGAATCTCTAGGTATCTATTTCGTGACTCCACTTTGCAAGGTTTGAAAGTTACTATTTTTGAGTAGTTTGAGATCGGATTTGACTTTTTCATCAGATCGTTAGAATGTATTCTGATGTTATTTTTAGAATGTATTCGCGAAATAGAGAAGTTTGATATATATATATTGACTATGTTTTGTAAGTTTGATAGATATATTGACTTTGTTTTGTAATCGGCACAAAAAACGAAATCAAATGGCTAAGATTTGCCTCATTTTGCATACTACCTGCCTGGTTTCGGTCTGGACCTGAATTGGACGAATTATATGTCTAACCTAACTATTTTAGGTGCTAGGAATTTAGTAAAGAGGTCTGTTTATTAATTTGAAGCTCCGTTGGGTAGTTAGTTTTTCACAAGAGAGTGATCAAGGACTTGGAATTAGTTTTGGACCCTCCAAACGAGGGTCCAACGACATCTTGAGGTTCCAATAGCGTAGTAACGCTATTTTAGTGAGGTAAGGATTTGATTACCTCTATTTTATATCGTTTTTGAATAAAACTTACTTTATGCTACACATGATGAAAAATATGATTTTACATCTGTTTAAGATATATGTGATGGAATTGGATTGTATGATATACATTATATTGCTTTGAGACTTTTCTGAGTACATGTTATTTTCGTTATATAAAAAATAGCGTAGTTATGCTGTTCATTTTTCTATAAAACTTAATAGGACTTTTTTATTGAAAAACTAGAGTACAACTGTTTTCAAACTTCAGTTTCATATTGCACGTGTCATATGATCATACATGAGCACAGTGTTAGTATTATGGGTTTAAAATGTTTTATTCACATGGCCCCACTGTCTGTATAGAGTTCGTAAATTTACACGGGGTTTGTTTTCTCTGATTACCTCCCCATTTGACAGACGTAGGCAATACGGTTGCTCCTCCAAGTTTGGTAGGCGACATATAGATGTCCTCTCTGAGTATGAGCTTAGGTGTCAGGCAGGCTGTTCGGTACACTTAGTGCCATCATCCTGGGTTTCTATTGATGAGGGGATGTGAGCTCATAAGTATGGTTGATTTGTATCATGTGCTTATGAATTTAATGGTTCTATTTATACTATTTTACATATACATATAGATTGCTAGTTTTGGACTATTATATATATCTATTTTTTGGACTAAGCTGACTATGCAAGAACTTTCCATCAATAAAATATTTTCAACGATATAACTACTTTACTACTAGGCATTTTTATGCTCACCCTCTACATTTCCTTCCTCAAGTAGTGTTCAGTGCAACTTAGGCGAGTAAGAGGATTAAGAGGCTATCTTTGACTGTAGTTCGTTGTCTTGGTAATGCTAGAAGCTTCGTGTTATTGTGGTATTTAGATTGTTTGATTTAGATTTAGCATTGAATCGAGATTTCTACTTTTAATTATGTCTGTAAACTTATATATACCATTTTGGTATTTGATACTTGTTGTGGATGATAATGATGCTTGATCTTAAATTTGAATTATATTTTTCGGTTATTATTCGATCTATGTTTAATGGTATATACGAACTATGGGAGATGTTCACCGGATGAGATTCTCAATATTTTATTTAAATGGACTATTTCAAAAAATTTAAACTTTTAAGGCCTTTTCAATATAAATCAATGAATTTCTCATCTTAATGAAATTCCTCTACTGCAACTAGCTCGAGTTTTAGGTCGTGACATGGGCCACCGACTGAATGGCCTATAGTCACTATATTAAAAATGAAAGTTTAACTTCGATACTTGCCATTATAGTGTAATAGCTATATGGGATCCGAATAGCGATAAGGTCACATATGCTTGTCATGAGATCACATTTATGGCCCATCACTTCTGATAGACTTGGCATTACACTATGATGAATCAAATATGAAAGTTTTATGAAATAAAAATGTTATGAACAAGATGTTTTCAAAGAATAAGATACAAGGTTATGATTCTAAAAGTGTATTGTTCATGTAATATGACATTTATTGTATGCATGAGATTTACTTACTGGGCCTAAGCACATTCTATTCATTTAAATTTTCCAAATGTGCAGTAATTCCTACTAGAGATTGGCTGGCAGCAGCCGAATCCCAAATGGCAATAAAATGTTTTAAACGACTTTGTGTTTTTACTTTCAAGTATTTAATTATTTGACTAAGATTGAGTATAGTTTTCATTTTATAGAGTGTATAAAGTTCATTTTTATTTTGAGAGTTAATTTCAATTATGAAATAAAGTAAATTTTTATTAAGAAGTATTTTTCTAGTTTGATTATAAATAATAACATTTAAAAGAAAATGAGATAAAGAAAAATTTGACCGTTCTTCCATTTTAACCTTATAAGACGAAGCTGTAAACTGATATTGTGTCCACCAAGATTTACAAAGTGTCACAGTTGGTATCAGAACAAGTGTTTGGTCATTTCTGTAAACTTTGTTTTTAAAGATAAATTAAGTTAATACCAAAGGAATCCTAACTTTAGCCAGGTAAGTGAAAAGATGAAATTAACTTTTTTTAAAAAAAATACAATTTCATTATATATTTCTTTCTTGCAATTATGATTTATGAGTTTTTGTACACGACTCTAATAAGAGTCTCCTTAAAATAAACTATCTCAAGCATAGGAATTGGTCTCTTTCAGTCAAGTATTTATGGTATAGAGGAGTTAATGTCTTTTTGCGATATTTTGATTGATTATATCTTTGTGTTCACTAAATTGAATTTAGGATACATATGTTTCCTTAAATTAGGCTTATGATTTTTATGTATAATATCCGATTGCTCCAAATAAGAAGAAGTTAGGAAAAAAAAAGTAAAACTTAAGATCTATTCAACTTAATTAAATATTGACATTTTTTTTCGTACATGGTTATATATAAGACTATATTGATTACAAAGATTTGGCAATATTTTTATTTTAAAAAAAGAAGAGATCAGTTATATATTAAGTTATGATAACTTTTGGATTGTGGAGATATTTTTATATGATCTAGTATCATCTAAGAAACAAATAACTACATTTGTTGATTATGTTTTAGAAACTAAGTATTTGATATTAGATGTTCAATGTATTGGGTTAAAACTACTGAATCAATAAGATTTTTCTCATATAGGTACCTTCTACTTGGTTTTGACTTGTAAAGGTAAGATAGCATAATTTAATGAGTCAAAGACTTTTTGATGACATTAATTGTTGTATTGAAGTTTTATTACTACGAGGGATTAATACTTTCTAAGACAATAAGACTATAATCAGTGGAAAGTTTAATAAAAAGATATAGTATAGATCACCAATATGTAAGATCTCAACATCACGAATTTTAGTAATACTTTTTGTATTAATTAATACCCACATTATTTACAAACTTGATGGATAATGTGTTTATAGATTATTGGGATTAATATTTTATTTTTCATAGATCAAATTCTTATAAATTCAGAGTTTGAGAAAGACAACGAATATCACTAATATACTATTTTAGTGATTTCATTCTTATTATCCTAATTGGTAAACAAAATAATTATTATGATCAAACGAATTTAAATGGTGTTAAATTAGTTACCTAACTCATGAAATTGAATTTGCAATATTGGTCATTGCATTGAAATATTTGGTGATTTAGTCTTTAATTTTATGAAGTTGATTATGGAATATGAATCTTTTTCAATAATTTGAAGCATTTATTCATAGTAAATAAGTTATATATCAAGCTACAATTATGACTTGAGTTGTGCAGAAATTATTATTATGTAATCCGGATCATATAGGAATTTACGTAACTATTTACAATATTTGTAGAATCAAGCATTTAAATTATAACTTCAATATTTGGACTAGAGCTACTTAATTGACAAGGTTTTGCTTATATTGGCACTTTCTATGTCATTTTGACTTACTTTGATGGAGTTTAGATGAAATAATCAAATAATCTTAAGTTAGAAGAGTTTTGAAGGGGCATTGAATTCTTTGATCATGTGTTATCAATTAAAGAGAAAATACAAGGGGCATACAGGAACTCATAATTTATGCAGCTGGGTATTTAAAACAAAATTAAGAAAGTAAGATTCTCTATTCAAGAAATGGAATTCTTTTAAAATTATATGAATAATTAGAGTTATGAGAATTAGTAGATAAGTATTGATCTTCAATTCAATGAGATGAAGTTAGTGAGCAAAAATAATTAAGCCCTAAAGTTATTCTGAGAATAGTGAACATTGTTGAAAAAAAAAAAAAAGAAGATGAATGACCTAGGTCACCGAAAGAATTACACAGATAATAGATCAAAGGACTTGCAAATTTTTGTTAGAGACATAGTATTCCTTAAGGACTTAACCACCAAAAATGTGTTAGGAACTGTTAGCCCAAGATTGACTACCCAATAGGGGGGGTGAATTGGGTTTTAAAACTTTTGCGGAACTTTTTAACTATTTAAAACCATAGACCACTATTTTTAAACTTTAAAGCTAAATCAATAATAATAACAAATATATAACAATAATATCAAGGCAATTAAGCACAATAAATATCAAACACATAATCAAATAGTTTGCATTAAAATAAAGAGTGTAGGAATAGAGAATATGCAAACTCTGTTTTTACGAGGTTCGACAAACACGACGGTTTGCCTACGTCCCCGGCCCTCGGCAATTTGCTTTAAGCTTTCCACTATTCGGGTCAAGATTGTGGGCTTGACCGACCCTTGTACAAACGGAGTGAATTCTTCTTAGGCACACCCTAGCCTTGACAATAGTCTTGACTCCGGCACTATCACGCCTAACCTCGGATTGTTTTGACTCCGGTGACAACCCTCACCTACACGGATTGTTTAGACAATGGTGCCAATCTCACCAACTAACGGATTATTTAGACTCCGGTGACAACCTCATCTATAGTCGGGTTGTTTAGACTCCGGTGCCAACCTCATCTCAACTCAAATAGTTTTACAATGGACAAGAGTGAACACTCACTCACAAACTCTCCTCACAAAATAATAAATACAATTCTGGCTTAGGAGATTTGAGAACAATGCACAATGAATACTCTAAGATTGGCTTCAATATGATTTGAAAGTGTAATTGATGTGAAAATAGAACTTTGAGAGTAGATGAATATCAGTTTAGGCTCATACTCAAGTAGTAAATGCCATCAAATGAGGCTCTATATATAGATATCCAAGAAAACTAGCCGTTTATAGCCGTTATTAGTTTTCTGCCAAAAATTTGGTTGACCAAAATTAAAGGTGGTCGACCACAAATATAGCCATTGGAGTTTGACACGTCATTTTTGCTCTAACAGTCACTTCTTGCCACTGGTTTGAAAAGTGGTAGACCACAAAATCACTGTTGGTCATATTTCAAACTCTGATAGGATTTTTTTGGCATTTTTCAGATTTTGATAGCTTTTGGCATTTTTCAAAAACTGACTTCTAAACTTATTTTAAACACTTTAAAAACACTAGAAATCAATTTGAAAAGAGTATTTTGGCTATTTCAAACTTGTTTTACATTCACAAAGATATTTAACAATAATTTAGAAAGTATTCATACCGAAACATATTCTAGTTTGCAAATAGAAAATCTCTTTTTAGCCTATATCAAATAGTCATGATTTTAAACATATTTGTAACTTATTTAAACTTAAGAAATCATGTTTTGAAGAATATTTTGCTTATTCAAAATCGTTATTTCTTATTTTCAAACTTCTATAACAAAATAACCATTTTAAGCTTAAGATAGTTTGAAAACTCTTTTGAAAAGTATGAGCCAATGCAAAGAGAATCTATGTGCAATGAACTAAATCAAATACAAGACTAAGTATGAAATATACCATATCTAGATACGATCTTATATCTTGATTGTCCATCTTCAAGCTTGATTACAATAAGTCTAATATGCATCTATCTTCAAGCTTGATTCCTTGATCAATTTGAGTTATAACTTTTAAAGCTATTTCACTACACACTCAAGTTAAATCATTAGTACTAAATCAAATGTTTGTTATCTTCAAAATAAGAATGAGTAAGATTGAAACCTCAATTTCCCAACAATCTCCCCCTTTTTGATGATGACAAATATTGATTTATGAGAGAAAAGAAAATATGCAATAAGGATATGAAAATATGAAATTTGACAAGTTTACCTCCATCCTTACCATATTTTATGCTTCATCTCAAAATATGCTTGAGAAAGTAAAATGAACTTTCTCCCCCCTTTTAACTCAATTAAACATCATATGTATATTATGAGAAAGTTAAAAATGTGTGCTAAACAAAGTTCTCCCTTTTAAAATATGCACACTCATAAATGAATCTTTTTACGCTCATTTTCATAAATCAACATTATTCTCCCCCTTTTGATATCATTAAAAAGATAGAAAAAAATTTTCAAACTACATGTCTCGTGAGGAACGAATCTTTCAAGATATTTGCAAAATAAGCACAAAGTTAAAAAGAGTTTTAAGAAAATCTAATACATAAAAATCTGAATAGTTCTTAAAAATCTCTTTCATATATATATATATATATTTAAAAAGGAGTAAGGATAAGAAATAAATAGAGATAAGTGTCCTTACTAAATCTTGAATATTTCTCCTCAAAATATGCTTAATAAAAAGAGAGTGAAACTCCCCCTTAAACTTATAAAGTATGCATATTTTGAATATTTGAGCTCATAGATACCACTTGTGAAAAATTTAGCTCATGGATACCACTTGTTAAAAAAGTTTTGCTCATAGGTACTAATTGTGTGAATAACCAAGTTGATACCAATTAGTTTAAATTAAAAATAAAGACCAAATTGATACAAATGGATTTTCAAGTAATCAAGAGCAATCATACAAAAAAAATATATTCTTATCCCCATATTAGTTCATGATATTACTCTCTCTATTTGATTTTGAGACAAAAATATATGAAAGTGCAATACACAAATAATTTTCTCCTATGTAAAAGATAGTATGATAAGTTATGCAATAAGGAAATATGGAGGAATATAGAATGAAACAATCTTCAAATTAAGAATAACAATATCAAATAAAAGATTGAACAACAATATGATACCAAAATAAGAGCATTCTTTTTATTTTTAGCAAAACTTCTTCTATTGATAATAAGTATGGCAACTATAGCATATTCAAAAATAGAGAAGTTGCATCTAATCAAGATCATGAAATCTCTAAATCTTAATATTTCACTTGTTGAAAATATATTTCTCCAAGTAATCGTAAAGCATAGGAGAAATTTAAAACATTCAAGCACAATAGTGAAATAATTTCTTTTTGTTTATTTTCATCAAACTATAAAGAGCATATAAAAAAAATGATGCATTTAAAAGATATATGATCAATTTAGCACAAGCAAATCATAAATATGCTCCCCCTCAATATATGAATCATGATCAAAATGATAAGTAACCAAAGTAGGCAAAGATCATTCATATAAGAGAGATATTTATTATGTTTGAAGAAAAAAAAATGACCAAATTTGATACCAATTAACAGATGCAAAGTAAAAACATGAATAAGCATAAGGCATCCAAACTAAGAGAAACATTCAAGACAAGAATTCATTTGATCATTGACTATTAACACATAAGTTAAAGTATCATTGAAACTCAAAGAATGTCGATCCAAGTCTTGAAAGCTAATGAGAACCTCAAATGTGATATTCATCAAAAGTTTGTTCTCATAATGACATAGGATGACAAATCGTGCGCAGATATTCAAAATGACAAAGTTACGAAGTATAATCATTGAATTCAAGTAACACGTCATTTTGAGTTTAAATACATTACCAATATAGATAAAATAATTCAATTCATTATGCATGGTGTTTCAAGCATTTGCACAAATATAAGAGTTTAAGCATATGCATTTTGCAATCTATTTGAATCATATAAAAGCAATTAATATATCAATCAAATTTAGACTTAAATAATTCAAAGAAAATAATCCATACCATTATTCCAAAAGCTCTTCATCTTCTTTGTGTTGAGGATGGACTTAATCATCTTCTTTGATTTATCTTTAAGATCCAGTCATTTAAATTTAATACCATACCAATATTATTTATGCCAAAGATCTTACTTTTTGTGTTGTCTCCAAAAATGGAATGTCCACCATTATTTCTTTGTAAAACTTGAGAGCTTGGTGAAGTCATCGGTTTTGTTCTTAGAGCACCCACTTTCTTGCCTGTTCCTACAATAATGATTCAAGTATGGATTTTTGGTACCCACATAACTTTGGGTCCTTGGGGGTTAGTCTTTGAACCCTTTGGTACCCATTGTTGTTTGACACCAAAATATGAATTTTTCTTGATGGAGCATGAAAAGCTTGTATGTCCATTTTGGTTACAATAATTGCATACATATTTTGAGTTATTACTAGATGTTGCTTTGACAAAATAAGTTTTGAGATACTTTTGTTCTACCAAAGGTTTGTATCCTATTCCTCTTTTGTCAAAAACACATCTTTGTCCACCAAGCATCATATCAAAATTTTTTTTTCCATTGGTGAATTTGTGGATAACTTTAGTCAAATTGGAAATTTTGTCATTCAGGGAAATATTTTCATTTAACAAAATGTCACAATTGCTACAAGGTAGTTTTGTTTCCTTTTCTTTTGTAAGCTCTTCAATTATTTTTGACAAACTAAGAATTTCCTTTTTGAGAGCATTATTTTTGAAAATGAGTTTTTCATAGTTTTTGTGTAAATCATTAAAGTCAATCAATAGATTTTCATATGATAAATCACAATCACTATCATTTTCACTAAACTCACTACTTGTATCACTAACATCATGAAATTTACTTTTAGGTTCAACTGAGCTTACCTTATTTTCTATTGCCATGAAGCACATGTTGTCTTCTTGATCTCCTTCATTGCTTTCTTTCATCAAGATCTCATGTGTCATGAGCGAACCAATGAGTTCTTCTAGAGGAAGTTTGGTGAGATCCTTTGCTTCTTGAATTGCCACCACTTTGCTTCTATATGCTCTAGGAAGACTCCTAAGCACTTTATTCACCAAATCTATGTTAGAAAATAATTTTCCAAGAGTATTGAGAGAATTAATAATAGTAGTAAATCTAGAAAATATTTGTGCAATAGTCTCATCTTTATGCATCTTGAATAATTCGTATTGGCGAGTAAGAATATTGATTTTTGTCTCTTTCAAAGAGTTCGTGCCTTGATATGTCACCTCAAGCATATTCCACATATCATGAACATTTGTGGCTTTTTCAACATTATTGAATATATCTCTATCTATACCGCAAATCAAAATATGCATAGCTCTACCATTCTTTGAAAAAGTAATTTTATCATTTACATCATATTCATCAATTTCTTTATCAACAAACTTATCACCAACATTTTTCTTAAAAACGAATGGACTTTTAGTAACAATATGCCATAAATCAAAATCTAAAGATTGTAGATAAGTAAGCATCCTACTTCTTCAATAATTAAAATCAGTTCCATTAAAAAATGGTGGTCTAGTTGAAAACCCCTCATTTGGAAGATTTTGAAAATTATTTTGGTTAGTCATCTCAAGACAGTTAAGCTTTTAAAATTTGAGCACCAAGCTCTGATATCAATTGTTAGGAATTGTTAGCCCAAGATTGACTACCCAAAAGGGGGGGTGAATTAGGTTTTAAAATTTTTGCAGAACTTTTCAACTATTTAAAAACATAGACCACTATTTTTAAACTTTGAAACTAAATCAATAATAATAACAAATATATAACAATAATATCAAGGCAATTAAGCACAATAAATATCAAACACACAATCAAATAGTTTGCATTAAAATAAAGAGTGTAGGGATAGAGAATATGCAAACTCGATTTTTACGAGGTTCGACAAACACGACGGTTTACCTACGTCCCTGACCCTCGGCAACTTGCTTTGAGCTTTCCACTATTCGGATCAAGATTGTGGGCTTGACCGACCCTTGTACAAACGGAGTGAATTCTTCTTAGGCACACCCTAGCCTTTACAATAGTCTTGACTCCGGCTCTATCATGCCTAACCTCGGATTGTTTTGACTCCAGTGACAACCCTCACTTACACGGATTATTTAGACAATGGTGCTAATCTCACCAACTAACGGGTTGTCTAGACTCCGGTGACAATCTCACCTACACTCGGGTTGTTTAGACTCTGGTGCCAACCTCATCTCAACTCAAATAGTTTTACAATGGACAAGAGAGAACACTCACTCACAATCTCTCCTCACAAAATAATAAATACAATTTTGGCTTAGAAGATTTGAGAACAATGCACAATGAATACTCTAAGATTGGTTTCAATATGATTTGAAAGTGGAATTGATGTGAAAATAGGCTAAGACACTTTGAGAGTTGATGAATATCAGTTTAGGTTCATACTCAAGTCGTAAATTCCATCAAATGAGGCTCTATATATAGATATCCAAGAAAGTTAGCCGTTTATAGCTGTTATTAGCTTTCTGCCAAACATTTGGTCGACCAAAATTAAAGGTGGTCGACCACAAATATAGCCGTTGGAGTTTGACACGTCATTTTAGCTCTAACGGTCACTTCTGGCTACTGGTTTGAAAAGTGGTCGACCACAGGTGTGGTTGACCAAAATCACTGTTGGTCAGTTTCCAAACTCTGACAGGATTTTTTTGGCATTTTTCAGATTTTGACAGCTTTTGGCATTTTTTAAAAACTGACTTCTAAACTTATTTTAAACACTTTAAAAACCTTAGAAATCAATTTGAAAAGAGTATTTTGACTATTGCAAACTTGTTTTACTTTTACAAAGATATTTAACAGTAATTTAGAAAGTATTCGTACCGAAACATATTCTAGTTTGCAAATAAAAAATCTCTTTTTAGCCTATATCAAATAGTCATGATTTTAAACATATTTGTAACTTATTTAAACTTAAGAAATCATGTTTTGAAGAATATTTTGTCTATTCAAAATCAATATTTCATATTTTCAAGCTTCTATAATAAAATAACCATTTTAAGCTTAAAATAGTTTGAAAACTCTTTTGAAAAGTATGAGCCAATGCAAAGAGAATCTATGTGCAATGAACTAAATCAAATACAAGACTAAGTATGAAATATACCATATCTAGACACGATCTTGTATCTTGATTGTCCATCTTCAAGCTTGATTATAATAAGTCCAATATGCATCCATCTTCAAGCTTGATTCCTTAATCAACTTGAGTTATAACTTTTAAAGCTATTTCACTACACACTCAAGTTAAATCATTAGTACTAAATCAAATGTTTGTCATCTTCAAAATAAGAGTGAGTAAGATTGAAACCTCAATTTCCCAACAAAGTGGTTATGAGATTTTGTATTAAATCAATGCAAAGTCCACAATTAGATAGACCTTTTGAGGTTTTGGAACAAGTCGGCGAATTGACCTTTAGATTGGCAATACTATCAAGATTTATCCAGGATACATAATATTTGTTCATATACTAAGAAAAATATGTTGTTGGTCATTTTTAGTTATGATCCTCTCCAATTACGAAAGGACCTGACATATATATATATAAGGGGGATTATTATTCGAATGTCAAAGAGAGAGGACAAGGAGTTTTGCAATAAGAAACTTTAATTTGATCAAGTTTTCTTAGGAGAAACCATTAAATAGAAGAGGATACTCGACAACTGTTGATTAGATTGTACAACTACAAATTCACACACTGTCGTGCAAGTACACATGGTCACAAGTAATATAGATTTAAGAGTTAGAGTATCGAACTTATGAGGATTGATTACTAAGTCTAAGCTAAGTATTAAAATTGGTCATTCCGAATTTTATCCAAACAACCGAAATATAGATTTTAAAGAAATAAAATAGAGAAAACTATATTATCATACAAACTAAATGAAAGCAAGTAATAAGAAAAATATCTAGGCTTACTAATTCCCTAACCATCCTTTAAACACACAATTTCCTAATGTCCCTCTTAAATTAATTAATCTACTAGAGTTATCAACTGAGAATATAATGTAACCAAGGAGATTTTTCTAAGTGCAAATTGGATCTACCTAGACAAGATAACACATTACCCCTAATATGAATTGAACTAGGCGCATTAAGATTAAGATCTCAAAAATGGTTGCACAAGTCACATAGGTATACTCTTATCCTATGCAAACTTATCTCATACTAGGAAATCTTATGTTGTTTTACCTAAGTCCAAATTTCTAATCTCTTTTCCAAGCTCATTGAAATTTCACTCAACCATCAATTTAGTGATCAATTAAATAGAAGCAACAAGTATAAAACAAAACAAATAACTCAATAATGGATTCGATTAATGAAAGAGGAGAGAAATAGACAAATACAAGATACTACATTGGTTCACATAGTAAAACTAGACAAAGAAATATTTAATTCATAGCATAAATTGAGAACAATAGCATTTTAAATCAATAGAATCAAGAAATACAAATATCAAAAGAAAAAGGGTTTTAGAATTCCACCTCTTTGAAGAGCTTGAAGATGTTCATAGAGGTTGTCAATCTCCTCCTCCAAACTTAGTTCTTGCTTTCTTGAACTCCTCTCTTTAAGATTTGCTCTCAACTATACTATTCTCTAAATATGGAAAATATAAAGAAAAACTCACAAGAAAATAAATAAAAGATGATATGAACAAAGAATGGAGTTGATATTGTGGATGAACTCAAGAAATGGAGAATCAGAGCATATATTCGTCTTCTTCTTCTTTTTCTTCTTCTCCTTCCATGTAAGCTTCCCTCTCTTTCTTTCTATCCCAACATGTATCTTACAACCTAAAGATAGGGTTTTAAAGAGGTGACTCTTGCAAACTTAAGGCTGGCTAAATTTGGACCCTTGGATCATTAAAAAGTTGTTCTTGATCGTCTATTATTGACCTAGGGCGCAGGGTGGCGCTGCAGCATCGTTTTTGGCACTGTGGCACCAAAACTTCTCGAGAGTTGGTGTTGCGATGCTGTTTTTGGCACTGCAGCTGGTCTGTTGCCCCGCTTCCCTTGTGTGCCATTTCATTGTTTGAGCTCTGATTTACCTCATTTTCATTGCGTTACAACCGTATCGGATTTAATGTCGACTCAAATAGTTTGAGAAACCCATTTGTGAGGCATAATTCACCTTAATTCTTATCAAACACTCTTGTTTTATTCTCCTATATATACAAACACACAAAATATCAAAACAACAAGAAAACCAATTAAAACAATTTAATATAAACAAGAACATAGCAAAACTTAAAGTAAATTGACACTAGATTACTCCAATTTTATAGAGTTAACAACAACGTGAAGATGAGATTTATGATAGTATCTAAATTTATTTGAAAATTTTCAATTTCGAGGAGAAATTACTTTTTAGGGGTAGAAAATTGTAATATCAAGCTTATTGCCTAGTCAAAAAGTTTAATATATGTGTTTAATTTCTTTCATCATAGAAATTGAACAATTATTTACTAATGAATTTTGTAGATATATTGCAGTGAAATACACAAATGAAAGCTAAGTTGAACTACATGTGCCTAATAAAGGATAAAAATTAACATGTAATTCTAATGTGCTGTGAGTTTAATTTATTAATATTAAGATTGAACTCTTAATAGGTTAATTTAATAAGTACTATTGATTTTTTAAAAAAAATATATGATAGTAGAATAGTTAATATATATCTCTATGTGTTTAAGTTTGACTAGATATATAATATAGAATCATATGACTACTAGTTATTGACTTTTCTTTACGCACTGTTCAGAATGGCAGTAAATCTAACAAACTTAATTGTCCAGATTTTCATTATTTAAAACCCACTCTAGAGATAACTTTACATTTTGAAATTTTTACTATACAAGAACTTACGTGTCATTAGAGTCTCATATTATTCTCATAATTGATAGTAATTTCTAAACTTGATAATGAATTTTGAAATCTATGATATCTACTGACTTAGATGTTGACTTAAATTCCACATTAGAATTATGTGAATTTAAAGTGCTACCTAATAGTCTAGTTTGGAATAATTAATTTTTATGTTTTATATTATGTTAGTAATTTCTTTATAAAATGTCAAGTCCATTTGAATTACAAAACATTCTAGTAAATTCTAGGATTTTTTGCTACTCAGATTTCTAAAAGTTTATTAGATTACAAATTCTAGATTTAAAATTAGAAAACCAAAATGCTAAATTTTATTTATATAAATTCTAAATATTTTTTTAGGTTTTTTCTTTTTATGTTATAATGACTTATGCAATGTTTCAGAATAAACAGAATTATGTAGCAAAATTTAAAATTCTTTAAATATGCATTGCTCACGGAATTTTATAGGTTTCGTTGTGTTCATGAATTATGATTTTGTGATTGTATGTTGTGAGTTCTTTATGAATAGTGATGCATATGTTAGCACACATATTAACTAACATTGCATTAATAATAAACTATAAAAGCGCAAAAACAGGGACACATGATCATATCAAGGTTGTATGTGTGGCATTTCACTGCAAGCATTAAGCCTTTTTTTCTAAAGACCTAAGGTAAGTAGATTCACTGTATGTGCTTATGTGTAATTTTATGTGCTATTAACATGGTAAACTTTTATATGCCTGTAATATTAGTTTGCATATTAAGTATATTAAATATGTCATGAGCACGTACAAGCATTGCATAAATTGCACGAAAAATTATAATTTTCAATAAAATGGTTTTGAAAACACTATATATCCAAATTAAGTTTAAGAATAAAAAGAAAAAAGAATGGTTTTTCTTAAAGTGTTTGTTAACTTATGGAAAGGAGTATGAACATATAACTGAATGACATACAGTCAGTATCTTAGCAACAAATATTTAAACTATAATGCTAGCCATTGTAGCTTATGATTTCTTTATAGGATTTGAATAGTTATAAGGTCACAAATGTTTTGTCATAACACAACGATTATGGCCCATAACTTTCAATAGGCTTGGCATTATACAGTATTAAGCATAAATATTAAAGTTTTATAAAATGAATTACTTTATGAACACAATATTTTCAAAGAATGGATATATAGTAATGGTTCTTTGAGTACACAATTTACGAGATATGTCAATCATTGCATACACGATATTTATTTACTAGATACAAGATCATTCCATCTTTTAAATATTTTCCAGATGAGCAGTAATTCATATAGGAGGTTGGCTTACAGCGACAGAATCCAACATGGCATTAGGAAGTTTAGAACAATTTTACGCGAAATTTAAAGATTGAAGTTTATATTTCAGAAGTAATTTGTCATTAAATCAGAATAATCTAAACCATAATAACAATAGAATAATAGATAGATCAACATGTAAAGAATTAAACCAAAAAAAAAAAGATAACTTAGAGTGCCTTCTCATCTAATTAATCATAAATATACATAGACATGTATTTTTTCTTTTCAGAAGGGACATAGACATGAAATGTATAGTAAAAGAAATCATGAATCTAAATGTTATGAATCAATATATAATAAATTAAAAGCTACTCTGACATATCGTTAAACGCCAAATTAATTCCTTGCATTCTTATATTATTTTTATCAAGAATAACAATAAGCACGGATTGATCCAATAGGAGAACAGAGTTTGATTAACTTGTTATTGATTCCAACTAATCTAACAATAACTAAAAAAGTTGTCTTAAGTAAATTGACTAATTAGCAAAATTAAAAGAAAATTAAATATTACAAAATAAAGTGAACTAAAGAGGAAATCAACGATAAGAAAACTGATCAAAGAATCATACTCCATCAATATTGGACAACTACTACACTGAATCAAGTACAAAATTGTCTCCAATTACCTATTAAGATTACCATCCTGGATAGCAATAAATAAATTCTGCAACCACGATCTTTCCTTAGTTTTTTGTTGTTAGGTCCAAGGTGTTGGCCAGTGTTGGTAAATAATTGGCAAAAATAATAAACTCAAGTTATTGTGAGAAAACTAATAAGTTGTTGCAATAGGTCTGCTGATGTTGCAAAACATTTGTTGCAACAGATTTACAAGATTGCTCGCAATAGATTTGTACAGGCGAAAATCCAATTTTGGAAACCTTTTGTTCTTATATCTGTAGGCCTAATTTTCCTTATAAAATGTTTCTAGAAAAATAATAGGGATTATTGCTGATGGATTTTCGTGACTAAGCTGGACCTAATTGATTGAGATATTTTATCTCAATTTTCCTTTGATCAAGTTTCCATTTTTAGAATGATTCTTGCTCATTATTACCTAAAATCTTGGTTAATGGTTATTGACAGGTGTATACGCAGAATCATGATCATATTTCGTCCATTATGGTACATATTACATTCTCATTAAATTAATGTAATTAATTTGATGAGCTATTAGGATTTTCTGATGAAATCTGTTGCAACAGATTTTACTGTTTATGGAAAGTTTTCCTATTTGGTTTTGATTGACTCTAATTAATTGTGAAATCAACCCTTGCCTTTAAGAAAAGTTTTTGCAGGAAAATAAGAGTGATTTTATCTGATTAAGAAGAGCCAAAATCGTGGAGAACTTCTCTCAATGCACCTGGACATATTTCAAGGACAATTCATGAAAGTTGTTGCAATAGATTTCTGACTGTCCAAATAAGGAATGACAACAGATTTCGTGGCAAATCATTCCTTTCTTATTTTCCGCCTATTCACACCAAGGGAGCACAAAATTGGGGCTGAAAATTCATCTATAAAAGCTCACCAAGTCCAAGGATTTTGTATACACTTCATTTGAGAGAAAGTACTCTTTGAGAGAGCTTTTGTGTAAGGCATAAAGTTTGTTTTATTGCCATTGTGAGACTTAGAGAGCTTTAGGCTTTTCTAGGTATTTTGTTTGAGTGCATCTTGTTCTTCGGGAGGAAGAACAATACGTCTTCAGGAGGAGACAGATCCAGACCAGTAAAGGGAGTTCACGTGCAAAGGATCAATAAGATGAGGGAATTTACTAAGTAAGATTAGTGGAGTTATTATAACACATTGCAGCAATTGAAAAGAGGGAGTCTTTTATTGCATTAGTCAATTAGTATTTGTAATATTGATACTTTACTAATTTGTTTAATCTCTGGACGTGGCCCCGTGGAGTAAGAGAGATCCGAACTACGTTAAAAACGTCTTGTGTTAATTCTTTATTTTTATGTTCTGTTACAACATATGCACTCGTTATTGCAATAACTTTTCATACACGTGTTACGATATGATTAGTTAATTAATTATTTAGTAATACCAAAAATAGATCTTTCAGTTGTTATATAAAAGAAGCTCTTTATTTGATCTATATCCGATAAACAATCTAGAACAAGCTCTCTAGATTTAATCTAATGGAAGTATTAAGATAAGAAAGATAAGTTATTCTAAGCAATAAATACACAAGCTCAGATTATTTAACCTAGGTTATATTCTATATCCCAATTGAATAAAAGCTCTCACAATTATTGATTATAATTCACTACTGATGATTAGAAAACCAAGACAATTACGGATCAAGAATTTTAGCTTTGCACTAGATCTGAATCAAGTCCTATTTAGTTAGCAACCTCAATAAAACGATGAAAATCATTGACAATAATCATAAGAAAACACAAACAATCTTAATTAAGCAATTGGATGATAAAATTTGAAAATCAATTATAAAGCAAATCAAGGGCTTCAATATTGCTCTTAACCAAAGAAAAACCTAGCCTAGCATGTTCAGAAAATTAAAACAAGTACTCATAATGCTAGACTAACTAAAAGGAAAAAAAAAAAAGAGATCAAAGAACTAAAGAGAAAGAACAAATATAGAGCGAAGCTTTTCTACGCAGACGTTCTTCAGCCTCCAATTCTTCCTCACTATCTCAAAACTCTCTAAGTTATTCTCTCCAAAAGTTAACTCTTTCTACCATAAAATATTGGATTTAAAACGATCTTCGCAGCAGAAGATTGGCCCAGAAACATTCAAAAATTTTCTCAAAACAATTGACTATATGAGTGTATAGTATTAATTCATAGCAAATAGGAACACACAAAGAGAATAGATCTTATACCTCTTGTAGCCTATCAGTAGATCCTAGCTTTATTGTCTTCTAAACCACGATCTTCCAATCCAAGCCTCAAGCACAACTGGATGAACGTGTGGGCGTTGCGTACAATTTCTTAAAACTCACACTTTAGGCACTTGTAATTTTCTTAACACATGAGATTGCAAGAGTTTGTTCTATAGAGAATAGGAAGATACTCTTCTTTTTCTCTCTAGTTTATGGAGGCTCTGTAGAAAATAATAGGTAATGTATATTCTTTTCTGCTAGGGTTTCCTTTATGTATGTATATACATATATATATATCTATTTATTAAACTATTTAATAAATTAATTAATATATAATATATATATATATGTTTACCAAAACAAAAAAAAAACTCTTAACTTTTGTTTTGAAGCCGTAAGCTTCTTTTTAACAAAATGTTGGTTTATATATACATATATATGTTTTGAATTAATTAATCTAATTAATATATATATATCTAAATAAGAAAAATTCAATCAGTTTCTCAATTTCTATTTATCTAATTATCTGATAATTAGATATTTTTAAATTCAAAATTTAAACAAATTAGGAAACTTATCCCTCCATAAATTTTAACTAATAAATTCAAAATTAATTAATTAATTAATTAATAACAATTATTAATTACATATAGATAAACTATTTATCTAAACAAAGTGTGCAGTAATAGAAATAATGTAACATCCAGTACAGTGTTGGTAAGAGGTCGAATTGGGGACCTATGGACCTGTAATTCAAGCTCTAATAAATTATGACAATTAATTAAACTCTTTAATTAATTTGTCTAATTTATTAATTCAAGTATTACTCTACTTAAAATTTGGAATTGCACTCTTGAAATTACAGAATTAATTTACTCAGAAAACAACGAGCAGTCCATCAATTTAATCATTACATGTAGTTCAATCCTCCATAGACAATTCATAATTAGAGCTAGGTCATATTCCGTTTACCTCTCTAATTACATCTTTATCCGTGTGTACCATTGACTCTCTAATGAACAATTAATTTATAAATTTATTATAAATTGAGTACTCAAACTGTTCAAGTCCTGAATCAGTACACAAGGGAATCATCTTTCTAGCTTCCTAATGGAAGGAATGGATTCCACATCTGTAAGTTACATTCCCAGCTACTCATCTCATCATGCTCCCAAGATACAAGTATTTCGATCTTTTTAGAAAACAAACCGTTAACAAGTATATCAAAGAACATAATGTTATAAGTAGAAGTTTATAACTACTCAGGATTAATATTGATTTACATATGATCATCTAATGACATTATTTGAACTCTCAACAGTTAACGGAATTTATGTGAGATTCAAACCATATCTGGTCCAGTCCTATATAATCAAATTATATAAAGTACCTCCATTGTGATGTCAACATATCAATAGTCCGAATAAGACTATTACATTCTCAATGTTAATGGACCGTACTAATAATATTTAATTAAAGATCCCAAACTTTAATTAATTAATATGGACTATATTTAGTTTATTATCCATAAATTTAATCCTCATGTATATAACACTTATATACTTAATTTGTGGTCACATAAATAAACTAGGGATTTTCTGATATTTAAAGACATACTAATTATGCATAAATTCAAATAGAAAAATGTCATTTTATTAATTCAGTAGATATCCAAAATATACATGCTTTTAGAGTATAAACCCTAACAATCTCCCACTTGCCCTAAAACAGGTGAGACATGTCTCTCAATCCTAAACCCTCCAAGTGATTTTCAAAGGTCTTCGCTAGAAGCTTTTTTGTAAAAGGATCAGCAATGTTGTTTTCAGATGCTATCTTCATAATAGTCACGTCTACTCGATGTATTATCTCTCTAATCAGATGATACTTCCTTTCTATATGCTTTCCTCTCTTATGACTTCTAGGTTCTTTTGAATTTACCACCGTTCCACTGTTGTCGCAGTATAAAGTCAATGGCTTATCTATATTTGGAACAACTTCCAAATCAGTACAGAACTTTTTGAGTTAAACTGTTTCTTTAGCTGCTTTACAAGCTGCTATATATTCTGCTTCCATAGTAGAATCTGCAGTACTGGATTGTTTAACACTTCTCCAGACAACAGCTTCACCACCAAGAGTGAACACTGACCCAGACGTCGACTTTCTAGCATCTTTGTCTGATTGAAAATTAAAATCAGTGTAACCAGTAGGAATCAAGTCCTGACTTGAATAAAGTAGCATATAATTTCTCGTTCTCCTAAGATACTTGAGAATATGCTTTACCGCTATCCAGTGGTCTAATCTTGGATTTGATTGAAAACCACTGACTATCCCTACTACGTAGCATATGTCAGGCCTAGTACACAACATGGCGTACATAAGGCTGCCAACTACAGATGCATAAGGAACCCGTCTCATATCCTCTTCCTCTTGAGGTGTCTTGGGACATTGCTCTTTGGAAAGGATAACTCCATGTCGAGAAAGTAACTGTCCTTTCTTGGAGTTTTGCATCGAAAAACGAATGAGTACCTTATCAATATAAGATGCTTGAGACAGTACCAAAAGTCTATTCTTGCGATCTCGAATAATCTGGATCCCAGGGACATAACTTGCTTCTCCCAAATCTTTCATTTGGAACTGCTCAGCTAGCCACTTCTTTACACTAGATAATATTTCCACATCATTCCCAATGAGCAAAATATCATCTACGTAAAGAACTAGGAAGACCACTTTCTTGTCTTTGATGTACTTGTATACACAAGGTTCATCAAAATTTTGATAGATACTATAAGACTTGATCGTCTCATCAAATCTTAGATTCCATGATTTTGAAGCTTGCTTAAGTCCATAAATGGACCTGAGTAGTTTGCAGACTTTCTGCTCTTGGCCTTTAGCTACGAAACCTTCTGGTTGCACCATATAGATGCTTTCTTCAAGATAGCTATTCAAAAAGGCTGTCTTGATATCCATTTGCCATATTTCATAGTCTAAATATGTAGCAATGGATAAGAGAATACGTATGGATTTAAGCATGGCTACTGGCGAGAAAGTCTCTTCATAGTCAACTCCCTTTTTTTGGGTATAACCCTTTGCCACTAACCTAGCCTTGAATATTTCAACTTTTCTATCTATATCTCTTTTTCTTTTATAGATCCATTTACATCCAATGGGCTTGATATCTTCAGGTGGATCTACTAGTTCCCAGACAGAATTGGAATAGATGGATTCTATTTCTTGGTTCATAGCCTCTTGCCATTTTTCCTTATCAGAATCTTTCATTGCATATTTATATGTCAATGGGTCATCTCGACTACTATTGAAAACAGCAACATGTGCTTCTCTAACTTCCCTGTAGCGAGTAGGTGGTCTAATAACCCTCCCACTACGTCGAGTTGCAAAGGTATTCTGATCTGGAATAGTGGTCTTATAATTTTGTCGTTCAATAACTGTTGCTGGTTGTGGTCTAATCTGATCAGAAAATAATTCCTCTAGTACAACTTTACTTCGAGGTTTGAAATCTATTGTATAGTCATTTTCAAGAAAAGTGGCATTTATCGATACAAATACCTTTTTCTCTTGAAGACTATAAAACAAACCTCCTCTTATGCCTTTTGGATAACCTACAAACAAACCTTTGTGCGTAGTTTTAGCTTCCCAGTCTTTTCATTCAGTACATATGCTGGGCACCCCCATATGCGAATATGACGTAAACTAGTTTTACGCCCATTCCACAACTCTAAAGGTGTCTTTTGGATAGATTTGGAAGGTACTACATTCAAAATGTAAACAGCGGTTTGTAATGCATAACCCCAGAATGAGAGTGGTAGGGAAGAGTAGCTCATCATTGATCTAACCATATCAAGCAATGTTCGGTTTGTCATTTCTACAACACCATTTTCTTGTGGTGTTCCAGGTACTATGAGTTGGGATAGGATGCCATTCTCCGGCAAGTGATTCTTGAATTCATTATCAAGGTATTTACCTCCTCGATCTGATCGAAGAGTTTTTAGTGACTTACCTAATTGCTTTTCAGCTTTTGCTATGAATTCTTTGAACTTTTCAAAGGTTTCAGATTTTCTTTACATTAGGTACACGTATCCATATCGTGAATAATCGTCAATAAATGTGACAAAATATTCGTAACCACCTCTTGCTTGTACATTTAATGGACCACATACATCACTATGCACAAGCTCAAGCGGTTATTTGGCATTTTCGCCCTTTGCTGAGAAAGGTCTCTTAGTCATTTTCCCTTCTAAACAAGATTCACAAACTGGTAGAGTGCCAACTTTTAGCTTTCTTAAAGGACCATCCTTTACAAGTCTGTTTATCTTATCTAGATTGATATGTCCTAACCTAAGGTGCCAAAGATATATATCGTCGTCATGAGAAACCTTTTACTTTTTAGGTTTGGGATGTTCTACTTTAAATATTTCGGTATTAAGCAGTGATTGTTCGTTCGGCGTTAACATGTAAAGTCCATTCTCCATTTTTGCAGAACAAATATTTAAACCATTTCTAGAAATAATAATCTCATTATTAAGAAAAGAACACCAAACATTTGTTCAAATAATCTTGACTTAGAAATCAAATTCCTACGAAAACCTGGAATAAAATAAATATTGTTCAATAACAAAAATTTATTCCTAAAATGAAGACGGACACCAAAACTTTGGCTCCATTGCCTACTCTCATCGTGAATTTCCCGTCGGCAAGTTCCCTTGAAGAACTAAGTATCTGAAAAGAAGAACAAACATGATTAGTGGCTCCTGAATCAACTATCTAGGGAGATATATCAAATAAATCTTCTTCCACTAAACAAGCTTCTAAAACAAGTAAATCAAATTTACCTTTCTTCTTCTCTTTCAATTCGGAGAGACACTTGTTACAGTTTCTCTTCCAATGCCCTTCAACTCCGTAGTGAAAATATTTTCCCTTAGGCGTTTTGTCCTTGGAGTTGTTCTTCTTAGTGCTTGTATTGCCCTTCTTGCTCTTTTTAGGCTTAGATCCAGAGGCACCCTTGCTCTTCCTCTTCTTATTTTTGTTAGAGGTAGAGGGATTTTCTTCTGCAACATTTGCTTCAGCAATAGTTACTGAACCATCTTTATCTTTATCTTTCGATATCGATTCAAAAGTTTGCAGTTTATTGAGTAGTTGAGTCATCGTATAATTCAACTTGTTCATAACATAGTTACTCTTGAACTGAAGAAAATCAGGTGAGAGTGATTCCAAAATCATACTCACTTAGGTGCGGTCATCAATTGTAGTCTCGTGAACTTCAGCCTCTCCAGAGTAATTGATCATGTTCAAAACATGATCTCTTACTGGAGTTCCTCTCTTTATCTTCGCATTCATAGCCTTTTTAATGGTTTCTAAGAAGTCACTCTGATTTCTACTCGAAACTAATTTGATTCCTACTCGATGAACCAATTAGATTTCCAAGAAACTAATTTGGTTTCTACTCGAAACCAAATCGGTTTCTACTCGAGAAACCAATTTGATTTTAACTTGAAAAATAAATTTCGTTTCCACTCGAAGCCAGATTGATTTCCACTCGACAAACTAATTTGGAACCTATTTGATGTCTACTCGAAACCAATTTGCAACCAAAAAGTATTAAAGTTTAATCTTTGCAACCAGAAATTTACAGCAAAATTTCAGAAACATCCCTTCAAAAGAAGAAGATGAAGTTACAAATGGGGAAGAAAACAAACGCATTTATTTAAATTGTTTGAATTGGTGAAAATTCAAGTCATTACCAATGGATTTAAGTTAAATAAGACAAAAAAATCTATTTCTCAGCTACATATATGTACACACACATTTATCCATATCTATATAGAAACCGTTTAGTTGTCCTGAACCTTAATTGAAGTGGATTATACACACTAGTTTGCAATAATGGTTTCTTCCTAGTTAGTCATCTATCCTTTTTCTTTTTTTTCTTATTTTTTTTCAATATATAGATTATCAAATTTTCAAGCCATAATCAACATTTCTCTAGCCAACAAAAACAAAAAATTTAAAAAAATAAAAAAAAAACATAGTTGAGCAGAGAAACCAAATTGGAAAAAATAAAAAGAAAAATAAAAAAAAAATAGAAGAAGAAAAAGAGTGAATCAAAATAGTTACTATTACTAGTTAGTGTTGGAAACCAATTTGATTTCTGTTAGAAACCTATTTGCTTTTATTACAAATATTATTTCTGGCTTCTGATTTCCAGTTTTTAATATCTAATTCAGTTATTGGTTTCCAAGAAATAATTTTAAGTAGTTTTTAGTTTTGAGTAAAAAAAAAATTAATTACTAGTTACTGTTACTAGTTAGTATTAGAAATCAATTTGGTTTTTGTTAGAAACCTATTTACTTTTATTACAAATATCTAGTTAGTATTAGAAATCAATTTGGTTTTTGTTAGAAACCTATTTACTTTTATTACAAATATTATTGCTGGTTTTTGGTTTCTAGTTTCCAATATCTAATTCAATTATTGATTTCTAAGAAATAATTTTTAAGTTGTTTCAAGTTTTGAGTTTAAAAAGAACATAACTTACTAGTTACTCTTACTAGTTAGTGTTAGAAACCTCTTTGATTTCTATTAGAAACGTATTTACTTTTATTCAATATTAAAAATGGTACCAATGATGTCACTTGAACCACGTCATTTCTAACGATGTTAGAACTCCCACGTTACATTATTTAAAAGTGACGTAATTGTAGGTCTTACCACGTCACTTATAAAACGAGAGACGCAGTTAGGCCACGTACCATGTTGCTTCTGCAGAAAGTAACGTGGTGTATTATTTTATTTAATACAATGTTATTTTCTGCAAAAGTGAGGTGGTAGAGAGCTTATACTAGCTACGTCATCGATATGTACCCGCAAAAATAATCCATCACGACCGTCCAATCAAAACTACCAACCCCACCAAATCATCCCCCAACCCTACCAAATCATCCCCCAACCTTGATTAGAGCAAACCCAAATCTTTCAATACCCTCTCATTCAAACTCTTCCCTTTTGAATTTTAGGTACCTCTCTCTCTTCTATTAGCTGAAATGATATATTGATAACAAATACCTGGTTGGTTCGTAAGCTGCAAATTACATTGTGTTTGTGTATCACTTAATTAGCCGAAACAAAAAGCAATGACTTAAGAAGTTCGTCTTTTGAAATTTTAAGAAATATAACGCACTAAGTTTTTTCTTCATACTCACCCAGGAACCTATATTACTGTTTGACATCCATGTGAAGCGTCGTACATATTATATATATAAATACACACTTACTCAGACATAGAGAAAGAATTAGTTTTAGCAATCTCTTCAGTGTCACACTTCCTTTTTAATCTTTAAGTTTAAATATTATGCTTTTATGTTTTATCGAAGGATACGTGTGAGTGTGTGCATGATGTCTTGAGGGACTTGGTTTTCAAATAACATTGACATTGGACATAAAGGTTTGGACCGTGAAAAGATTGTGATTATACTCGACCATTATAAATTTACAAGTGATGAACGTGCAAATTGTAGTGTGGATATCTTGAGGGATTTCTACACTGAACAAAACACCAAGTACTTTTATGATATTAAAGACCTGAGTAACTTTAAGGTATGGCTTACAACTTGTACCAATACTATGCCTTTTCTACTTTAGTTTTGTGTACTTTAGTTCCTAGTAATGGATTGAGGATATAATTTTAATTTAAAATTTCGTAGGCTAATCCATATTACAAAGGTGAATGCCATGTTGCTCTTACTGAAGAAGGTCATTGCGGACCTAGAGAGGTATAATTTTAGTTGTTTAAGTAGATTTTTTTTCTTTTAAAAAACCTAATAACTTACAATGCACAAAATCCTATATATTTTGGATTTATATAATTCTTTTTGGGTATATTATATTTCACCACAACATAATATGGTATTGTGAAATATGTTTTATACAGTTTTGAGAATTTTGGTTTGTCCAATTGTTGTCTTTATTTTGCAAAAACTTCTTTTAAGATTAAAGAGATACTACAAGAAAAAGGGGCTGTAGCAGTGACAAAATATCACCACTATAGACTTATATGTATAGCGACGACAAACTGAATGTCGTCGTAATTAAAGGTCAACCATTAAATGTTGACCAAAAATACTATCGTGACGACATAGGTTATCGCTATAGGGAAACGCTTAGCCACGACATGGTATTGTCGTCGCTATAGCTTGTACGGAAAAATGCGCCCTTTACATAGTAACTTATCCACGGGAAAATAGGCGTTTTTTAGGGGAATGTGAAAATATCATATCCTATAGCGATGACATTTGTCGCCGTTATAGGGTTTTTTGAAAAAAAATTTAATTTCAAAAAATAATTAATTAATAAAAAAGTAAAAAACAACTATAGCGACGACAACTTGTCGTCACTATATGTAAACTGAAATTTTGAGCGAGTAATTTGTGCCCGCCCAAATTTGACCCAAAAAAAAATTAAAATCAAAATGGTGTCGTCAAGGCTATAGCGACGATATTTGTATTTTATAGCGGCGACATTCTATAGGTCCTGCAAAATAAAAACCCGTAGATTGTCTTATTCGGCAGTTTTTCACCGCTCTCTCTCTCTCCAACTGCCAGATTTGTCTCTCTCTCCTCGTTCTCTCTCTATCTCTAGGTAATACTCTATATCTCTCTCTCTCTATTTCTTTCATTTTATGTTTCTAACTCTGTTTCTCTCTCTCTCTCTCTCTCTCTCTCTCTCTCTCTCTCCAACTCTCTCTCTCTCTCAGCAAAGCCTCCGCCGCCGTCCACACCGGTTAGTTTTTTTTTTTAGTTTTTAAAAATTTATTTAGAAAATTAAAAATAGTTTTTAAGTAATTATTTAGTGTATTAAAAATAGGAATTAGATTATATTATTGTTAGATTTATGAATTAAATAATAAGTTAGTTTAAATTATTTAAATTGTGTAATATTATTTTGTTAGATTGGATTTGTGGTATGGTTAGATAGTGCATGATTATTTTGGATTTGTGATATGGTGAGAATATTTTATTTTTTGGAATATTGTGAGATTTATTTGGATATATTAAATTATTTTGTTAGATTATGTTGGTTTGTAGTTAGATTGAATATGTGGGATTAATGTTTGTGTGAAAATGATATGAAATATTTATATTTGTAAGTAATTATATTTTTGGTTTACGTTGTTTATTTAAATTTAGATTTATGTTAGATTAGATTAGAAATAATAAAATTAGATTAATGTGAAGGTTAGATTACTGATTTGATTTAATGATAAATGATGAAATTAAATTATAATAAATTTTATAATTTAATTAGAAATATGATCTAATAATAAAAAATATGATAAAAATTAATAAATGATAATAGGAATAATTAAATTATTAAATCATACAAGAAATAAAGAGAAGGTAATAATAACTATTTAACACTTGTAGACAACAACTTTTACATTTTAATAAATAATTAAATATTTAGTAAAAGGTAATAAAGTTAATTAATAAAGTAAGTAAAATGAGTAATTAAATAAAGTTAGTAATTAATATTTGATAATTAGGACTTGAGTATAAGGTAATAATAAATAAAATTATAATAATAATGATAACAATAATAATGATAAAAAAAATAATAATAATAATAATTTAAAATAAATAAATTTAAATAATAATAATTCATAAAATAAATAAAAGGTAATAATAAATATATTATCACAGTAATAATAATAAAAATAATAATAATACACAAAAATAAATAAAAGTTAATAATAAATATATTATCACAATAATAGTATCAATAATAATAATAATGACAATAATAACAATTGAAAATAAATAAATTTAAATACTAATAAAAGTACATAAAATAAATAAAAGGTAATAACAAATATACCATCACAATAATAATAATAATAATACATGAAAACAAATAAAAGGTAATAATAAATATATTATCACAATAATAACAATATATGAAAATAAATAAGATTAAATAATAATAATAATAATAATAACAATAAATAAGCTTAAATAATAATAATAATACATAAAATAAATAAAATGTAATAATAAATATATTATCACAATAATAGTAACAATAATAGTAACAATACTAATAATAAAAATAATAATAATAATAATAATAATAATAATAATTGAAAATAAATAAATTTAGATAATAATAATACATAAAATAAATAAAAGGTATTATCACAATAATAATAATATTAATAATACCTAAAAATAAATAAAAGGTAATAAAAAATATATTATCATAATAACAGTAACAATAATAATAATAATAATAATAATAATAATAACAATAATTGAAAATAAATAAATTTAAGTAATAATAATAATACATAAAATAAATAAAAGGTAATAATAAATATATTATCACAATAATAATAATAATAATGCATGAAAATAAATAAAAGGTTATAATAAATATATTATCACAATAATAATAATAATAATACATGAAAATAAATAAAAGGTAACAATAAATATATTATCACAATAATAATAATAATAATAATAATAACAATAATAATAATAATAATAATATATGAAAATAAATAAGATTAAATAATAATAATAATATATATATAAATAAATAAGCTTAAATAATAGTAATAATACATGACAATTAATAAGCTTAAATAGTGACTTTAATAATAGTAATGATCAAGAACATTTCAAACTAGTTGACAAGTGATGAGAAAGGTTGTAGTCATAATGTGTATATTTGTGTACATATTAACTTTAATACATGCATGTATTATTTTTGTCACAAAAGAAATTACCTTAGATCTGTGCAGGAGTCGATGAGAGATTATGCATCTCGATATCGATTCCTGAATTATTTCGTTTGGACAGTTTGGGATTACATGTTATGTATTGTCATTCACTTATAAACATTGTTCTTTGTTCGAGTTCGGGTGGCATCTCCATGTGTTCTTCGGGTGTGTACATATATGTATCACACTTAGGAGAACTGTGGAGAAATGCTGCCAGAATTTCGGCGTGAACAGAACAATATTTGAGTGAATGATGAACCACATAACAAAGTAATCTTGAATGGGATAGGGCCTTACCTTTTAGAAATGGAGTGATAAGGTGGATTTATGACATATTATAATCATGCGTATAATCTTTGACAATAATTTCTAACTCGTTCTGACATCAAACAGCAAGTACTGCAAAAATATGTCAATTGACAAGAGTTAGATACATTTGAGGAACCGCTTTTCTAAGGAGTATTGGAATGGTGCAATGACATTTCTTGATAGGGCCAAAAATTTTGTGAATGACCAAGGAAAAATTCATTGTCCATGTAAAGAATGTCGCAATGTGTTGCATAAGACACTTGATGTGGTGAAGACGCATATAATAACTCATGGATTCGATGTAGAATAT
This sequence comes from Trema orientale, assembly GCA_002914845.1. Taxonomy (NCBI): domain Eukaryota; kingdom Viridiplantae; phylum Streptophyta; class Magnoliopsida; order Rosales; family Cannabaceae; genus Trema; species Trema orientale. The sequence goes on along the minus strand of JXTC01000078.1, from coordinate 874,052 downwards.
ACAACTTGGACATTTCATGGAGAAGTTGATGATGTAAACATTCTGCAAAATGACCTGCATAGAAGTAATGTTGTAGTAGATGAGATGGTAAATGTAATAAATGACTTCATAGGCTCATTTACTCATGATCCTATTCATACTGAGGTGAATGTGGATGAAGATATTGCAACATCGTCTTCTACGTTTGCAGAACAGTATGATGATTTGTTCTCCGAGGTTGAGTCAGAATTGTATCCTAGGTGCACACAGTTCTCAGCATTGAATTTCTTGGCCAAACTTATGCATTTAAAAGTAATACATAAGTGGAGTAATAAATCATTTGATAGCCTATTGAAATTGTTGAAAGAGGCACTTCCAGTAGAGAATAAGCTACTGGGGTCACATTACGAGGCGAAAAAATGGATGTCTAAGTTGGAATTAGGGTACGAGTCAATTCATGTTTGCAAATATGATTGTGTCTTATTTTGGAAAGAAAATACAGACAAAGAAAATTGTCCTGTATATAGGGCGAGTCGTTGGGTGAATAAAAATACAAAGGGCAAAAAAGTACCTCACAAAGTGTTATGGTATTTCTCATTGACACCGCAGTTAAAGCCATTGTACGGGTCGAGGCACAGTGCAGCAAGTATGAGGTGGCATTATTCAGGTCATTCTAATGAGGAAGGGGTGTTAAGACATCCAGTTGATAGGGAAGCATGGAAAGAGTTTGATCGCAGATATCCTCAATTTGCCAAAGAACCAAGGAATGTACGATTGGGATTAGCAGTAGACGAATTCAATCCATTTGGCAACATGAGTTTGTCTTATAGTGTGTGGCCAGTGGTATTGACGACTTATAACTTGCCACCGTGGCTATGCATGAAGGAGTGTTATTTCATAATGTCATTGTTAATTCCTGGTTCTCAATCTCCAGGGAAAGATATAGATGTTTTTATGAGGCCGTTGGTTAAGGAGTTAACACAATTATGGGTTGTCAGGGTAGATACTCGAGATGCCGCTAGTAATAGCACATTCAAAATACGAGCTGCGCTTTTGTGGACTATTAATGATTTCCCGGCCCGTAGTAGTTTATCTGGTTGGAGTGGTCAAGGTTACAAAGCTTGTCCAATTTGTAACGAAGACACCCATTCATTGAGATTGAAGACCAAAACTTGCTATGTGGGTCACAGACGTTTCCTGCCGACTAATCATTCAATGAGAAGAAGTAAAGAATTTGATGAGAAACCGGAGAGAAGAAACCCACCTCGGCATTTCAGTAATGAAGATATTTTATAACAATTGAGACAGTTGCCGCATATATTGCCGGATAAACATCCAAGTTATGGAGGGGTTAAGAGGAAACGTGACAAAGACGAACTAAACTGGAGAAAGAAAAGTATCTTTTATGAGCTAGATTATTGGTCGTCATTATCTTTCAGACACAATCTTGATGTTATACGTATTGAGAAAAATGTGTGAGATAGTGTTCTTGGCATAATGTTGGGAATTGAAGGCAAATCAAAAGACACGATTAATGCCCAACGTGATTTAGCTCTTATGAAAATAAGACGAGAGTTGCATCTGGATGAATCGAGAACCAAGTTGATTAAACCTCATGCACAATACACTCTCACTGCCGATGAACGATGTAAATTCTGCCAATTTATTAAGTCGGTTAAGTTTCCCGATAACTTTGTAAGTAACCTACGGAGGAATGTAACTGATAATGACTTAAAAATAACTTGCCTGAAGTCGCATAATTGTCATGTTATTATGCAGCATTTGTTGGCTCCTAGCATAAGAGCTTTTACAAATAAGGAAATATCATTGACAATAATTGAACTCTGTAATTTTTTCTAAAAAACATGTGCTAGGAGTCTGAGTAAAAAAGACTTAGAGAAATCCGAAGATGCTATAGTTCTTATTCTTTGCAAGCTTGAACGGATATTTTTCCTTGCATTTTTTGATATCATGGTTCACTTAGTGATGCATTTGCCCAAAGAAGCATTACTTGGAGGACCTGTTCACTTCAGGTAGATGTATCCGTATAAGAGACATATAAAGAAGTTGAATGACTATGTTAGAAATCGAGCACGTCCTGAGGGATCTATTGCTGAAGGTTATATTGTTGATAAAGCATTAACACTTTGTTCAATGTAATTCCAAGGGATTGAGACAAAATTTAATCGTCCTGATAGGAATGAGGATGCTATTGACCCCGGTCCTCAAAAACACTTAAGTGTGTTCCAATCCCAATGTCGTCCTATTGGAAAAAAGGCTTATATGTCACTTGATACATATCTTCAGAAGAAAGCTGAATGGTACATATTAAACAATTGCCCGGAGATCCAGAAGTATTTGGAGTAAACCCCAATAACCAAAAAAATATTAAACCATTATGATTATATGGATTTATATTAAACTTTCACATTTTTCCTATAATATAGTGAACATATGAGGGAGCTCCAACAAAAAAGTGGGCAAAACTAGGATGAAATACAAAAACAACAATTTCTAACTTGGTTTTATACGAAGGTATATAACTTATAATTCCAACCTTTGTATATAACAATTGTTTTTATTATTGTCTAATTTATATTTTAATTGAATTAACAGATGTATCAATTACATCAAAATGGATCTCCTAAAGTAACTGATGAGTTATACTCATTGGCATCTGAGCCACATTTCTATGTCTCATCTTATTCTGCTTGTATTGTAAATGGAACTCGATTCGTAACTCACACAAGGGATTCTAAATGATTGACTCAAAATAGTAGTATATCTGTCCTTGGGACTGATGCGAATACATTTTACGGTCGTTTAGAAGAAATTCAAGAGTTCAATTACATGGACATATATTATGTTGTCTTATTCAAGTGCAAATGGTTTGATAGCAATCCTAGAAAGAAGAAAATCAATGTAGAAAAAAATATAACAAATATAGCTATCAATTCTGAGTGGTATAAAGATGACCCATACATACTTGCTTCTCAAGCTAAGCAAGTTTATTATATTGATGATTTGTTGAATGGTCCGAACTGGAGAATTGTAGGACACTTAAGTCATCGAGGTGGATGGGATATTCAAGATAATGATATTGAGCCAGTTGTTCTGCAAGATCATAACTCCTCAAACTTTGTCCTAACGGTTGAACTTGGCGAGCTGGAGTCCATTAGATATATTTGTGGGAGTCAAAGTGAACATGTTCAAAATTCTGATAATGTTATTCATGACGTGGAAGAAGATGCTTGTATTGATGATAATGAACTTGACCATGATGACACAATGGATGATTATATAGAAGACGAAGAAGAATTGGAGATGGACGATGATGATGAAACTGATCAAGATGAACATGAAGATTATATTGATAGCAATGATGATTAATATGAAAATGTAATTAATTATGTATTTTATGATAATATTTGTTACATTGTTAATAAAATATATTTTTTATAAAAATCATTTCTATATGCATCATATCATATTTATACTATTCATCAACATTATTTAGTTATGACTACTGTTTAGCCTTTATATCATGGAGGAGATGCAGGTGGAGACCCTCCACCAGACCCGTTTAGGATTCCTGCCCCGTGTCAATCAGGTACAAGGCATACATACATTTATCGTTCATTTTATTTGATTCATTATTAACATTTTTTTTAATCCTTTGTAGTGCTGATCGGTAAGAGGAAATGTTCAAAGAATAGATCTTTGAACTTGCAGGAGAAGCTCGATTCCTCGGAGCTAGGTCAACGACTCCCGATCTCGTTTGACAAAACGGGAGCTACATGGAGAGCTGTTAAAGAGAACCAGAAATATTTTCCCTGTCTTATTGGGGTGCTCGTCAGGAAGAATACTGAACCTTTTCACAAGAGTTAGGCAAAGGTTCCTGCTGAATAGAAGGTGAAAATAGAGCCTGATGTCAAGGTACGAATTTTTTTTAATTATTATATCCTTGTATTTTATTGAAATTGTTTTTGTTAAATACTTTGCTTTTTGGTTGTAGAAGTACTTCCAATATAAAGATGTTAGTAATGACGAGCTAGCTTGGATATCACAAGGCATTAACCGCACTGCTCAAGACATCTATAAGAACTGGAAGAATGAGCTCAGTGAACACTTCAAGTTCAATGGTGGGGATGAGAACGATCTTGACATTTCCCGTGCTCGTCATTCTGTTCCTCCTTATATGACTCAGGAGGTTTGGAACAAGTGCGTTGATTATTTCAGCTCTGAGGAGTTTAGGTTAGTATTTCATTTAATTTGTCTTTTACTACATTAATTTTATAACGATTACATTATTACCTAATAACTTTAAAATAACAAGCTATGTCTAGGAGAAATGTTGGTAATAGGGGACAGATGAAGTATTTTAGTAGGCAGGGGCCTAAGTCTACTATCGCCAGTATATATGATATGGTAATCTTCTTACAACTTATTTCTTACTTTTATATTTTTTTTATTGCTTTTGTTTTTGTACTTATTAAATTCAATGCACAGGGGAATCCTGAGATGAGAGAGATGTAATCGATCGCAGAGAACTACTGACAGAGGTATATGGATCTTGTGACTGGCATGTGGCCTTCTAAGGAAGTTGAGCAGAATTATGTGAGTAACTTATAAATTATTTGTATTCATTAATTGTCTACTAATTTTATTTTTTTTACTAACTTTTTTTCAACTATTTTTAGCGTAAAATGGTTGAGATTCACACGACTCAGTTGCAGTCTCAGGCATCTTCATCTGCCTCCAGTTCTTCAACACAGTCTGCACCACCTCGTTACATTGATTGCTGACGAGGTGCTTGGTGTTAGGAGATGGTATAGGAGAAGAGTTGGTCTGAAGCTCAAGGGAGCTGCTAGCACTTCTTCTACAGCAGCTTCTCCACCACGGGATCCTCCTGTGCCCGACTTTGAGTCGCGAGACTTTTTTAGTCAGACGCAGAGTTATTTGGCTGCTACCCACCAGCGTGAAGTAGTTCTCCTAGCACAGCGTGATGCAGAGATGCAGTACTTGAACAAACAACTGTGTTACATGCCTAGTGTATTGGCAAGATTGATTCCGAGATTCCATATGTCAATTAACTACAGGAAAAATAGGATTTTATGTCACTTTTTTGGTGGCGTCAAAGGCATATGACGTCGCCCACAAACGTCTATCCAGGCGCCATTAAAAGTGTGAGATTTCACGTTGCCAGAAAAGTGACGTCACCAAAAAAGCGACGTCGTATGTCTACGATGTCACTTTTTTGGTGATGTCATAGACATACGACGTCGCTTTTCTGGTGATATTGTATGTCTACGACGTCATTTTTATGGCGACATAGTAGATATATCACTTCGCTTTTTTGGGGACGTGGTAAATATTTTCTCGGAGATTTTTAATTCAAATTTATTCAAACCCCATGGATTTCATTTACAAAAAAAAAAATACAGAATCATAAAGTCATCAAAATATATATATAACACCAGATCCACATATATAAAAGTACAATATCTAATTATGGTTTAGTTACAAATTAAACTACTAATAACAAGCTAACGAGTCACATGCATAATCTAAGTTAATAAATTGAGTCAAAAATAAGAACATCAACCTAAAAGCTACGTACATATCTATGATAATTCCTGATCAAGTGAGATAAAAGATAACCTCAACCAATATAATCCATAAGCTCTTCAACTCATTCTTCACGAACCATATTTATATCGTCTATCGTGTAGAAATTTTGTAATTAAAACTATGCATTCAGAAAATAATACGTTTATTAGAATATTGAACTTTATTTTAAAATGAGCAATATTATATGTTAAAATTGAACTTATACAATTGGCATATACCCTTGTAGTGAGAAATGATCGAATGTTAGTTTGTTCAATGATCTCATTCATATATTTGCATATATAAAAATCGCATTATACATGTGATGGTTGTCTAGGACACTACATTTAAATAGAAAGAATACATAACAAGTTGAATGAACAACACATGATCAACAAATATGTATACATTTATATATATATAAGACAATTTATTTACGTACCTTATTGAGATGCTTATAAACTGGACAATTAGCTCTATATCCTCTTGATCCTTTGAAGTCATTATATAATCGAAATGCCATTTTGATTGATACATATAAAATTGGAAAAATATACTTCTATTAGTTTATGTAAAATGTATAATGGTAATAAACTATTAGAAAAAAAGACTTACTCTATCATGGTGAGACCAATTTCTTCACGAAAGTCCAAGTTCAAAGGATCTAGAAACCAAATGTATTCTTTGGGAGGGTAAATGAGAAGTAACATCCAATGCTCCCTAATTATTCAATTATTAACGAAGATCATAAATAAATTATTACAAAGACTAATAAAATCAAAAGAAATTTGCAATTAATAAGTAAGTTCTTAATCTTACGCATGATTCCATAGAATAACTAATATTTGCTTGTCATTTTCCATCATTAGCATCCGAAATAACAAAAATTCAGCACGAGTCTCTCGTGGACCACTCTCTGTAGCAATATTACTTGGATCTTTTGCTTGTCATTTTTTATCATTATCTTTTTAACACTCAGCTTATTTAAATTTCCACATTTAACACAAGGGCACATGGTGGTATTAGGATCTTTTGTATTCTCCATAATAAACTCCAAAAAGATCTCAACTCTATTTCTATACTCAATTGATAATCTATCAGCCGATATCCACTTTTTATCCATTCTAATCAAATTAAGAAAAATTAAAAAATAGACATAAATTAAAGTTAATTAAGATTAATTAATTTCTAAATCTACATATATTAACAACTTGATAAAAATTGGGCAGAGTCTCCCCTATTTATAAATCCTACCAAAGTTTTAATTCACAATAAAAAATCAAAACAACAAATCACACACAATAATTTCATCCTTATATCACCACAACACACAATTTCTCAGAATCTAATCTCCTCTACATAAGATTTTCCAAAATAGAAAATAAATAAATATACATATCTTATTGTGATCAAAAAAATTAGTTAGAGAATATACCTCAAATGATTAAAAGCTTCTAGACCAAGGTTGAACTAATGATCGACACTAATCTTCATATAATGATTAACACCAATCTTGAATTAAAATGACAAGAGAATACAAATATATTAAACAATTAAACTAACCATTACTACAGTAAAAAGATTAATAAATATAAATTATGAAAGACTAAAACTTAGCGAAAAAAAAAAAGCAAAATATAAATATAACTACCAGGAAAAAAAATTTGGAGAACAATCATCTCATATAATTACCTAAATTTATACAAATCACAACGCTTTTCTCTTGTGATCAACACTAAATCTCTAAAATATATATATATATATATATATCAAAGTAAAAAGCTCATACTTGTACAATAATAATTACTAAAAACCGAAATTATAAAATACATAAAAAACTAAAACAAATTATCAAGCTGTAATTTGAATCTAATAACTAATGAGTTAGACACTTTTAAGAGTAATTAAGAATCTCAATATTTCTTAATTACATTCAAATAGCTATATAGGAAAATTGTTCAAAGCATCTAAGTGTAAAAACCTAAACTAAACATGAAAATATTAGATAAAATCTAGATAAAAATAAAGCCCAATGCAATTATATATGAATTCTGATGAAAAATATGACTTAAATTATTAAAATTACCTCAAGTGGCCGGAAAAAATGGAGGAATGACAGAGAAGCGGTGGCTATAGCTTAGGTTAGGGTAAGTGTAAAAATTTAAAATAAAACATAAATAATTAGATAAAAACAAAACCTAATGCAATTATATACGAATTGTATGGAAACAATTGACTAAATAAAGCTAAAATTACCTCAAATGGCCAGAAAAAATGGAGAAGGGGCGAAAAGGAGTAGCGGCAAGGGGGGGAGTGTCGAATGATAGGGTTCTGCTAAATGCAGAACCATAAAATTAAAAACTAACCAAACGACGTCGCTTTTCCAGCGACGTCGTGCGGGAGCTTCCACGTCACTGGAAAAGCAACGTGAAAGGTTCCAGCGACGTTGTATGTCGCGTTTCATGTCGCTTAAAAAGCGACGTAAAACAGCGATGTACGACGTCACGTTCTATTTTTTTCTCATCACTTTTTAAGTGACGCAGGGTTTTGTGACGTTTTTCTGGTGACGTTCGAGGCCAGTTATTTTCCATGTCGCACTAACATCATAAAACGATGTAGAATATAGTGACGGCTTTGCCCTGTTTTGTAGTAGTGATTCAACCGTCTGCTGCTCCTAATATTCTTCCGATGCCCCTGCCATCTATATTGCCTCCGAGATTCCGATCTAAACCTCCTCCTTTGACTTTCAACACCCAAGACAACGCAGATGAGGATGACACCGACTTGGATAGCTAGCTAGCTAACTAGATAGCTCAATTTTTTTCTTGTTGAATACTTTTATTAAATTTTTTTTATGTGTACTTTTTTATAGAATTATCTAAAATTTTATTTTAATTTAAATTTTAAAATTATATTTTATGTTTCAAATATTTTCTATTTATTTCTATTTTTATTTTTTATAACTTTATTTCCAATTTTAAGAATTTAATTATATAAATAAAATTATTACATCTATTGTCGTCACTATTATGTCGTCGCTATAACTACATTTAAATATATATATATTTTTTAAATTATACCTGTAGCAACGACATTTGTAGTCGCTATAACTACATTTAAATATATATATTTTTAAAAAAAATATACCTATAGCGATGACATTTGTCGTCGCTATAGTGATACGACGGCCACTATCATCGTTTTTAAGTCATCATCTGACGACGTATTAGCGACGTCGTCTGACGACGAATTGTCGTCACTATATATATTTATACTGTCGGATCATTAATGACGACATTATCATCCCTATAGACCTATAGCGACGATTTTTTCGTCTATAATGACGACATGTGTCGCCGCTATAGGGCTTTTTTCCTGTAGTGAGATTAAAAATCACATTTTAACTTTTAAAATGAAATGCATGGTTTGTGAGTACAAACTCTTACCTTTTTTAATTTGTCCTTGCCTGGTTTGTAAGAAATAAAGAGGGGAAAAAAGAAAATAATATGGCTTTGATTGTTTCATTTTCGTTTGACAAGTTTAAGAAGGTAAAGATTTAAGTATTCTGTTGTGATTTCAAGTTTTGGGTCATGCTTAGAAAGTTCTAAAATTTTGTTAATCATGGTCTTTTTTTGGGTTGTAGTATTTTGAGAGGGTGCTGGTTACTACATTTATTTGAAAGATATCTATCTCTTATATAACATGAAAATCAAGGGTCCTAAAAAAGCTAGCTAATGAATATCCTATAAATCTATTATACTCAATTCTTATTATGGAACCAATTGTTTGTATAAACTTCTACTCTTGGATTTTCCAGACTTCTGCAAATCTATGGGTCTATTGATTCTTTCTTTACTCTGCAAATCCAATGGGTCTATTTATTCGTTTAGTCAATTTTTCCATTATATTGATGTACAAGATTTCTAATGGGTCTATTGCTTATAAATATGTATTTTTGCGCTGCAGGTTGTGGGGTTGACCTCAAATAAAGTTTCTATTAACCAAAGTATGCTTCTATTTTTACAATATTGTAAACAATTGTATACTGTAAATTTATGAACAATTGTATCATTTGTACTATTTAATGCAATTATTATTTTTTAATTTATTTGTTATTAATTATTAATATTATGAATTAATTATACATAATATTAAATTATTTATCAATTATTAAAAATTAAATTATTTAACAATTAATACAAATTTTAATAATATTTAATTAAAAATTTTAATTAATTTTTTTTAAATTTAATAAAACTTTTGCCGATGCATAAATGCTAGTGCGTCAGCAAAAGTTTTTTTTTTAAATTAAAAAAATAATTATTAATTTTTCATTTTGCTGACGCATTTTTGCATGGGTAAAATGGTTGACCAACGACTCCAAATTTGCTACTTTTTTTACCGATGCAAGTATTTTACCAGTGCAAGACACGCGTCGGCATAAGCTCGTGACGTATCAGCAAAAAGTGTTTTTGCCGACGCGTATCATTTTTTGTTTAAAAATGACTTTTAACTATGGTCTTTCACCGACAATGGCTGCCGACGGAAAATTGCGTCAGCAAAAGTCAAAGATTGCTTTTGCGGACATATTTTGAATACTTTTACAGACAGATCGATGCATCGGCGAAAGTCTTATTCCTTGTTGTAGAAGAAAATGAGGGTGGAAAAAATGAGTTGGGCGGAAACTTGTAGGACGTAAATAAGAAAAGAAAATATATAATGAAATCAAGAGACAATTTAGGAATAGTTGGGGCATAAAAAGTACTAATTAAATTTATAGTTTGAACTAATGATTAGTTTTAAAAAAAGATGAGACACGGACAATAAAGCCACTTTACTATACGCCTAATCATTCCAAGTCAATCCCACAATTTAATTAATAAAGCCAATTTACTATACCCGTAATCATGCCAAGTCAATCCCTTAATTTAATTTTATCTTTTATTTACTCACCCATTCCCCTACTAGTTCCAGTGCAGTACTCCTCTTCCCTCTCTCTTTTGCTCATATATACACTCATCTTTTTCTTCTCTTTTGTGTTCTAACCCCTTCAATGTTTAATCCCAAAAAATCTAGGACTTTTCTTCCCCCTTTTGATTTTCCTACCAAAGAGTATTTGTCCTATTTTTATATTAATCTTTTAGACCGCAGTGCTATTTAAAAAATTCGGTTTTCTAATCTGGACAAACGTTGGAAGTTAGCAACCAGTAATAGTAGGTAAAAGAAATTGTTTGGATCAATTAACAATGAAAAAAACGCGCGCGTTTAAAACGGAGCTTATTCTCCCAACATTAATTTTATTGCAGTACGTGCTTATTTGTTTGCTGAATATTTATTGACAGTTTTTTTTTCACTTATTATTCTATAGTTCTTCTTTTTGCTAATTAATGCTTACTCGTGATCTTAACTTTTTCTACAAATTGTTTTAATTGAGGTGTTTAATTCTAAGATGTGTGTGAGGAGAGAGTAAATTTTCGAAAAATCTTGTCATGTAAAAGAAATTTAATTAATGATTCTTTGGGTAATAATAACAATTTTTAAAAGGTTAAGATACTAAAAATAAGCTGTGGGGATAATAGACAGAGAATGGCGATAGACCGCATTTATTAAATCACAGTAGGTGACATAGAGAGGTCACGTATTGAATAATATCAATAGTCAATGATTTTGAACTGTCAAAGTTTTCGTAGAATCCATTATATTTATCGAACCTTAGGAAAACACACTACTTGAACGTGTGCCCTACCATAGAAAGGGAATATTAATTGGTTTTACGAATTTACGTACCATAGGAAGCGCTTTAATTTCTGGTACTACACAAACTAACAAATATATAATACATATATTTATAGGTTGGTCCAACAAGAATGTCACATGAGAAGAAGAGAAGAAAATGTAGCCAAGGACAACTTGCCGGAGATTAATTACTAGCTCTTCGCATAGAAATGTTGCCATGCGAACATCGGCAAGTCATCCTTGGCTGCATTCTACTCTCTGCCTCTTATGCAAAATTCTCGACCATATAAACGACACCGTTCAGCTGCGTAGCAAGTATATATCTATTCCTGGAAAAAAAAAATCTAATATATTGATCGTAATGGGGCCATATATATAATATAAACTTTAGAATTAGTTTTCATACCATTACAAAAAATGAATGATATATATAAATGCGCTTGTATATAGTAGGTATTTATAGATGAAGAAACGGAAAGAGGAAATGGGGACTTAATATTTGCATATATTCTTTGTCTGCCCAACTTTTCCCAAAGGGGAAATGCTAGCTAGCTAAGCTTGCCACTCAGAAAGAGAATGACCCCTCAAAAGCATGCACTAAAAGGTTTTCGTATCATTCGTGAAAACCTTCCTCCTTTTGGGAATAGTGGCTGACTTTTTGCATAGCACAAAACATATGTGGGCGACAATTTAGGTATGGAACATATAGGGATTTGTGAGGTTGAATTCAAATCTTTTGACACTATAAAAACGTAATCTCTAGAAAGTGTGATGAAAAAATATATTAAGGCATGGGATCCGATCTTTTTCTAGTCAAATTTACATGGTTTGGTGTCAGCTCATAGTCAAATTTACTTGGTATTGGATCTTACCAAATTACCAATATTATATATTAATTTCAGCACCCCTCTTAATTAAAAAAAAAAAAGAGTAAATTAGACAAAGTAATAAGTCAATAATTACAAGATCATAAACGCTCACTACTCGATCTCATGTTTATTCCATTCAGTCTATTTATTTTTCATTTTTTCCCTCCTGAGTGGCTTTCTTTTTTTCCGAGGGTTTACTTATTTTTAACATTCCAGGTTCTTTTGTTTTTGTTTTTTTTTGTTTTTTGTGATTGATAAGTCCTAAATTTACTCTCTTTTCTAGCTCCTATCTCACTGCTTTATTTTTGCATATAGTAGAGTCCACATGTCAAGAAGACTGGAAAAATACGGTGGATTTAGCATTACTCTTTTTTTTTCTCTTTTCTTTTTAATTATTTTAGGTATAAAATCATTAAATAATAACTTAATAGTATTATATAGAGGCCAGGATGTAGTCTCCTCGAGGAATCAGTCTCATTCATGTTTTAGCTAACACAGGTCATATTTTAATCAATTTGTATTAGCTAAAACATGACCTGTGTTGGTCAAAATATGGAAAGGACCGGTCCCGTCGAGGGACTACATCTAGATGGAGAGGGAAAAACAAAATGAAGAAATGATGGTAAGTATTTTCTTAATTTCATGTTGATCTTTTTTTGTACTAATTCGGTCCTTATATGTAGGAAAATCTTCTTTTGCTTATCTGTATTTCTTGCAACACCACAATTTTGGGGGTTTTTTTTTTTTTTTGTCTTATTTTTTTACTCTAATAGTAAGCAAATAAAAATTTTGACAAGTGAAGTGTTTGGTCTGTACATTTCGTTATAGTACTCTTTGCTTCTTTGTTTGTTGCAATATTTTTCTTCCCCGCAATCTTTGGCTCGGTTCAACAAAAAGATAATTACCGTTAAAGAAGGAAATAATTAAAAAAGACGAATACCCAACCGGAAAAAAAAAAAAGGGTTGTTATTAATTTTTACCTATTTTAAAGCATATGGTGAAATATGGGAAAAATTATAAATCATTTTCAAAAATAGATTTTCATTTTAAAGAAAAATTTTGAAATCCAAAACTACCATCCGAGTGCCAATTGTTTAGTATTAATTGTACCAGGCAGAAAACTTTTAAGCAGGGAACAAATACAAGGGAAAAAACAAATCATCTCATGCCTAAGTTATGATCAAAACCCAGGTGAACTATATTGGATCAGAGTGAAAATTCGCCACAAAATTGTCAAGTGGCCGGAAAATATGACCTGTCAGAATTTGGGTGAGAAGCTTTGGGTTGGGTGTTTCTGTTAGTTTTATTTCATATAATTTATTTAATCCTTTGATTTGCCTAAGGTATTTCGAGTTATGTGTGACAATTGAGGCCACGACACTATAACACAACTCGAAAGCGATACTAAATTAGTGGGTTTGGTTTGTCTTAAATAAGTATAGGTCAAAACAGGTTAAACCCAATTAAATAACATATCATAAGTATGTTAACCTGTTAAATCTGACATTGACCCGTCTAATACTATTATATATTTTGAGACTTTGTATTATCTTGTGTGTATCAAGACTTAAAACTTCCCTTTATGTTTTATGTATTAAAACTTGAAAGTTTTATTTTGGTTTTAAACTTGGGATTGTGTGTTATATTTATTTTATTCATTATGGTTGATTGGCTATATTGAAAATGTAAAATAAGTCAATAGATTATATCAAGGTATATTGGAAATGTGAAATAGGTTAATATGTTAAACTTAATAGATTAATACGTTATGTCAAGTTGAATCAAATACAACATATTTAATATTAATATGTTAAATTGAGTTCAATTAACTGTCTAATAGTACAGGTTAGTATGTCGTGTTTTGGACATGACCTGAATATGATATATTTAAATAAATGTATCGTTCACAGATTAACCTGTTTTTTTAGCATATCAGGTGTAGATTTATAAATCATGACATGAATAATAAATATGTTAAGTTTGAGTTTGGTAGTTGCTCGTTATACATATGTCTCGACATAATACGACAACACGAATTGCCACCCCTAATTTTAGTAAAAGATATAGGGGATGGCTACGGTAGGGGCGTCCCTACGTAGGGTCATGCCTTAATTATCGTTGGATGGGAATCTATGGGGAATAACGGGAATCTGTGGAGAATCTATTTATATACAGATTTCCATCCAACGGTGAATAGACAGGGCCCTACGTAGGGGCGCCCCTACTGTAGACGCGCACAAAGATATATATTGATATGACACCAAAAGCTAGTTTTAATAAAATCTAGAATAAAAATTATCTAGAGTTCATAGTCGAAAACACTGAGAAATCTCGGATGGGCTGAACTTTTTGAAGAATTCCAGATCTATTAGAAAAATATGATTTTTGAAAGTTTATTTTAAAAGTACCACTTTTCAAAAAAATATTCAGAAAAATACCACTTTTTGATAAAAATTGGTATTTTTCAATGCTACTCAAAGTAACCAGTTGAGTTAATTAGGAAAACCAGTCTAGTTACTTAAGGTAACTAGTCTTGTTACCTCATGTAACTTAGCTAGTTACCTCCAGTATTTTATCAATTAGTAAAAAGTGATATTTTGATAAATATTTTTAGAACTCGTATGTTTCTAAATAAATCTGAGATTTTTCAAATGATTTTAAAGGGATAATAACAAAACCATCCCCTGAATTTTGATGAAATACTCAATATATCTTTTCAGTTTTTATAAATTACAAAAATATCCTCTCTAATTAGTAAATTAATACAAATTTTACCCCTATAGCTTATTAAGTCAAAATTAACAAACAAAATGTCAACTTCTAACAAAACAAATATTACTTAAAGAACAATAAATAGTGTTCAATGGAGAAAAAAATAGTGGCGGATGGAAGAGAAAAATGACTAAGAATAAGAAAATTTAATGAAGAAAAGTCTCATATAATTTTTTCAAAGAAAACTGTTTCATTTTTTTAGCAATTTAATTGTATTTAGGTAATGGTATCTTGGTCATTTCAATCAAATTTCTTACAAAAATTTTGACCAAATAAACAGAGAGGTGAAATTTGTATTAATTTATTAATATGGGGAATATTTTTGTTATTTATGAAAATCGAAGGGATATATTGAGTATTTTATCAAAACCCGTGGGATATATTTTTTATTATCCAGATTTTAAAATCTGATTTTTTAATTGTTATTTTTATTTTTTGAAATTTTACCATATAAAATCGAATATTCTCTAAAATTTATTAGCGATGGTCTTGTATTTCCATGGAGCTATTAGTAAACCTAGTGATTGTAAAATCTAATATATATATATATATATGTATGTATATGTTGTGTGAAAATGATAGAGGAATTGAGGAAAGTTGACATTTTGAAACTGTCGTTCAGAAAAACGTCTAATTTTTAAACTGTCTTGAGGGAAATTGTACGCAGTAGGACAAATTTTAAAATATTATAGACCTTAGGTCATCTTTTCTTTTCTTTCCTTTTTTTTTTTTTGGCTTTAAAATCTTGTATTTAGAGAAATTATATTCTGAACCTTAGAATTTGAATTTTCTTTCAAATTTATCATGTTAATGCAGCAATTTAAAAATTCGGTCTTTTGCTAAGAGCCCTATAAAATTACCTAGTAAAAGTGCAAATTTACCTTCCGTAAAGAAGGACATTAAGCTCTAACAACATAAATAAAAATTTAAGAAAAAATTTTGAAAGAAGCAAGATAAAACGTGTGATCATTTACATCGAGTTTAGCTACTTAAGTAAGAATATTTTGATGAGCTGAGTTGACTTAAAATTAAAAAAAAAATCTAAATTTAAAAATTGTTCTGATTGTAATTTTCCAAGATATAGAAGTTTTTCGAGGAATAAAGTAAAACCCAAAAGTCACGTTTGGTACGCTGCATTGTATTGTATTGCATTGTATTGCGATATATTATATTGCGTTATATTGTATTATATTATTCTATTATAATACTTATTTGGTTTTACATTGTATTAAGATCATGCACTAAGAATTATTTTTGAAAAATACCACTTTTTAAAAAATAATTTGAAAAATACTACTTTTAAAAAATTGTTTAGAAAAGTACCATTCTAAAATTACCACCTTTCAAATATTATTTTTAAAATACTACTTTTTAAAAATTATTTTTTAAAATACTACTTTTAAAAGGGAGAAAGTGATGTGAGAGAAAGGAAGGAGAGAAAAATGGATGAGAGAGAAATTAAGGAAAAAGATAATAATGAGAGAAAAATTAAGGATCGAGAGTATTGTATAATGCTATGTCATAATACAATGTAATACGGATCTTTTTTTTGTATTAGATAATACTCTCTATGTTGTATTAAATTTTGATGTCGTATTACATAGTACAAGACAAAAGTACAACCAAATACAATATTGTATTTAATTAATACAATACAGAATCTTTATTCAGTGTACCAAATATGACTAAAGTTTATTTTTTTTGTTTTTCATTTTGCATAATCAAAGGTACAAAAAGCAGTGATTGTTTTAGAATATTGTATAAGAAGAGAGAACTAAGGCACCCATTTTAATTTTAATTTCTCAAAACCTTGCGTATAAATTATTTTCTATTTGGTTTCCAATAGTTATTTGGGGCTTATAGAAATGTGACCAAATTTTAGGCCCAATTTCAGTAAATGTCCTTTTGTCAAATGTTATAGCAAAATATCTGGTATATATGTTTATATACCAAGTGTAAAATTTATATACCAAGTGTTATGCGATCTTAAATCCGCATCAGTCAACGCCAGGAAAGGAAGGTCAACAATTGGGTTGCGCCAGGTCGTATATATATTCTCTTAATTTAAGTGCGACCTCTTCCAAATGAGACATGAGTGACCATCATAAAAAGGAAACCAGTTCAAGCTTCATCAAATGGGTAATTTACGAAGAAAGGGAAATAAGTTTCTGAATGGAGATCGACTAGTCATTCCATTTAAGTTATTGCCCAATTGTATTGTTACCCGAAATTATATTTTCTAATTATGTACTTACCCATTTGTGTAATTAGGAAACATTGAGCAATCCTCACCTATATAAAGGGAGCTCAGTTTCATTATAATTCACGACACAAAAATTCCTCAAAAACACACTACTACATTTTGTAATTCTCTCGGCTCTCACCCTGAGACTTAGAGAAACTCTTGTAATTCTCCAGAAAATAGTGAAGAACAGTGGACGTAGGCTCATCTTTTTTGGGACTGAACCACTATAAAATTCTTTTCCTTATTTATTTTGCTTTATCAACTCTTTTTCACACACAAGCCACATATTGCAATTTTCTAAATTCATTGTTAATAAAACCTCCGTTAACACCAAGAATAAAAAATTATATACCTAGTACGTTTCAGTACAGTAGCTAAAATTGGTAGATATGTTTATCTACCAAGTGTAAAAATAAATATACCTAAACATTTGGTTATAAAATTTTTAAAATAGATATCTACTTAATAAAATTTAAAATATTGGACATCTACCTAAATTTCTCTAGTTATTTATTTATCTTTTCAACTAATAAAGAATTGCAAAATATGAAACTTAATTTGATTAAGGGTTTAAGAAAAACGACTCTATTCTCATTAAAGTAACTGGTAAACACCAATTTCGTCAAGAGGATGGAGGAAAAAGGAATAAGAAAAGAATATTTGAAATCCACCCTTAAACAACAAACTAGGATATCCAATTTATGAGAAAGAACGAGGAAATTAAGTAAGAAAAATTAAAAAATTAAAAAATTAAAAAAAGGGCTGTGAGTTTTTGTCAAAAGGCACATGTTCGAAGAAGACAAATGGGTTTCAGCTTTTCAAAACTAGTTATTACTTAAAATAATAACTCCATTCGTAATCAATTTTTCAAGAAATCAAATCATGATTAATTAGATTAAAATTTTAAAGTCATGGATTTTGATGTTGCAAGTTTAATTGATTTTAATGAGGAAAGTATCTGTATATTTTTTTAGTTTCTTTCAAAGACTTTGTTGTTGTCTTAAATTTTTATTTTTAGGTGTTTAACCTTAGGTTTAAGATCAATTAAATAACTTAAGAAACCTCAGACAAAATTTCAGGAACCACTCAAAAGTTTTAGGCTAAGCAATGCGGGGGGAGAAGGCAAAAATATTTAAATCCTAGAAGTAAAGCAGGAACTCAAATTTCTTTAGGATGAGTTTTAACTTTGAAATATTAAAAGATTGAGCTAGATTTAATTGTCAATATTCCTCAAAAAAAAAAAACAATAAAGTCAATAAGGCACATAGCTACTGTGAAAGCCAAATGGGTGCAAGTTTTTCAAAATTCATTGGTGGGAAAGTGTAACCCCCAGTGTTTCACTTTAGTCAGTATTATGTAAAATGTAAGTACTAACTAGTATGTAGCCTCTTGACCGAAGCCCCAATCCTAGTACTCTAATAATTCACTAACAAAATATGAAAGTAAGAAAAATTGTGACTAAAGATAAAAAATTCATGGCTAAAAGAATATCATTATCTTTATACTGTGACTAAAAAGTCTATAGCTAAAAGTTTTAATCACAAAATGACAATTTGTTATGAGTAAGTATATTTTTAGTCAAAATAAATTTTATTATTATGAACAAGAAGTCGTGACTTAAAGTATATTAGTGACAACTTGTGACTAAATGTCAATTTTTAGTCACAAAAAATTATTAATTGTGACTAAATGTCACTTTTCTAGCTACAAAAAAATTTGTTGTAACTAAAAAACTTATCACTCAATATTAATTTTTTTTTTTTTTTTTTTGTATTGATTACAGCATGTTGAGATTGAGCTTGCTTTTGCGTATATGGTCTCAGCCTATAGCCTGTCTCTAACTGCCTTCTATTGCAAGTGCAAGGACCAAGAGATGTAGGGACAACTTATACAAAACACAACAACAAAAAAAGGCAATTACAAAAAAACAACTATTGTGTTGTGTGCCTGGTAAAACTTGACGATCGAGTCAAAGATCTGCGAGGAAAACTCTAATTGGGAAAAAGATCATATCAACCAATTAAAATTAAAATAAGGAAGAGTAATCATGTCTTTATAAACAATACGAGAACCTTTGGTTAGTAAATTCTGCCAGTATTGAAAAACTATAAGAACCAAGCGGTGAAAAAGGAATCAAAGCTGAAAAGTTCCTTCTAGATAATTTCTATGCATGTATTCAAACTAAGAAAATAAAGAAAAGTAGTTCTTCATGCAATCATTAATATACAGACATTAATTATAGATTAGGAGAAAAACGTCCATTAACTAATGACAATGGAAGCCGGCCCTTAGCATTTATATGTGTGTATATATAAATATCCCAAATTGACGTAATAACAATTTAATTAACACAATATGCTGAAAGAAATTAAAGATTCGGCCTCCTTTGACAGCTTATATCACTTTTCTGCTGGCTCAAAATTCATCTTTTGCTTAAAGAGATTCCTTATATAGCAAACGTCAAAGTTCAGTACAATCAAATAGGATCCTAATATTTGATGTTTTATTGCATGTACTACTGAAAAAGAAAACAACCGAAATATATATATATTATATGAGTCATGTTTCAATAGAGATTTTTATTTTTGCTCCATTGATTGGTACTTTTATTTGGACCATTGGATTTTGATCTGATGGTTATAATTATATTAGTAATTTTATCAAAAAAAAAAAATCTAATTAATACGTATATAAATTGGTAACCTATATGTGACCTATAAGTTGGAATTTTTTTTTTCTAAACCCTTTTCCTTTTTTTTTCATTCTATTATTTTTTTTAAAAAAATAAAAATAAAAAAACAACTAACCATATATATATCTAGATATATATTTTTTTTCTAAAGAACTAATTGTATATATATTAAATTTTTCATTAAAAAAGGAGTCATTCTTTTTTAAAAAATTAATGTTATGTATATATTCTAAAAAAAAAAAACTAACTGTTAATATAAAACTATTAAATACTAATTTTTTTATCAAAACTTTTTCTTAAAAAAATACGTTCTTTCTTTTTTATAATTTCAAAACTAACGTTATTCCCTTTCAAAAAAAAAATATTAACATTACATCCCATAAAAAAAAAAACAAAAACAAAAACAAAACTAACGTTATTTATATTCTCAAAAAAATTACTTATTCATATTAGTAGCATAATATGTTCAGATTAAATGAAATTTAAAAAATTAAACTTATAAGTGAAAATCAAAAAAGAAAA
This sequence comes from Trema orientale, assembly GCA_002914845.1. Classification (NCBI taxonomy): domain Eukaryota; kingdom Viridiplantae; phylum Streptophyta; class Magnoliopsida; order Rosales; family Cannabaceae; genus Trema; species Trema orientale. Next base: position 853,627 of record JXTC01000078.1, on the reverse strand, counting down.
CAAATAAATAAAAAAGAAAAATATTTGAATAAAGCATTAATTGATCAAATAATGAAAATAGATGAAATTACTTGCTATTGTAGGTCATATTCAACTTGAAAATCTTACCCATTCATAGAGCAAAAATAAAAATCTCCATTGAAACATCACCCATATATATATATATATATAATGAGAACAGTTGAGATTTTTTTTATTCCATATCATAGGAATATAAATGTTTACCATTACATTTAAATCTAATAGTTACCATATTTAAATTAGAACAAATTCCAACAAAAACTAAATGATAACAATTATTTTTGTAACCATCTGATTGAAATCTAGGGACCAAAATTAGTTTTCCTATAAAAAAAAAAAAAAGTCCTAATTGAAAATCCCAATTAATTGTACTAGCAGTTATACATATATTTTCTGCAGAATATCAGCTATCATACAATATGACTTTTTTTTCTTAATGAATAATACCAACAGGAAGAGAAGAATTAGAATAGAACTCTTATCCTAACTAAGTCAGCACCCAAGAGACTAAAAAGGTCAAAATGGCTTGGATTAGTGGCCAAACAAGTTCGAGTATAGTTGCAATTTTTCAACCCCAATCAAATAGATTGGGATCAGGATCGATGATGGTGTTAGGGTCTGATAGGTGGCGGTGGTGGTAGTAGTGGAAGCAATTTAGGATTTGTTAGAGAAGAATATATTTTAGAATTTGTTAATAGAGTATCCTAATAATTTTAGTTGTGTGACATGACAATGAGAGTGAGTATTGAAAATATTTATGCATGATTCTCTTCTTTCATCATGAGGCCCTTAGTAGACCTCCTAAATAAAAATGAGAAAATGTAGCATATGACTACTTTTTTAAATTTCGTTAAATAGGTATCCAACTTTTAATTCTTATAGCTATATGTCCATTTTTTGAAAACCTCTCAACTGATGTATTTTTATGTTTCCAATTTTGCCTTTGTTAAATTTTTCATCTTTTTTCCATTTAATTTTTTTCAGAATTGTTCTTCTTATTTCTCGTTTTTTCTGTTTTTTTTCCTTTCTTCTGATTCTCTCTCCTTCCGCCATTGATTTTCCTACTCTCTCTTCTCGAAACTCCATTCCATTGATTTTCTACTCCTTCTTGAAACTCCATTCTTCTTCTCGAATCTCTGCCAAATCAGTTGTTTTCTGGCTTTCTCTTTCCATTACTCTTATTTTTCGGTGAATTTTGGTTGATGATTGTCTTCTTCGAGGTTGTTTGGCATATCATTTTGGATCTTCGGCCTTTTGGCGATATCTCTATTTTCATTGGTAGAATTGATCTTGGTTTTATTATTATTTAGGTATGTATTGGTTTCTTGATTATTGAGCTGATTGTATTGTGTATTAGTTGTAGCGATTTTCATTTTTTTTGTAATTCGTGTTATAATTGATCTTAATTTATGTATAGTCTTTTTTTTTTTTATGTTTAAGTATCTATTTCTATTTTGCTATGTGTTTTGAAATTTTTTTTGATAATTGGTAATCGTGATATATGCAATATTTGTAGTGGTATATGCAATTTGTTTCTTGATATATGGTATTATTGTTCACTGGTTTTTATTGATGAACATATTCCGTATTTCTTGTCTGGTTTATATATTTTTGGTCTTGCTGTATGCATTTTTTGTGTTGGTAAATACATTTTTTGTTATTATTAATCAAGATATTTAGTACTCCTGTTTGATTCTTATATTCTTAGTCTTGGAATATTTATTTTTTTATGGTGGTATATGTTGTATGGATATTGTTGATTAATATTTAATTATTTTGTTATTATTGATCAAGAGTTCAAACTCAGAAGTGTTATTAATCTATTCTAGATTTATTGTGGTACATGATTTTCTGTGTTTGGTACATAGATTTTTTAACTTGGTATATGTGTGTATGTGCCTCTTGAACTAGCAGATGTGATTTTTTTTTAATTAATATTTGTTTCTATGTTTCTTTATATAGGTTCATATACTAATTATGAAGTTGATGAAGATATTTTTTTTTTTTCTAACTCTAGATGAAAATGAAGATGAGAATTTTAAGTACTTTTTTTATGGTGTTTTTGAAGCTTCCATTAAGGGGTGGCATGATTATATGCATGTACTATTAGTTAATGGGATACATTGATCATTACTTTTTTCTATATTGAGTTTATAATTTGTTTTGTTTTAAAATAAAGGTTATTTTTTTTTTTTGGTATATGAATTTTTTGTCTTGGTATATAGACATTTTGTCATGAGGTTATATACCAGATTTATTGCTTTAGATATTTGATATTATTATTTTGTTTCTAAGTGTTTACACATTTAGTTACATGAATTTTTGGTCTTAGTATACGAAAATTTTGTCATGGTATATGAGGCTATATACCAGATTCATTAATTACTATATTATTTAATTTATCTGTATATAATATATATACACCAGATTATATATGAACACATATACTGTTGTTAAAATCTTATGAAGCAGCGAAAAAAAAATTACAGACGATATTTGAGTTAAGCGATTATATATGAACATATATACCATGCTCGACACAACAAATTTATGTATCATTTCTTAGTACAGTTATGGTATTTGAGCATAGTGCCCCGGTTCACGTATCCTATCAGAGTAAGAAGTTATATACCTATTTGATATTAGTATGAACTATGAAGAAAATATTATGTGCCTAGTTCAAAAGAATATATACCATAAAGAGAGAATTTTTTCAGTACACATTATCATTCCTAAATAGTGTTATTTTTTTTTTTAAATTACTCAAATGTACCTCACAAAGTGAATAACTAGAAGCAAGTAAGTAACAGCTTGGATTTATATCAAATCAATTACATAAAATATATAAACTAGCGAGAAAATTGTTTAATATTCAATATCTTTACAACTAAAAGTATTCAATACAATAATTCTTATCAAACCAAAAAAACCATAATATTTTCGTTAAACCAAAATAAGGGCATATGTTCCATATCACTTTCACTTTCGTATTTTCGTATGACTTATGTATTCTATTCTTGTCTTGTCTTCGGCTCAGTGATAGAGTTCTATGACCATTTTTTACCGATAGAATGCCATTTTGTCTTGTATTACTTCTTTTATGCTGACATTTATCGTCAATACTTCTGATGTTTTGATCATAAATATTCCATAGTTGGCTCTATTTTCAAGAAAAAAATTGTCAAAACTTTACAAGCAATATACTGAGCATAAAAAATTATATACCATGTTCAAATTAGCATATACAATACTAAAATATCAAACAAATACATAAGGTTATGAATCAAGTGTATAAACTTATTAACCAAACACAAATTAAACAGATACTAAATAAAAATATATATATAAATTAATAAATTTATGAACTATAAAGATTATTTTAGTTCCAGGTATATAGCAGATATGAACCATATTACTATCATCATGAATAATACTCATAAATTCATGAACTGAAGATATAAATTTATGAACCAAACAGAATAGTATCAGCAAAGAAAATCAAGTAGTACCATATACCTAACTTCATATACCAAATAGAAAATTGTTAAAGAGATATATTCTCATATCTAAAATACAATTTTATGAACTAAAGACATAAAGTTATGAACCATATCTAAACCACACATAAAGTTATTTATGAACTTAACTTATTATTTATGAACTACAATAAAAAATTCATGAACCAAATAGAATTGGATATTGTATAAATATGTACACTTGAGCTCATGAATGTAAGCACTTGAAAAAAAGTTATCCCTACAACTGAGGAATGTATGCACTCTAGCTCTCATACATACAAGCTTTTAAGTGTGAAAAATAGTACATGGTTTAAATCAATCTAGTATATGAGAGAAGAAATTAAACTTTGTAACTGCTATAATATTTTTTTTTAGCATTTTACTAAATACTTTATATTCTCAAAAATTATAAGAATTCATATATCCAGATAGAAATATATGAACCAGATATGCAAGTTTATAAAATCAATAGAATCTAAGTTCATAAAATCAATACTTTATATTGAGAAACCAGATCAATGTTATACTAGAGAAAGACCTTCATTCAAATTTACATAAATTATTCTGAATTCATATATACTAAGTTAATAATATTATGAACTATATTCAAATTTCTATACACCATAAATAAAAAACTATGAACCGAATTTTACATAAGTTATATCAGATTTAACGATATCATAATTAAAAGTTTTTTACCATGACCATGAATTTAAATTAGAATTTATCGACTAGAAAAAAAATCCTAAAATTTCAATTGAATCTACTAAAAAATAAAACCTAAAAAATAATTGAATCTAAATTTTTATGATAAGAAATAAAAAAACCAAATAACAAAAATGAATCTAATTATGATGAACCCATCTAATTGTGATGAATCAAAGAAAATCATGATGAAGTTTTAAAGAATTTTGAATATGGCTGTTGTTATAGTATATATGGATGAAATTACATTTTGTTTCAATACCTATTAACGAACTTGAGATGAGATAATCAGAGATCCGATGTTGTTGACGAACTTGAGCATAAGTGACTGGAGATCCGCCATTGGCGAACTTGAGGAGATGATCAGAGATCCAACGCCATTGACGAACTTGAGCGTATGTGACCAGAGATCCTTTATTAACAAACTCGAGGAGAGATCTAGTGCCGTTAAAGAATTTGAGTAGAGATGAACGGAAATTCACCATTAAAGAACTTGAGAATGAAGCTTCTATGGAGAAGATCTAATACAATTTGGGACTCAACATATATATGTTCAAATGGGTATATTGGGAATGAGATTTCAACGGGAAAATAAATTGGACATTTTGCTATAGAAATTAGGCTTGGGTTATTTTCTAAGTTATGGGCCCTAAAATGGTAAGATGCCTATCTCGCCTAAATATAAATAGTGAAAATTACGCCTTATACGACATTTTTAGAAAACAAATTTGAAAGTACGGTCAGGTGTGTTTTTTGTAGATCTGGTACAGTTTTTATTAGAAAAATACTATTTTGTAAAAAATATTTAGATAAATACTATTTTTTAATCAAATGTATTTATAACGGATAACTGATAACTGGTTTTCAGAAACTAGTAACTACTAACTATTTTAAAAATAGTATTTTTCTAAAAGTTTTATAAAGTGATATTTTTTTTAATAAAAACCGCATGAAAATTGGAAGAAAAAAAAAATGATCTCCGTATTTTTGTAATTCTTATGGGTTTTTATAGGTAAAAGTGTTAGAAGCCCATGTAAATATCCATAAGTTTATATAACTGAGTATATCATTTATATTTGGACTTCTTACAGAAATCTAGCCCATAAGGTTAAAAATTGAAAAATCCCAGAACAATTGATTTTTTGGAAAAATTTTGGATTGATTTAGAAAAATATCACTTTTAAAAAGAAAAATATAACTTTCATGAATATTTAGAAAAATACCACGTTTTTCTTCAAAATTTGTATTTTTCAGTGATACGTGAGGTAACTAGTTGGGTCACTTTGGGTAACCAAATCTAGTTTCTTGAAATAACTAATTAAGTTACCTCAGGTAATTTGACAGGTTACGTCAAGTATCTCATCAATTATTAAAAAGTGGTATTTTTCTAATTAAATCCGAGATTTTTCAAACAATTTCAAAATCCGGGATTTTTTAATTTTTTTGTTAAATGTTTACCCTAAAAATTATAATTTTCTCTTAATATTTTAACAAGATTAATACCTAGACATAAACCGTATGAAAAACCCTTAAAAAAAGTATGGAAAAAAATTAAAAAAATAATAAAAAAGAAGTGGATAATTTATAAAATTGTGGAGAAACGAATTTCACATATATTTAAAGTTAACCTGAAGTAAAATTTGGACAAGCCGATAGCGAGAATATCAGGCTGAGTGGCATTATATTGGTTTGGTTGGTATTTGAGTTCTTAGGAAAAATGCTATAAAACTAAAATTGTTCTTTGCAACCGCAATATGTGAAAGTACTTGTGAAAATTAGGTCTTATATAACGTTTTCATAAAAGAATTAGAAAAATACGGTGGACTCAGTTTTTTTCTAGATTTGGTACTCTATTTTCTAGAAAAATACGTTTTTTTTTAAAAAAATTAAAAATAGTAACTAGTAACCAAAGATATTTATAACTTGTATATAACTAGTAATTGGTAACCGGTAATCAGTTTTCAGACATTAATGACTAGTAACCATTTTAAAAATAGTATTTTTCTAAAAAAAAATTAGAAAGTGGTATTTTACTAAAAAAGCAGTACGAGAATTGGAAAAAAATCTGACCTATTATATTTTTATAATTCTTTTTGGTTTTTGTAGGTGGAAGTATTAAAACCCAAAGTACTTCTTACAAAAAACTAGACCCAAATTCTGAAAAATTTAAAACTCTCAAATGAGCTAAACCTTATATAAAAATCCTAGATTTATTAAGAAACATACCATTTTTAGAAGTTTATTTATAGCAATATCACTTCTAGAAAATATTTATAAAAATATCACTTTTCTTCAAAATTGGTAATCTCGAGGTAACCATTCAGCTTACTTGGATAACTGATTGGTTTATTTGAGGTAACCAAACTGGTTATCTCAAGTATCTCATCAATTTGTAAAAAAAAATAGTATTTTTCTAAATATTTCGAAATGTAATGTTTTTCTAAATAAATCCGGGATTTTGTAAAAATTATAAAATCCGAGATTTTTTAAATTTTTTCGAAAATGTATATGATAAAATCAAATTTCCTCAACGTACTTAACCAAGGCGGCCATTGGATAATCAAGTTCGGCTTTTTGATCTTAGACCAAGCTGGCCCAATAAGGCATAAATTGCATGGGACTTGGGGTGCCCCTTTTAGAATAAATTAGGTGAATACCACTTTTTTTTCCTCATTAATTAAATCTACCATTATACCACTTTTTTAAATGAATTCTTGACGATCTTGACGAATTCTTGACGTCAGTAGTAATCTTGACAGATTCTTGATGGATTCTTAACGGATTCTTGATGAATTTTTGACAGATTTTTGACTAATTCCCTCCCAAAAGTGGTAGAATCTAATAGTGGTGGTAAATTTAGTTAAACATTTGAAAAAAGTGGTAATTGTCTACTTGACCCAATTTTGAATTCATGTCAAAAAATATCCCTAAAGTTTTATTGAAATTAAAAATTAGTGCTATCAACTTTGTCAACAAAACGATGCTCCTACACTTTCCAGCGACGGCGCTGATCTTCTGTGGATCTCCAGCAGTGACAACCCATGGAGATAATGAGCCTTTGCTCCGGCACTGGAAAACTGCCACTTGAGTTCGCGAGTATCCAAAATTAAAAAAATAATAATAAATAAAAAAAAATAAAAAAACTTTGTTGTATAAGAAGCTAACGAGTTCCTAAAACGTGGTAAGAGGTAGCGGCTTCTACCAAAGAGTTTACTTAACAAGTGGTGAAGAATAGAAGTACCGAACCACTTAACTAGAGACTTAATAACAATGAGTTAGGAATGTTTGGTATCATAACTTAAAAACGGTATTTTGTTTTTGAAAACAAAAAACTATTTTCTGAGAACAAATAAGAGTGTTTAGCATTATTCTCTGAAAATAATTTTTAAAAATAGATTTAAAGAAAATAAAAAATTCAGAAAACAATAAAATCTTGTTTTCAAAGTATTTTAATAATCTTTTTTTTAAAAAAAAAAAAGAGAGAAAAGTCTATTCTTTCACACGATTTTCCTATACGCATACTCTCATAACTTTTTCTCTTCTCATTTTCTCAATTCTCATTATCTCTTATTACTTTATCTCTCATCAAAATTCAAACAAATAATAAACAGAAAGATGGTATTTTTCTAAATAAATTTTTTGAAGTGATATTTTTAAAAATAAACTTTTGAAAGTGATATTTTGGAAATAAAATTTTGAAAATAGTATTTTTGGAAATGGTATTTTTCTAAGTGAATTTTCAAAAATGGTATTTTCTAAAGAAATTTTCAAAAATGGCATTTTCTTAATCAACTTTTAAATTTTCCCAGCATGTTTATGTTTCTTGTTTTTTAAAATTAATAGTGATTTGGTGCATTACCAATCAAGTTTTTTTTTAAAAAAATTTAAAACATAAACAAAATTTTTGTTTTCAATTTTTATAGATAAAAAATTGAAAGTGTATTCAAATATGGCTGTTATCATTTTCTCGCTCTCCATGCATTCTTACCACTTTCTCTCTCTTATATGTTTTCATTAGTTTCTCTCTCTTCTATCTTTCTCAATACTTTTTATTTCTCCATTCTCTCTCATCACTTTCTCTCTTATTATTATCTTTTATTACCTTTTCTCTTATGACTTTCTCTCTCCTCATTCCCTTACTTGAATTTATTTTTCGTCACTCTCTCTTGACTTTTTCTCTCTAAATATTTCTTTTTATAATATTAATATGATTTTTTTTTATATTCATCTATTTTTTCCCAGAAACTGTTTTTAGAAAATATTTGCCAAACACCCCTTGTTTTCTGAAAACGTCAGAGCACAGTTTTAATTCTCATTTCTAAAAATACAACTCTGAAAACAGAAAACAAAAACAATGCCAAACCGTAGCCTCTCTCTTATCTGATACTTGTCTCTAGTTTTTAAAGTTAAGCCATCAAATTGGTTAATAGAATATACACAAACCAAGGCCCATGACTTGAATCTACTATGTGACACAAGTCTAAGCAAATGCCACAAGAATGCATTAACCTAATACGTAATTTGCATTAATCAGACTGAGTTTTTCTCTGCTTCAATTCTGCTAGTAGTTACAGATGGTATCTCTCTGCATTTAATTTTAATTTCAATAAAACTGGTAGATAAGTATAGAACTATTAGAAAAATACTCAACTAGTAGATAAGTACGTACAATTATCAACTAGTTTTATTTAACAACTAGTTGATAATCAGCTAGTCTAATGGGAAAATAAGAAAAAAGAAGAAAGAAAAAGATGTTTAATTATGATAATCAATTAGTTTAAAATAAACTAGTCTAAGGAAAAAGAAAAATATATATTTAATAAAAACACTCAATTAATATTCCTAAGAGTAAAGAAAATAGTTAACTAATCTCAATCCTACATGGAAGAAAAATAGTCAACTAGTAGATAAGTATCATTCTTAACCAGTTTATAATTATAAATTAATCAATAATCAACTAGTCTAAAGGAAAAATAATCAAGTAGTAAATACGTATAATTCTCAACCAGTTTATAATTAATAAAAAGTTAATAATCAAATAGTCTAAGAGGAAAATAATCAACTAGTAGATGAATGTAATTCTCAACTAGTTTATAATTATAAACTAGTGGATAATTAACTGGCAAGGAAAATAGTCAACTGGTATGATGGAAATGAGCAAATTTAGAAGTCGTTTATAAAACCTAATATAATTGTAAAAAATAAAAAGAGACTCCTATAAGTAAAAAATATGAATCAATGAAGTGCTATTAGAAATAATTTCCCGGAGTTGGTTTGACGTTGGTTGCTGGTTGGATTGATTGGGAAAAATGACAAAGTGGGCTAAAATGTCTTTTTTTTTTATAGCTATTTTTATTATATTATTTTATAGGATAAAGGGATAGTATCACTTCTATACCTTGTATTTTGATACTTTGTTTAATTTATACATTGTGTTTTGGTTATTATCAACATTAACCCTTAGATTTAAAATTTGTTATAAATTTATAACCTGACGCTAGTTTAGAACAGTTACTTTACTAAGATGATCTAATAAACTTATTCCCAGATCAATTTTTATACAGTTTTTTTTTTAATTTTTTAAACAGTATCTTGGTAAATTAACTGCTCTAAACTTGTGTCAGGGTATATATTTGTAATAGATTTCAAATTTAAGGGTCAACATTGATAATAACCAAAATACAAGATATAATTTGAACAAAATGTCAAAATACAAAGCATAAAAATGATAATATCCCTAGGATTATTCATGCAAAATAACTTTTTATGACAAGGTCTTAATGTCATCCTTAATATGTCATAAAGAACATAAACTATCATAATTTTTATGATTAGTTCTTAATGTCATCCTTAACATTATGTTAAGTGCGAATAATGAAAGAAAATATGAGTGACGAATGGAAAATACTTTTTAGATTATGCATGAAGAAAAGAAAAGGGGGTTCTTTGCAAAATATACCTTTGACATAGTGTATTTTAGAAAATACACTGCTCTTAATAATTTTTTGATGCGTACACCTTTTTAAGTATGAAATTATTTTAAATACAAAAATACCCATATCGCTTATCTCATCAAGGGTCCACATTTCAGCTAGATAAGGAAGGACAAATTTCTAGACACCTTGTCTAGTACGGCTCGATACCTTGTCTAGTGTGGCTCGACACTATGTTTAGCCCTGTCTAATACTAAACACTTAAATGTATCCTTTTTTTTTTTTTTTTCAACTTTCTAGACATCTTGTCTAGCTCTCAACAACTCTGTCTGGTGCAGCTCGACATCCTGTCTAGTCTTGTCTAGTGCTAAACACTCAAATATATTTTTTTGTTTTTCTTATCAAGTTTCTAGATACCTTGTCGAGCTCTCGACATCCCTGTCTAGCGCCTTCAACTTAAGAGTATATTAGTCTTTTTATACCTTTTTTTTTCTGAAAAGGTATATTTCATCTAAAAACTATTGAGGGAATGTATTTTCTAAAACTTATTATTATAGCGGTGTATTTCACCTAATTTCCCAAAAAGGAAAAATGCTAATATGTATAGTGAAATTCCAATTCACTCATTTTAAATATATTAGTTTATTGTTTTAAAATTGAAGACAAATGTGTAATTTATCAATATATTGTAAGTGTATAAACTTTTTCTCTCCACTATTGTCTCAAATTTTGAGAGGATAAATTAGTGGGACTATACTTACATTTTTTTCCATCCATTTTTCGTCTCTCTTACCAAACAACCATACTATCATTCTCTCTACATTTTTCTCCATTCTTTTTTTTTTTTTTTTTATCAAACATAGCTTTATAGTCCTAAAAATATCATTTAGTAGGGGAAATCTACTAGTATTTGTTGGTTATAATTTATGAAAAATATGACAAAATCAAAGCTTAGCGAAAGCATGGAAAATAAATTTTTTTCTGGATTATAGTGTTTCATAAAATCTTTTATGATCTTTGTTATAGTCTAAATACATATAAAATATTGTGTACTTCAACCAAAGAGTCTTCCTTCCTATGCACTAAGTTTGTAAATACAGAGATGAGTAGATACCTTGATCTTGATCAACTTCAAGTGAGAATCCAAGAACTCCAATGGCCTCCAATAGTGGCTTCAAGAATTTCTCTCTCTCACTTTTTTTTTTCAGTTTTCTTTGCAGTTGCCAAACTAATATTTCAGTCAAAACTGAAAATTATCCACAAAGGAGGAGGAGAGGAGCCTTTGATAGGATCCTCTTTAGGGTGAAATTTGGCCAACCCTAGGGGATAGTTTGGTTGAATTCTACTACTATATGGAGTAGTGTGGTTGGACCAAAAGGCTCACCACTCCAATTCAGCTTGTTTCCTCTTTCGTGTAGTTGTCTAGAAAAATATTTGAGCTCAATTTGGCAAATCTCATTCAACCCAAGATGTTGGTGTAGGCTGGGGACCCAAATTGGCCTATTTAATTTAAGCTCCAATAGACAAAGCACAGTTGCAATTAGCTACGCTTATACTATTAGTTATGGACTTATTCCACTAAAGGTTCAAACTGCAATCTTGAGTTAATAAATATCACAAGATACTTTATAATTGAAGTTATGTCCATTAGATAATTAAGATGTGCATGTATATCCCCACACAAATACCGATAATTGGAACTAAGTAAAATTACCGTTTTCTCCCTCTAATTATATCTTTCAATTCCTTGATTTAAGACTATATTTAATAGATGACCAGACTTACAAAAATTTTCAATTAATAAACTATCTAATTTTATTAATGTTGGGAATATGTCCTAGAAAGCAGTTTCCTTGTTAGACATTTTAAACAATGTTTATTGGATTTAAGTATTATCTATTTGTTGATAATAAATTCCATGTTATATCTTAATTATATACATATGATGTTTATGTTTCCAATTATATAAATGTCTAAAAGTTTCCATGACTAGTAATGAGTAATAAAGAATTGTTTGTGTGAAGTATTCATATGTAGGAGACTAAATTCCTTATTTCATTACGTTTAAACAAAAAATTCGCATTTTACAAATAAAGGTAGAATACTTTATTTTGCTATAGAGTGTAGTATTGTCTATTTCAATGGGATTGATGAAGTATTCAATCATAGAAGTATTTGACCTCAGATAGAATCATTATTGCGTTATAAGAAAGTTATAAGTGTATTGAACTAGACCAAGTGAGTGCCGTAACTTAATATTCTATCTTTCACCAATCTAGCACTATTATAAGATTATCTTAATTTTAGTAATTGTCAGACTTGCTTTCATGAGTTTTATCTTTTTGACTTACTAAAGGACTAGTTCTGTTCTATGGTTCGAACTTCGATAACTTGGAAGATAAGATTTGTGAATTGACGAGAACACGCTTCATGATTTAGACACCATAAATATAATGTCACTTTGAGTTTTTTAAGGACTTGGATAGTAAAAATCAGGTACTAGGTATTCACTTTGTGAATTTGACTTTGCTTATATCGGCAGTTACATACACCACAGTCAACTATTATCCATTACATACACTACAGTCAACTATTATATTTCCAATTATACAAATGTCTAAAAGTTTCCATGACTAGTAATGAGTAATAAAGAATTGTTTGTGTGAAGTGTTCATATGTAGGAGACTAAATTCCTTATTTTATTACGTCTAAATAAAAAATTCGTATTTTACAAATAAAGATGGAATACTTTATTTTGTCATAGAGTGTAGTATTGTCTATTTCAATGGGATTGATGAAGTCTTCAATCATAGAAGTATTTGTCCTCGGATAGAATCACTATTGCGTTATAAGAAAGTTATAAGTGCGTTGAACTAGACCAATTGAGTGTCGTAACTCAATATTCTATCTTTTACCAGTCTAGCACTATTATAAGATTATCTTAATCTTAGTAATTGTCGGACTTACTTTTATGAATTTTATCTTTTTGACTTACTAAAGGACTAGTTCTGTTCTATAGTTCGAACTTCAATAACTTAGAAGATAAGATTTGTGAATTGACGAGAACACGCTTCATGATTTGGACACCATAAATATAATGTCACTTTGAGTTTTTTTAAGGACTTGGATAGTAAAAATCAGGCACTAGGTATTCACTTTGTGAATTTGACTTTATTTGTATCGCATTTACATACACCACAGTCAACTATTATCCATTAGATAAAAAATAGCAACTCAAAGGTAAATATGTACTAAAAGGATAATATGATAATTTCACTTCACTAGTATGCTATTGTATTAGGGGTATATCTGCAGATACAGTATATGCTCAATGGATTAAGTTAATTAAAGTGTTAATTAGCTTCACAGTAAATATATGACATTTAATCCAAGAGTACAATATTGGGCCTATAGTGGAGTACTTCAATATTAATAGACAAGGCCCAGTCATAATTAAGAGTTTATTATGACTGTGAGTAGTTGTTCCATTGGATCTTAAACTACTTGGATCCATAAGGTCCCCTATCTAACTCACATATAGCCCAATAATTAATTGAATGGTCAATTAAGCCCAATAGGCCTAATAAAATTTACACCTCTCTAATACTTAAGAGAAAAGTTCTTCTAAGCCTCTGTATAGTAGCTATATGCCTGCTATATACCAAGTAACCATGCTTTTTGTGTGACAGAAAGAAAAAAGAGAGTAAGAGAGAACTGAGTTGCCATAGGAGAAATCCCATATTCGTTCGGGGCCGCCGAGGGAGAGATACTCATGGTCGTAGACGTGCAGTCAAGGAGAAGGAAGAATGTCTTCCGGATTGTCCGCTCATCTCTCGTTGGGAATCAAGAAGGTATCCACATACCGGATCATTCTACGGGTTTCGGAGAATAGACAAGAAGACTCAATAGTTATGAAGTATTTTCAGGTTTTATCTAAACCAAGATCCATGAATTGATTTATGTTAGATCAACGATCCTACATTTTGTTTTGTAAAGTTTTAAGAAAAATTTTTAAATACTAATTCTGTTGCGTTCTTGATTTGTTATAAAACTACAGAAATTGTTTTCGGTAAAGTAGTTTTTCAAAAGTCATTTTTCAGAATTTCTATCTATTAATTAATTATACTTAGCTAAGGTTTAAATTTTCCAAGCTCTTATAGTGCCTTATGGCAATATTTACTTCTCTATATAATAGAGTTGTAGATTTCATATCTATAAGCATATGTTCCTAACGGTCATAATAATACATTACAAAAAAGTCAGGGTTTAGATCGTTAATTTCTTGATCAATATATTTTAACATCTCAAATAATATAAGTTATAAACACAAGTTCATCACTTATTTCAAGATTAAGAAATACATGCGTTAATTATCAAGTTTATGAAAATATGTTCTAGTCAATGACATTTATTATAAGAATATATTTCACATGATCCATGTTTAATGTTTACACACTGAGACTTTTTGCACATGGTTACACTAATGTAGATTAAGACACACTATTAACACAATTCAAGAGAAGTGTCCAGCTTCACTTATTAGTTGTGAACAAATTTATTTGATTTAATTAGAGAAAAAATGTCCTAATTTTAAATGATTGTTCATATCATTTTTGTATTGTTTACATCATGTATTATTATATTTTGTAGAAATTTATTAGAGCTGAAATTTTCAAATATTTTGCTATAAAATATAAAAAGACTGAGATATACAGGAATTGATATTTTTAGCCATTTGCTACAGAAATTTAAAAACTAACATTTACTTGAAGATGCCCTAAAATTTAGTCATTTCATTAAGAATCCCTAAATACAGGAAAAGTAGGTAAAATACACCATTTTCATACTGAGTTTTAGAAAATACCCCCTAAAAATAGAGATGTTAAAGAATTGATACACCCTTAAAATTGAGAGAATAAGACATAACCTCGAGTTCTAGACAAGGTATTAAATAACTTAACAGAAAATATATATACATATATATAGGTTCCAAATCTAATCGGTATTTTTTTCTAGCTGTCGGATCAATATCTAACGGCTACCATAATTTGAATAGTTGGAAAAAAATAATAATAAAAATAAATACATATTATTTAATATTTTTCTCTCTCTACTTTTTATCATGAAGGACCGTGCATGATGAATTTTAATTGAGAAAATAATACCTATGAATAAGTAAAAAAAAAAAAAAATATTGAATATATCTTAGTATTGGGTACTAGACAAGGTGTTAAAAGCACTAGAGATGGTATTGAGCGATATAAAGTCACTTGACATGCACTAGATAAGGTATCTAGCAACTCGACCCTCTCTCCAAGTCTACCTAGATTTGGACACTTGATGGGATAAGTACTGATTACAAATTTATCTTCATAGATTGAAAATTTTAAAAAGGGGTTTCTTTAAAAAAGAAAAAAAAATATACTTAAAAATGGCCGTAATCACCGAAAAACTATCGATGAGGGTGTATTTTCTAAACGTTCCTTGAAAAAGGGGTATTTTGCCAAGTGCTCAGAAAATAAATTTGCAAGTTGCAAAAACAAAATATATATATATATATATAAACATCAAAGCGTTCGATAGTGTTAAAAAAAAAAGTCAGCATATTTTTTGTCGGAAGTATTTTGAGCATATTTTAAAAAGTCAGCATTCATTGAAAAAGGAAAAAAAATTAAATTTAAAATTATACTAAATGAAATACTAAATATCGCTTCTTCACGACTGTCAGAAAAATATAAAGTAAAACTGTACGTCGCGGTGCAATAATTTCATCTCAATGTATTAAAATTGACATGAAAATTTGCCATTTTATTAAAAACCAGATAATGACCACTAGTAGTCTTGTACTGATAATACATAGAATTGCGAGATCTTACAATAAAAATGTTGTTTGAGAATCCCATGATGAGTGAATAACATATGCACTACTGGAGATATATTAAGATTGATTCTAGATGCATGTGGCTCGCTGGTTGTGGTTTTGACTTTGAATGTGGAAATGGGAATAGAAAGTTGTGGCCATTGACAAGTAACAATCCGCCTAAGACATCCAAATAAAGTAGATTAATAAATCGTATAAAGCCTAAAGTTAATAAATCGTATAAAGCCTAAGGTTCAGTAATAAATCGTATAAAGGCTAATGTTATCTAAACAAACTATTGTAGCAAAAATCAGAACTTTTTCAGTATTCTATATGTCCGATGGAATTTATTCCAATATAAATTTTAGACTTACACGAACATGTGCCTTTCCTTGTTTAGACATGTATCTTTGTTCAAAGATATGTGCGCTGCACAAAAGTGGTGCCGTGCCTCCATAGGAATGAGATTCACGCAAATTTGTCAACTTCCGTATATAAGTTGAAAATAACGGGCGATAATATGGCAATCTTCCCTATCTCTATTTCAAAATAATTAATATCATTGGCAGTTTGTCTCATTTCAATTTTGTTGGCACTTGTTTGAGGGTACTTAATTTTTATTAAGGTACTGACAGATAATGAATATATTATTCAGAGTATTTATAAGAAATGATATTTTTTTAAGATCAATTTAAAAAATGGCCTTTTTTTTACACTTATTTATTAAATGACCACTTTATAATTTTATTTTGATAAACACCCTTTTTTTAGTTTATCTATTTTTTTATAAAGTAAATCAATTTTTAAAATAGTAAATCAATTCTTTAAAAAATAAATCAAATTGAAAAAAATAAATCAATATATTTTCATATACTAAATAAAGTAAGTCAATTTGTTATAAAGTAAATCAATTTTTGAAAAAGTAAATGAAATTTAAAAAAATAAACAATTTTGTAAAAAAAAAATCAAATTTCAAAAAATAAATGAATATATTTTGATATACTAAATATGAAAACGACCATTTTTCAAATAGTTTTCATAATTTAACCATTTTTTAATAGTATTTGAAAAACGATCATTCTGCGAATTATGATCCAAAATTCGACCATTTGGCTAAGAAACTCTATTATTAGCAACACTAAAAATGATAACAACAATAAAAATGAGGGAAATTGACCTGTGCAGTATTGGTTTGGAACGAAATGACTTTTTTAGTAGTCTTTTCTAATTTGACATTTCTAGTAGTATCACAAATTGTATAACGAGGAGTCACACAATTTATGACTATAAAGTTATGACTTTTTTAAAATTAATCAATAGTCACAGATTGTGGGACCCTCCGTCACATAGGGTCACAAAACACTAAATTACTACTAAAAAAGTCATTTTTCAAATCACTCTTAAAAAAATTATTTTAGTCAAAATTACTACTATTTATTTCAATTTCCCTAAAAATGATAACCAAAGAATAGTTAGTTTGTTGGGCAGCCCAATGCACCTTCCATCTTTGCGGCCTCATCCCATTAGTAATGTTTTTAAAATTTTCCATATATATTTTTTGAGGAAACAATTGCCTTGAACTCAAATAAAGGTTACACTAATAAATCAGATTACATAAAAATCTCTTACATAAGAATTAATAAATCGATTCATAAACTTGAAACCAAACAAATATTCAAAGATCTCAGAGCAAAGGTGATTCTTGTCAATAATCTTAGAGAGAGCTCTATAAATGATGTATTAAAGCTCTTCTACAGTTTGTTTCAATCCCTCACTATCTTAATTGGCACTTATGGTTGATTCACCAGATGAATTTTTATAAAATTTGACCTGTGACAGTAACAACTCTCTATACTGAATCATAAGTAATACAAATCTAGATGATAAATATACCAATTAAACAAAAAATACTAATTAAAACCAAAATCCTCATAGATTTAGATTTAGGTTGACTAAAAATATAATATATATATATATATATCTAGATCTAAGTATATATATATATATATTTTCATAAATAGAATGATTATTTGAAAATAAAAATAGGGACGAGAAAATAGAAGGAGAAGAACATATATTGGAAATGGAAAAGTCTCCTTATCAGGCAGGAGGAAAGCACTTAATTATTAGACTCTCTAATGATGGAGTAAGAAGACAGAGAAGAGAAGATAAATTAATTTTTTGTACTTTTCTCCCTCTAGTTAGACTCCACCCATTCAGATATAATATGTTGACAATCATAGTCATGTAAATTTTTAGACATTTCTATAATATATAATCAAAACATTAAATATATATACTAAGGATATAATATAGAATTCATTAACTCTAAATAGATAACACTTAATTCTAATAAAATACTATACAAAATGTCTAACCAAGAAACTACTTTCTATGGTATATTTCCAACAGTTTCTGCTATCCTTAAATACATGGAAGGTGTGGAATGGAGTGTAAAGATGCTTTGCTTACTTTGTTCATTTGTAGTTGAAGATGTTGATGGCATTCTCTAACAAAAGCACAAAGAGGGATGAAACTTGTGGTCAATAGTTCTAAATAAGCCAGGAGACTATCCTTCGTAAACTCAAGGCAAAGATCATAAATGTTTTCATTATAATATTTAGCTTAAAGTTGGTAGGAAAGCTTTTAAATAGTTTCCATGCTTCTATTATCAAATCTCCTGAAGAATCTCTTTGTAATGTTTGATACTTTTGACTTCTTTCTCAGCAATTATTGAATGAAATTGTAGCTAAAAAAGAAAAAAAAATCTAAATTTTGGTGATTCAGTTTTACTTAATCTTTTTGGACATTTTGATTATTATGAGTATATTAATATCACAGGCATCATGCCTCCTACGTGAACATGCCCCATGCGGCGTTCGGTACTCCCGACCAGCCTACTTACACACAATTTGTATGAAGGCAACATTAACTGGTTTTGCCCTATCCTGGTCTCATCAGGGGAATGGCTCCAGCTCCCGACCAGTTTATACAAGGGTGGCCTACCCTCATATAAATATCTCTTAGATCTCCCGCACACACCTTTAGAGTCTTTTTGCCTAGTCAATAATGCCCTCATGCAGTATATCCCACCTATCACTGTTCAACACATGACATACCCTCCCTCATCGAAAAATATGCACGCCCTCGTGCATGAAAAAATTTACCACTGAAATGCTCTACCCTGCCTACCTTTTCACTCGGTGCACACGCCCTCGTGCCTCAGTGCACCAATACTGGCTCTTGGTGTAAATACAGTCTCCCAACCACATTACATTTCGTTAAGGCTTTAGTAGAAGTTTGGTTGCCTTGTGGTGATTTCTTCCCATGGAATACGATAATGTGCCTCGCGCACATCTATCGTTTGGCTCTGATACCACTTGTCATGGGCATCATGCCTCCTACATGAACACACCCCATGCGGCACCCAATACCTCAGGACAGCTTGGTCACTGACAATACGCATATAGGCAATATCGACTAGTTTCACTCTGCCTTGGGCTCATTAGAAGAACAGCTCCAGCTTCTGACCAGTTTGTGCAGGGGTGGCTTAGCCCTATATGAATAACTCTTAGATCTTCCGCACGCGCCTTTGGAGTCTTCCTGCCCAGATAATAATGCCGTCGCGCAGTTTGTCCCATCTATCACCATTCTGGGCGTGACATTAAGGTATGAAAGAACATATAATCTTTAGTGTCTTATAACAGAATGACCGAATTCAGCTCATATTAAATAAATATCTGTTTTCCAAATATCGTAATAAAATATATATTAGTGTGTATACCATGTATAAAATATGATGTATCAAGTATAAAAACTAATATACTCAATACAAATTCTAAAGCTAGTATATAAATAGATATACAACGTGTAAAAGTACATATACTTGGCCATTTAGGTAGAATAGGAGAAAAACTAATATTTATTAAAACAACGTATAAAAAAAGGACAGGTACTCTAATTTCCCTAATCTCTTTATTACAAAACAACGGTCTGAATTGTTGCAAATAATTTTATTTTAATTGCAAGAGTGAAGTTAGGTGGCAATGAAATCAGAATGGAATTCGAATAAGTGAGATTAACTTAATATTACATATTATTTTTAACTTGGTCAAACTTATCCATAACTGAAGCAAAAACAAAAGGAGGGAATTTTATTTTATATACGACAAAGTTTCAAAAACATTTAAAAACCATAGATTTTAAATTTTTTTGAAAAGTCCAAAATTAGTTAAAGAAATTCCACTTTTGAAAATATTTAGAAAAATGTTACTTTTCACCAATTAATGAGATATTTAAGGTAATTAATAGGTCAAGTTACTTGAGTAATCAGAATAGTTACCTCAAATAACTCGATTAGTTATTTTAGGTAACGCTACTATTTTTCTAGAGTATTTTGGAAAAATATCAATTTTGTTAAAAAAAATGGTGTTTATATATAGTTTTCTGAAAAGTGGTATGTTTCTTAATTGATTTTAAAAAATGATACTTTCTCTTTATAGATCCTAGATTCAGCTCATCATCAAAGGATTTTTCAATTTTTTGGACTTCAGGCTTAAGTTTTCATAAAAAGCTCAAACAAAAATGCCCATTGAAATATCTCCATATATATGATTAACCTTGGTTGTCTATTTTTAGTAAAGATATTACAGCTTTTGTCCACTAGTATGTTTTTCCGTATTTTTATTGTATTTTTTCCTTAATTAAATGGGTTATTTGTAAAAACAAATACTCTGAAATATGACTATTTCATAATTTTAACCATGACTTTTAGCTTTTGCAAGATTATACCTCTATATTTCAAATCTCTACAAATTTGTAATTTCTGTGTACAAATTGAATTATTTATACTAAATGTTTTGAGTTATTTTCAATAAATTTTTTCTATTAGTCGGTAAAAATAAGATATTCTTAATTTAGATTCCGTATTTAGTGAAAAATTTGTTGGTTAATTTTTATGCAGAATGTACAAATTTGTAAATACTTGAATTATGGAAGTATAATTTTGCACATACCAAAAGACATGGTTAAATATATAGAAAGGCTATATTTCAAGGTATTTTTTTTTTCAGATGGCACTAATTAAATTAAGCCTCCTCTAGATTTTTTAGATTTTTTTTTCAATAAATAGAAGGCATATTTATATTTGTTTCTGATAAAAAAGGAAAAATTAAATACATCAAATCTTGGAATATATCTACTCAAAATACTTATTTATCAACTGTACAAACATCCAACCGAAAATTAATTAAATGCATATTAGAAAAAGTATTATAAAGGAAAACACAAAAAGTGATTCTTTCCCCCTCTCTCACCAACCACAATAAAAGGAATAATTAAAGTAGTCCTCTTCTTTTTATATATGTTTCAACCAGATTTAGTGGCCCCTCTCTTGCTCTCTCTCTCGACCATTTTTATTTTCCTATTTCTTCTGCCAAACATAAACTAATTGAAGTACAAGCCGTATGATATTGTGCAAGTAGGTTCTAGTGATAAGTATTGGCACATATAATAAATACACAGACAAATATAAATTTTAAAGAATTTTGCTTTTGAACTGCTTTTTAGTATTATAGCAGTCAAGTGAAGAATATTGTTCATATATATAACATCGCCGAGAAAGTGTACAAACTGTTTAGACGCTAATTTTGACTTAAACAGTGTATTTCTTTTATTCTGCCCTGTAAAAAGATCCTAATTCCCGTTGACATATCATATTATATATCGCAATTAATGCATTCCACTCTAATTTTTCGATATCCTCTCTATGGATTCTATTCTCTCAATGATATCATTAAAATTAACATGAAATATTAAACGGCTACAGAAGTTTTTTTTCTTACCCCTTGAGTTTCACATGACCATATATGTAATACGTGGAACATTAACAATATTACAACTCTAGGCTACTTATACAATTTAATGAGAAAGTAATTAAAAGGAGGAGGCATAATTCCTATTACTCATGATCAACTGTTTTTAAAGGAGAACAAAACTAATTTCCATAATTCATATAAAACAAGTCATAGAAAATGTTTTGGTTATTTAAAATTTGTTCAAAATTCAAATTCTATTATAACTGATTATTGATCCTTAGTTTTGGTAATTATTAAAGGTAACTCAATTCCTCTTCAGTTCATATAATAAAATGTTAGAAATACATAAAATTTGAAACTACATACTTAATCTTTTTTTATATATATAAATTGTTAATATATATGATGTGGATTGAATTCATAAGTTAGATACATAAAATTTGAAGAATGTAATTCATCCACAACGTAACTCACACTTCTTGTCAATGTAAAAAAAAATTGCTGGAAATTTTTACAAAATAACATTATTAAAATTTAAAATGTAACATATGGAAAATTAGGTTTTATTTGGGTTCATGAACCACGCATAGATATATTGCTCTTTCTTATATAATATTAATTAGTGGCGAAATCATGTTGCTAAAGACTAATAATATTTACGTTCTTCAGATTCCTTTTCGCCGGTCATTAATGAAAAAGAATAAAACCTCTTTCACATGACGTGAAGTTGAATGACATAATTACATATATGTATATTGTACATAAGGGAGGAGATCATGATCAACTTCACTATATATCTTTCGTGAGAGCCAATTGAGTTGTGTCCTACTTTAAAAAATATATACATACATGTAAAAAATCAAACGACGGCGGCAGGATTTGTTGTAGTGAGCTAACAAGAGAGGGTAGAGCGGAAATGAGCCAAGGATGACTTGCCGGCAACCAATACAAGAGGATTTTTGGCTATTTATTAGACTTTGCTATGCATGATAGCCGGGAAGTCATCCTTGGTTCCTTCTTGCTCTCCTTTCTATATATTTCATCTTAGTTTCATACTTAAGAACTCTCTAAAATTTTCTACTTATTTGTCTTAATTAATTATGTTGTTACTTTGTTATGCTTTTCTTATTCTTTTCCTGTTTTAATTTTCCTCCTAATGTGAGCGAATTAAGTTAATATATGAGATATAGAAGCACATAGAAAGAGAATTCCAGCAAATATGTCTATATTTTCACATCATATGTCCTTAAAAATTACGCGGTAAATAACTAAGAAATAGCCAAACAACTACGTTCGTTTTAAGCCGAGGTCGAAAAACTGAAGTGGATAGGAAAACCGACGTGGCCCGTAGCTTTCGACTTACTTTTAGGTGATTATATTGTTGTAGGGATCAAATTAGATCAACGACCTCAACTTTTTTGTGACAACAAAATCTCCCTTTACATGATGTTATGCGATCACAAATCCGCATCAGTCAACGCCAGTAAAAGAAGGTCAACAATCGGGTTGCGCCAGGTCGCATGTGTTCTCTTTTCTTTTGATTGAAGTGCGACCCCCTCCGAATGAGACAGGTGCGACCATCATGAAAAGGAAACCAATTCAAGCTTCATCAAATGGGTAATTTACAAATAAAGGGAAACAAGTTTCTGAATGGAGATCGACTAGTCATTCCATTCAAGTTATTACCCGATTGTATTATTACTCAAAATTATATTTTCTGATTATGTACTTACCCATTTATGTAATTAGGATACATTGAGCCACCCTCACCTATATAAAGGGGGTTCAGTCTCATTGTAATACACGACACAATTATCTCATAAACACTTCACTACATTCTGTAATTCTTTCGGCTCTCACATTGAGATTTAGAGAAATTCTTGTAATTCTCCAGAAAATAGTAGAGGACAGTGGACGTAGGCTCATCTTTTTTAGGGCTGAACTACTATAAAATTCGTGTCTCTTTGTTCACTTTACTTTATCAATCCTATTCACACACAAGTCACATCCCGTATTCTCCTAAATTCATTATTGACAAAACCTCTGTCAACACATGACAACAAATATCTAGTCATTCCATGCGATCCAAGCACATAGAAATGTATTATCATTTTGTGCGAGAAAGAGTTAGTGTAGGTGTAAAAACCGGACTTAAAATAAGATAAAAGAGTAATTTTGAATTAAGGGTATTTTGGTAAATATTCAATTTTGGAATTTAAAATTTAAAATATCTTAAATGTACGTGGACATTATTAAGTCCAGGTTCGTTTAGGTGAAAGTGTAAAGAAAATTTTAAAATGGGGTCTAAAAAGCAATTTTGGAGGGTGTAAATGTAAGAATGTTCAAAAGACTGGGTAAAGTCAAATTTTTCAAACAGTGCTCAGCCAATCACAAGCTGCCACGTGTCCCACTAACGTCAAATTTGCCTTTAAATCCTCTATCTCTTCTTCTTTACACGAGACCCCCCAAGCTCCAAAACTACCACCCACGGCTATTGTTCATCTGCCACATTACTGCTGCAACGGCCCAACGTGCCTGCACGCGATCTCCGCCAGCTACCGACGATCCAGCACTGCCGCCTTCCGCCACTCATCATCCACTGTAGAAGGAGCAAGAGGTGAGCGAAAGTCACGGCCTCTCGCGGTGTGTTCTGGTGATTTAGCCGCCATCAGCCGTTGTCTCGCCCCACCACCAGCAAGTGCAGCCTCCACTCGACGTTGTCAATTGTTCCCAGTAGGTGGCTGCCTTCGATTTGTCGCTAGTGAGTGTTTCTGGAATTTTGGCCGTTTATGTAAAGTAATTATGGTATTTCTATAAATATTTTTGGGACAAAATTATCTTGGCCATGAAACTTATATGAGCTGAAAGAGTGTACTAAATCATGAATAAATACAGTAGTTCTGTATTGAATAGAAAATCAGACATGGGAGAACTTTCGAACAAAAAAATGGTATTTTTCTAAATATTTCTAAAAGTGATATTTTGTACTTTGGAATAGTATGGGCTGAAAGTTTAATAATATTGAAAATGAGCCCGAGATTAGAAAAGTGACAGTTTTCAAAATATTTCTGCAAATTTGTTATTTTTATTTATAACAAGAAAAGTTTGTATTTTGCTAATATTTTTGGAAAAGCGGTATCTTTGAAACTTTTGGAAGGCCCATTTAAAGCTCGAGACCTCGAAACGTTTCGACCTCAAATTCAGATTCAGTGAGGTTGAGAGACGAACTTTGATATAAAATATCAATATGTTTTGAAGTGGCATAAATTTCGAGATACAAGACTCGTAAATAGTCTCATTTGCCACAGGACCAGTTTTAGCTCGAAACTCAAATTATTCGAATTAGATGTCTAACCTAACTATTTTGGATACTAGGAATTCAATGGTGATATCTATTTTTCTAATTGAGGCTCTGTTAGAAAAGTGACTTCCTCAGACAAGCAAACTTGGATTCTAATTCACCCATCGGACTACCAAATGACACATAGGAATTACCATAAGCCTTGGTAACACATCCTTATTACTCGATAGAGGTAAGGGTTCGATTACTTGACTTACTATACTTTTTGGTGTAAATTTATTTATTTGATCGAATATGGAATTTATTGAAATGATTTGTGAAAATGTACTTATGAGCTATTTTGGAATATATATTGATTTTTGAATTGCTTGAGAGGTAGGCTACATTGGTTGATATGTCATATATCTTGTTTTAACTATTTATTACAGGAATTGGATTTTGTGGATTTTAGCGAAAAATAAATTTTGAAAAAATTGATGAGTTGAAAAGTTGATTTTTAGAAGCGGATATAGTTTAATTAAAGACTATTGCATAGTTATTTGTGATTTTATAGAAAATTATATATTACCTCATTCATGTCATTCATATAGCATAGCATTATAGATGGAATCATGGTGTTCAAATAAAATACTAGAATTACGGTGATCTAATGAGAACTTTGGAATCACAGTATTTCAACAAAACACTAGAAAATAAAAGGAAAAGAAAAAGAAAACTCACGGTCATCAAATAGATGGCTAGAACTCATATATATAAAAAATATTAGATATTACAAAATTATATGGTATTTAATATTCTTATGAAGAAATTGAATAAGTATATACTTATTTTGAGGATGAGTTTAACAAAGATTTAGAATTTTAGAAACCTTTGAAAAATAGTTTAACAAGTGAATTTTGGAAATAAAATTTTAGAATATTTCACTAACAATGTAGGAATTCGAAATGAGCATATCATTTATTACTAAAATCTTGTAATCAAATCTCTATTAAGCATTCACAAGCTCACTCCTCCCTCTCCCCNGTTAATATCCGTGTCCTAGCAATTCTTCTACGCTCGTATCATCTTGATTATTTGCTGCTAGAAATTTCGAAAAACGATTTCGAAAAACGATTTTATCAAAAACAATTTCTGCAGTTTTGCAAATAAATCAAGAACGCAACGGAATTGATATTTTAAAATTTATCTTGAAACTTCACAAAACAAAATGTAGGATTGTTGATCTAACATAAATCAATTCATGGATCTTGGTTTAGATTAAATCTGGAAGCGCTTTACAACCATTGAGCCTTCCCGTCTATTCTCTGGAGCCCGTTGAATGATCTAGTGTGTAGGCATCTTCTTGATTCCTAACGAGAGATGAGCGGACGATCTGGAAGACCTTTTTTCTTCTCCTTAATTGCACGTCTATGGTCATATGTATCTCTCCCTCGGCGACTATGAACGAACATGGGATTTCTTCCGCGGCGGCTCGGTTCTCTCTCACTCTCTCTTTTTCTCTCTGTCACATGAAAAACACAGTTACTGTGCATATAGTAGGCATGTGGCTACTGTACAGAGGCTTAGGAGAACTTTACTCTTAAGTATTGGAGATATGTAAACCCTAATGGGCTTGTTAGACTCGACTAACCATTTAATTAATTATTAGGCTATGTGTGAGCTAGACAGGAGACTCTATGGATCCAAATAGTCTAAGCTCCAATAGGCCAACTACCTATAATTATAATTAACTCTTAATTAGGAGTGGACCTTTGTCCATTAATATTGGGGTACTCTACTATAGGCCCAATATTGTACTCTTAGACTAAATGTCATATATTTTCTGTGAAGCTAATTAACACATTAATTAACTTGATCCATTTAGCATATACTATACCTGTAGATATACCCCCGATGCAATGTCATACTAGTGAGGTGAAATTACTGTATTACCCCTCTAGTACATATTTACCTTTGAGTTGTCATGTTTCATCTAATGGATAATAATTGACTTTGGTGTTTGTAACTGCCCATACAAACATAGTCAAATTCATAAAGTAAGATTTTTGTTATCCAAGTCCTTGAAAAAACTCAATGTGACATTATATGCATGGTGTCCAAATCATGAAAGGCGTTCTCGTCAATTCATAAATCTTATCTTCCAAGATATAGAGTTCGAACCATATAATCGTAACTAGTCCTTTAGTAAATCAAAAAAATAAAACTCATGAAAGCAAGTCCGACAATTACTAGGATTAAGGTAATCTTGCAATAGTGCTAGATTAATGAAAGATAGAATATTGAGTTACGGCACTTATCCTCAAATTCTATTTTCACTTGATCAAGTTCAATGCACTTATAACTTTCTTATAATGTATTAGTGTTTCTATCCGAAGTCAGATACTTCGATGATTGGAGACTTCATCAATCCCGTTGAAAGAGACAACACTACATTATATGGGAAAATAAAGTATTCCATCTTTATTTGCAGAACGTGAACTTTTTAATTAGACATAATGAAATAAGGAATTTAGTCTCTCACATGTGAACACTTCACATAAACAATTCTTTATTACTCATTATTAGTCATAAAAATTTTTAGACATTTGTATAATGATAATTAGTATGCAAAAGATGGAGATGATGCAGCAAAGCTTTGGCATATTAGGCCTTCATATGAGTGAGAAAGGGCTGCAAATCTTGAGTAAGCAAGGGCTGCTATGGAAGAAAAAACAATTAAGTCTCAGTTTTTGCAAAGAATGCATACAGAGAAAATTAGAGTGAAGTTTAGTTTGAGTCGACACACTACAAAAGGAATGTTAGACTATATGCATTTGGACCTTTTGGGACCTTCTAAAACTTAGTCTTTAAATGGTACAAGGTATTTTGTGACATTTGTTAATGATTTCAGCAGGAAAGTGTGGTTATTTATATTGAAATTAAAGGATGAAACTTTTGAAATATTCAAACAGTGGAAAGCAACGGTAGAAAACTAAACAAGCAAAAGCTTAAAATGCTTAAGGACAGATAATGGACTTGAGTTTTTTGTGGAGGAGAATTCACTAACTACTGTAGGAAAAATGGAATTATAAGGCATAGAAAGATCAAGAAAATGTCTCAGCAAAATGGCATGGCTGAGAGGATGAGACATACAATTCATGAAAGAGTACTATGCATGTTGATAATATTGGAAATATGCCCTAGAAAGCAGTTACTTTGTTCGGCATTGTTGGGTTTAATTGTTATCTATTTGTTATCAATAAATTCTATATTATGTCCTAATTATATACATGTGATGTTTATATTTCTATTTATTACAAAAATCTGTAATCGATTCTCTACTGGCTTTAGCTCACCCACCATTCTTCTCCTCAGGTGGCACTCAGTGTAATTTAGACAGGGAGACTTAGAGCAAGGCATTGAAGGCTTACTAGTATGCTTGTATTTTGGTAAATTCCTACTAGAATAGTGGATTATAGACTTGAGTACGAATTTGGATTTAGTTATAACTGAGTAAGCTTATTATGAGATTTAGACATGATTTATATAACTTACGTATATGTTAGGATATGAGACGGATGCTCGATATATGATTATGGAATATTTGTTCATATTACTGTCTACGTTTAACGAGTGACACATAATTATGGGTTTTATTTCAGTTAAATATTTTATAGAGGCCAACTTTAAAAATTAAAGGTTCTGAATGTTTTTGAATTCTACTTTATGAAATACCTATTCTATCACTGATCCCTACCTTAGGTAATGACAAGTTTCATATTTCTATGAGAGATTAACAACTAGATATAGACAAAAATAGTCGAAATGATGTATAATGGTACTTTTGAAGATAATGACCCTAATGAGGCAATTGAATACTTAGACTTACTAGCTGAAAATGCACAAAATTGGGACACTACAGGCTTTGTAAGGCACCTAACAAAAGTTAATCCTCTGTATCTATGGAGGCAAGATCACGAGTTCCAAGCCAAATTTGTATCCTTAGCTATAAAAGTCGAGACACTTGAAATTAAAAAGGGTGGTCAAATAAAATCTGTGCGAAAAATTGTGTGTCATATTTGTGAAACTAATGATCACTCAACTAATGATTGTCTAACTCTTCTTTCCTTTAAGGAATGTCTACATGAGAAAGCTAATGTTTTAAACACATTCAAAAGACCAAATGTTAATCCATATTCTCAAACTTATAATCCTAGTAGGAGGAATTACCCTAATTTTAGTTTGAGGAATAATAATCATGCCCAATCTTCATAGCCACCATTTGATGTATAACAAAATTTTCAAAATCCACAAGGTTATGCACCTTACATGCTTCTTTCTAGGAAAAATCTTGAAGAAATATTGCATTCACTCATTCAAAAGCAAGAGTCTATCAATACTCAAAATACCTAAACTATGGCGGATTTGAAAGATGCTTTTGCATAATTTGCATCTGCTCTCCAAATTCAAGAGAAAGGTAGGTTTCCCTCTCAATCACAGCAAAACCCCAAGGGACAACTCAATTCACATGTAAGAACCTTTGGATGCAAACCCATGGATCAAGTCAATTTAATCATGACTCTTCGTAGTGGTAAGATAGTTAAAAGACCTATTCTTGAACCTAGTGAGAAAGATGATGAATCAAACTCCAAGGGTAAGGAAGGGGTCAAACCTATGCTCTCTGAAGAAAAAATAGAATCTTCTCATACTCTCTCATTTCCTCATGCTTTGAATAATTCAAGGAAAGTGAATCACAATCCTGAAATTTTTGAAATCTTTAAACAGGTAAAGATCAATATCCCTTTATTGGATGCTATTAAACATGTACCCTCTTATGCTAAATTCTTGAAGGACTCGTGTACTATAAAAGAAAACTGAATGTGAAAAAGAAAGCTTTTCTAGCTAAACAAGTAAGTTCAATTTTTCAAAATAATAATGGTTTGAAATATAAAGATCTTTGTTGTCCAATAATTTCATGTGTTATTGGTGAACAAAAAATTGAATAGGCCTCACTCGATCTTGAAGTTAGGTTGAATTTACTTCCATATTCAATTTATCAACGACTCAATCTAGGTGAGTTAAAATTGATTTCTATCACTCTTTTGTTTGCTGATAGATCAATTAAAGTCCTAAGAGGAGTACTGGAAGATTTGTTAGTTCAAGTTGATAAATTTATATATATTCTGTAGATTTTATTGTCCTTGATATACAACATGTTGAAGTAAGTAATGCTTAGGATGACCATTTCTAGAAACTTCTAATACTTTGATTAATTGTAGGAATGAAGTGATAAAGCTATTATTTGGGAACATGATACTCGAACTTAATATTTTCAATTTGTGTAAGCAACCACATAATGAAGAAGATGAAAATGAGGAAGCTAACATGATTGAAACTATCCAAAGTGATTGTGATCAAACATGGACTAATTCGGTTCCATTGGAAGCTTCTTTAATTAATTCATTTGAATCAAGTATACATTTGGATAAGGATATCTATAATATAAGTTCTTTACTTGATTATTCTCAAGGAATGGAAAACAATGGATGGAGGCCAAGATTCGAAGAATTACCACCATATTCTATTGTAACAATGCCTTTAAGCATCTAATCAGCCAAGCTTGAGTTGAAACCATTGTCATTTGATCTCAATTATTCTTTTTTAGAGGAAGAAGAGACTTTTTCGGTAATAATTTCTTCCAAACTTGTTGAATACTAAGAAGGTAAGTTGTCACAAACTTTGAAAATGCATAAATCTACGTTAGGATGGACCATAGTTGATATAAAAAGAATAAGCCCTTTGATTTACACACACAAGATTTATTTAGCAGAAAATAGCAAGCCCACAAGAGAAGTGCAATGAAGACTTAATCCTAATATGAAAGAAGTAGTGAGAAATAAAATCATTAAGCTCTTATATACTGAAATCATTTATCCTATTTCTGATAGTGAATGGATAAGTCCTACCCAATTTGTACCTAAGAAATCCAGAATTACTATTGTCAAAAATGAAAATAATAAATTAATTCCAACTGGGACTGTTACTAGTTGGTCCATGTGTATTGACTATAGGAAACTCGATTCAATGACTAGGAAAGACTATTTTCATTTACCTTTTATGGATCAAATTCTTGAAAAAGTTGTGGGACATGAATTTTACAATCAAATTGAAATTGCACTTGAAGATCAAAAGGAAACCACTTTTACATGTCTATTTGGTACTTTTACTTATCGAATGATGCCTTTTGTCTTATGTAATGTACCAGCCATATTTCAAAGATGCATGCTTAGTATATTTAGTGATATAGTTGAACGTTCTCTTGAAATTTTCACGGATTATTTCTCTATTTTTGGTGATTCTTTGGATGATTGTCTAATGAACTTAGAAAATTTTTTGAAAGATGTGAAGAAAAGAATCTTGTCCTTAAATGGGAAAAATATCATTTCACAGTAACAAGTAGAATTGTTCTTGGACACATTATTTTATCAAAAGGAATTGAGACAGACATGTCAAAAATTTAATTAATTTCTACCTTGCCTATGCCAAAATATGTAAGAGATGTTAGATCATTCCTAGGACATGCTATTTTTTATAGGAGATTTATCAAAGATTTCAGTATAATATCTAAACCATTGTATAACCTCTTATCAAAAGACAATATTTTCGAATAGACTAAAGAATATAAAGAAGCACTTATAAAGATTAAAAAATTGCTTATCTCTGCTCCTATCATTCAACCATCTGATTGGTCTCTTCCTTTTGAAATAATATGTGATGCTAGTGACTATGTTGTTTGTGCTATTTTGTGACAAAGAAGGATGGTAAGCCACATGTGATTTACTATACAAGTAAGACTTTAAATGATGCTCAAATAAATTATTTAAGCACTGAAAAAGAATTACTTGCAGTAGTAATTGATTCGGAAAAATTTTGATCTTATCTTTTTAGCTCATTAGTAATTATCTTTAGTGATCATGCAGCATTGAAATATCTTCTCTCTGAGAAGGATTTTAAGCCAAGCTTGATACGGTAAATTTTATTGCTTCATGATTTTGATATCGCAATCAAGGATAAGAAAGACGCCAAAAATGTCACCGCTGGCCACTTGTCAAGGCTAATAATAGTCATCTTTTGGAATCACATCTATCAATTATTATTTTCCCAATGAATCTTTATTCTCTACTACTTCAATGCCTTGGTTTGGTAATATTGTCAACTTTCTTACAATAGGAGCTATGCCATTTCAATGGAGTAGTGAAGACAAAAGGAAGTTTTTGAGTGAAGTAAAGAACATTTATTGGGATGACCCTTATTTGTTCAAGTATTGTCCTGGTCAAATCTTTCGAAGATCTATATCTGATAATGAGGTAAGTACCATCATAAACTTTTATCATACAGAAGCATGTAGAGGTCACTTTTCGTCAAAAAAGACAGCTGCAAAAATCTTGCAGTGTAGATTTTATTGGCCAACTTTGTTTAAAGATACTCATACTTTTTGCAAATATTGTGAAAATTGTCAAAAGTTAGGGTCAATTCATTTGCTTTTGCGTACATCCGAGTCACTGTTGATTATATGTCAAAATAGATAGAGGTAATTCTAAGTCAAAACAATGATCATAAAACAGTTATAAAATTCGAATAAAAACATTTTGAATCGATTTGGAATTCCTCAAACCATGATAAGTGATAAGGGAACACACTTTTGTAATAAGCCATTTGAGTCAATAATAAAGAAACATGGAATCACACACAAATTTGCTATCCATTATCACCCTCAGACAAATGAGCAAGTAGAACTTGTAAGTAAGGAGACTAAAATTTTTATGCAAAAAATGGTTAACCCAAATCGTCAAGATTGGTCTTTGAGAATTAGTG
Organism: Trema orientale; assembly: GCA_002914845.1. Taxonomy (NCBI): domain Eukaryota; kingdom Viridiplantae; phylum Streptophyta; class Magnoliopsida; order Rosales; family Cannabaceae; genus Trema; species Trema orientale. The sequence continues at coordinate 820,619 of JXTC01000078.1, read as the reverse complement.
ATGCACTTTCAGCTTATCAAAATACTTTCAAAACTGCACTTGGTATATCCCCCCTATAAGATAGTTTATGGTAAACCTTATCATTTTCCTGTGGAACTTGAACACAAAGCCTTTTGGGCTATTGACGAAGTGGGTTAGCTCAAGTGGTAAGAGCATCCACTACCTAGGATCTCAGTCCTAGGCTCGAGTCACACTGGGGTAGGCGTGAAAACCAATTATCCCTAATGGGGTGGGGTAGGGATCGGGTAGTATTAGGTATTTTCTTTTAATTTATAATAAGTGGAAGCCATTAGTTAAGCCCCACTTTTTATTAAAAAAAAAAAAAAAAGCCTTTTGGGCCATTAAAACTTTCAACTTAAACCTTGATGATGCTTGTAAGTTATGAAGATTGCAAATAAATGAGCTTGAAGAATTGAGAAATGATACATATGAGAATTTGAAAATTCATAAAGTTAGAAACAAACTTTTCTTGACAATGTAATTTCAAGAAGAATATTTGTTGTTGGTCAAAAGGTCTTGCTTTATAATTCTCGACTAAAATGGCCATTTCTTAAATTTTGCTCTATTTATTAAAAAGTAGAGAATGTGAAGTAAACGAACACAACTTTCACAACTAATTAGGTTAATCAAAACCACTCAAACAGAACCGCTATAACTAAAAAACCACTGAAACAGAACTTCATTAGCCATCAAAACCACGAAAACAAAACCTTAATAAAAAGGAGAATTTACACCTAGGGAGTCTAATAAACCCTTGTGATGAAAAATAAGACTCACTCATTAATATTTTCAGAACTAACCACAATTGCCATGTCACATATATAAAATTACTTGGATACCATATTTCTTCAACAAACTTCAAACTACTTTAGCCACCACCACTGGTCCTGATCCCGACCCTGGCGGCAGCGCCTCCACTCGATAGGGTCGAAAATTTTCAACCGTAGTCGAACTTGTCCGACCACCTCTCCAGGTTGTTCCGATCATTTTTCAACCAGCGGCCGAAAAATTTCGACTCCAGTCGAAAATGTTCGACTGGGGTCGAACCACCGTTCGACCGTAATCGAACAATTCGACTGGGGTCGAAGCCATCGGTCGAAAATTTTGACCGGCATTCGACAACCTCTCTCGGTTGTTCCGATCGTTTTTTGACCGGTGGCCGGAAAATTTCGACTCCAGTCGAACATTTTCGACTGGGGTCGAACCACTGTTCGACCGTAGTCGAAAATGTTCGCCTGGAGTCGAAGCCACCAGTCGAAAATTTCGACCGGCGTTCGACCGTAGTCGAAAATTTCGACTCCAGTCGAACGTAGCCGGCCGTCTTCCCAGCGCCGCCTCCGTCACTTTTGATTTTTTCGACTTGGTCGAAAATTTTCGACTAGAGTCGAGTCAGGGGTAATTTTGGAATTCCGAAATATTCATTAAATGACATAGCAATAAAAGTCTTAATTTTGTAAATAGTTTATAAATTGTCCCTTTTTTCGTCACATGTATTAAAAAATGGTCAAAATTGATAATCCTCCCAATAAAAACCACCAAAATAGAAACCCAATAGCCGAAGAAACCACAAAAATAGCACCTCATTAGCCAAAATAATCACCACCAAAATAGAATCCCAAAAGCCAAAAAAACCACCAGAACCAAAGAATCACAAAAACAGAAATGGCCAGAGACAGAGAGAAGAGTTTATGCCAAAACAGAAATAGCCAAATAGCATTCAATAGCGAATTTATATCTAAACAGTATCAATCAAACATAAAACAAAATATTCAACCAAAAAAAAAAAAAATAGATTCAAATATCCAAACAGAAATGTCCGAGAAAACAAAGAGCGAAAGAGAGAACTAAAATCCAAAAAATACAAATATTAAATTGAAATAATCACAAAAATAATTTGAAAATTTTTTACTGACAATTGAAAGAAACTAAAAATGAAAAAATAAAAATAAAAATCCAAACAAAATGAAAAAGACAATCGAGAGAGATTGAGAAATTACTTGAGAAAGGCCGAGAGAAATTGAGAGACCTTGTGATAGAGAGGCTCTGAAGGCGGAGAAGAGAGGAAAGAGAGAGATGTTAAAGATTTTTTAGGTTAAAGGGAGAGATTGGGGAATGGAGAGAGATTCTAGAGGAGAAAGGCGGGGAAAGAGGTTCTGAAAGAAGCGGCACAAAGAAAAAAGAGAGTTAAGGGCGTACGATAAGGAAGAAAGAAGAGGAAAAGGGTTTTAACCCTAAAACCCTTCACCGACGGGTTCTACTTCCGTCGGTATAGGTTCCAGAACCTTTTGGATTCTCTAATCGTTGTTGTTCAGGTTAAAGGAAAAAATAATTAATTCCTACACCGATGAGTAGAACGTGTTGGTAAATGCTAATTCAAAATTAATTTCTAAAAATTAGTTTTTGAAATAAAAGCGCCTATTACACGCGAGTTTTTTTAGGTCAATCTTTCACTGATGGAAAATCAATAACCCGTAGGCATAGACCAAAAATTTAGTGCCTAAGTTCACGCGCTAGGTATATACCGACACGTCGTCTTTCAGTGTAGAGTCCCTATAACATGAATTGTTATTCTACATTTCACCGATGCTTTACGTTTTAGTCTGTCGGTAATAGTTTTATTCACTGATGGATCTTTTAGGTCCCATCGGTCAAAGTTGCATTTCTTGCGGTCTCTAGTCAAATTTGTGATATTGGTAACCCATAATCCATTCATCAGAAAATTAAGAGCTTAATATTTCTGTCCAAAATTGATTTAAAAAAATATGTCTCTTATTAGTCAGTATAAGAATATTTTATTCGAAAAAACAAATATAAGGATAGTAGTATATTTATAACATAATTAATATTAGTTTTTATCATTTTATGTCATTATCTACTTACTTCATTACGCCAGGTACGTATTACTAGACTGCTACTTGTACTAGTACCATATGGCATATATCCTCACACCGAAAAATTTGTTTTCCTTTATAAGAAAGAATATTTGAGTCTTGAAGTTCAATTTGTTACACTTGTTACCATTTCAATGATACATATCTATATTATAGGTAACAAATTAAATAAAGTGCTATTCTTTCTCTCGTATTCATGCATGGAATAAGTACTACGTGACTAGTCCTTTGATAGTTTTGACGGAATTGAAAGTTCCATACTACACTTCGGTAATTGTCATCAAAAAGATCGATTTTAGTGATTAATTAGTTAGAACTTCTAGTTACGGGTTAAAAATTTGTTGCGCCTTGTGGAGATATAAGTGCTAGCTAGGAAAATACATGTGGACCGAGTTGAAGATTTTGATGAAAAGTACGTACTTTAAAAAAAAAAAACAAAAAAAAAGAATAAACAACTTAGTGAGAAAAGTTATTTCTTGGCTCTTATTTCTTAAAAGGTTTCAACTTAATTTTCGAAATAAAATTATTCTCTTTATACACCTGGTAGATTATTCAGGATAAGTTCTAAAGGAGATAAAAATTAGAGATATGCTCCACAGTAATTAAACTATGAAGACTTTTTGTAGCAATTCATATTCACATATGATGATAATTAGGATATCAATGATTGGAAAATCAAAATTGATGAGATAAATTGTAGAAAGTAAGGATAATATGTGATTGAAAATTTTAACGTCCATAGAGGTTAGGATATCTCTTCTCTACCAACAATAACTCCTCGGTGAGATCATCCTATATGCAAAGGGAGGTTTTGAGCAAGATGTACATACCGAATATTAAAGGGTGTGAAAGTTTGATCACTTTTTAGGTTCATGGTTGGTTTTGAACATAAATTATTTTTCAAAACATAAAACTGAATCTGACTCCGAAAATTAATTTATAGAACTGACTTTAGGCCGAAAATTTGGCTTCGGACAACTTTTTAGAAAGATAATGAGGTCCCTTGCCTAATTGATTTCAATCTAAGTTGATGGAAATTGAAGAAAGAGAACTTGAGATGTGCTGAGCCACAAAAGAAGCACAAAAGTATAGTAGCTTTCAGGCAACACAACGATGAGCACATGGTGGGAGATAGAAAATGAGAAATCAAATAATGAAAAAGTTGACCATTTAAATCCAAACTATTCAAATTATTTTTCTTAAGTAAAACCTCAAAAGTGGAAATTTATTTTTTAAAAAACAAATTAGTAACTAGATATATAATTCAATTTTTGCAACTAAGGGTTAGTCACTAAAAGTCTTGAAATTTACACAAACAAGGTCCCGGAATATTTTAGTCATGAAAAACTTTCTACTCTATATACGGCATGAGACCAAAGATGTTTACTGAGTCCTACCGTACAGGTCCAGACACATTTAGCTAAGCCACATTCGTACCTCATGCCGTGCTAACTCAGACATTATTAGTATTCATGTCGTGCCTGGCTCGTTAGGTACTTGTGCATGTACTATACGTGCCTGTACCATGCATGTACCTGATTTCGTGCCATAATCACACTGTTAATGTATCATTATCATGCCTGTCTATTTTTGTACATAATTATTCCCGTTTCTGATATTATGCTATTACTGTGCCTAAGTACATGCCTAATCATGCTCATTTTCGATATTGTATTATTTCTATGCCTAATAGTACTCGTTTATGATACTATGCTATTTTTATACTAATTGTACCAGTTTTAGAAACTATGTTATTTCCTGTCTAATCGTGTTTGTTTTTTATTATATTATTCTTGTGTCTAACCGTGCCTTTTTTTTATTTCATATATGATTTCAAACCTAATTCTTTCCATTTTTAAATTCTTAATGTTCTTGTTCCATAATTGTACTCATTATTGATTTTATTTTGAAATTTAGTTGTTTTAATATAATTAGACATATCTTTTTTTAAATAATTATGAATTATGAATTGTTAATTATTATGAAATAGAATGAAATTATTTGAAAATTGAGATAGCTTTTATATTAAAAACAAATCTAAATTGAAAATATTAGAGTATACGTGAGAAATGATAATTAATTTAAATTTCAATAGATAAAGCATAATCCAATTAAATTAGTCCTTACTTAAATTGTATCAAAATATATAACTCAAAAGTTATAATTGGATTTTATATTAGCTAGAGATGAGTTTTGCCTTAGATTCTTTATATCTTTGAAGTCTTTGGCTCAGACTTATTAAATTTTGGAATGTTTTTACTTTAAAATATTAGATTTTGACGTAATATTTATAATATATATTATTTTTACCTAGAAACTATTTTATTTTTTATTTTTTCTAATTATTTTTAAATTTATTGTATTAAAATTGGGCTAAAAAAATTAAAATAAACTTAAAATAAGTACATTTTTTGCAAACGAAATATTTCTCTTAATCGTGCCTACCGTATCTATTATCGTACCACCTATCGTGCCTCTAATGGTGCTGTAAGAGTTGATAATCATACCACCCCATGCTGGCAGCATTTGGACACGCATGACTAAAAAGTTTAGCCCGAGAAAATATACGCAACAGAATTTTAGTTTTGCAACTATATATCTAGTCTTTAAAACTGCTAGTACCGATTACTATTTGCTTATAATTCTTTCGATTCCTTCCCCTCCTTCTCATATCTCCATATTAACAGCAATGCCCTTGTCCTATTGAAGTACTTCTTTTCTTTTGTTTCGAGTGTGGATTTGATTTCTTAAATATTTAATTTGGAGATAGGATGTAGTTAATTACCAATCATGTTAAACATGGACCACTTTATTCAAGTACTTTTGGTACCTCTTATCAATCATGAAAAGTATTTAGTTTAATGTGTAATGATAATTTTTATTTTATATTTTAATATCAATCCTTAAACTAGTCAAATTTTGCTTGATATTCCCTGTTAAGAGCTTATTAAGTAGAAAAAAAGCCGAAAATAGTAGGTTAATTTCCCCACTATGTAAGATTCTTCATTTCCTTTTCGTGTGTATGTCAAGGGATTCCATTAGAAATCACTATCATGAACAATCACTAGGGCGCCGGATATTGACACACGCGTATAGTTATAAATCTCTTGTACATTAATACAGAGATGTATTTGTATGTAATACGAACATTCTGCACAAATTTTTTTCTTAAAGTTTTACTATACCCATGATGTAGATTACTACAAACAATCTATAAAATAAGCATATATTGGCCCATGTATATATGATCCCTTGATTAACAGCGTAAGGAGTTCGATTAACGTACTCCTTCTTTACTGGTAGGAGCCACGTCTTTTCCTTGGCGTTTACATACCCTCTTGTGGAGATGCTCATTTCGTTTATCTTATATAATTAGAGTTATCACGTCTCCCAACAAGAAAGTGGCGCCACATATAAGCTTGCTTTATGTGGACTAGAGACTTCTCGATACCACTGGGGCATTTTGAGCCACATTTTACTTCAAGAATTGTCTCTAGAGACATAATATTGCTTTACCTTTACCATATGCTCTTTTTCCTAACTAGGTTTTTCCCTTTTTGGATTTTGCCGAGCTCGATTTTGACAGGGTACAATGTGATAATCATTTTAATTCCAGTTTTGGGTTGCTTTTATTTTAAATTCTTGTACTCTCTATCTTCTTTCTAATAAAATTTTCTGGTCTGGAGTTGTTTGGTGCCGGAATATTTAGGGTGCCATTAAGATTCTGGTGGTTCACTTTGATGCTTTTTCTCTTGAATAGGTATTATTCATTAAAAGAAAAAATAAAAAAACAAAAAAACAAAACGAGTTCTCCTTCCTTAGGCTCTGTTAGTTTGGTATATGAATGAAAAAAGATAGGAACAAATATGGAGGGTACATATCTATTAGCGCCAAAGAAAATATAGAGAAAAGAGAAAGACTCTTCTCTTGTTGCATTATTTGGTACGAGAAGAATGAGCGAAATCTGTCCATCTACTTGGAAAATTGGCTCACACTCTTAAATAGAAATGGCTGAAATTGATGATTAAATTTTTCATAGAATTAGTCACATCCCTTCCTAAATCATTCATATAAAACAATCTCCATACCGGAAACATTCATCCACTAATTCTCCTAGTCCTCTCATCTTTCCTTCCACTTCTCACTACCAAACACACTAAGCACACGTAACAAAATTAAGAAAAATTCAATTAGAGATATGATCAGACTTGATCATTAGGAGGAGAATTAAAAAGGGACTATAAAGGCTTAATGTAATTCATAAATTATTACTCACAATAATTCAGGCAATCGAAACCATTTTAATGAATACGATAGGCGGAAAAGATATTGATTCCCAGCTCCGCAACATGATTGGGAATAATTCATCCGTCATGATCAGTATATATGACTGAGATAAACTGATGACTATATCGACAATCAGTCCATATCCCACTTAAAATCATTCCTATTAAACAACTACCTTTGCCTCAACCATTCATCCGGCCAATACTAATTTTGCTATCTTTCTCCTTCCTTCAACTCTCCTCGTTACCAAACCACTCTTAATTAAGTATACATCTACTAATATTTTTCTTTATTCTTAAAAAAAGAATAAAAAATTCAAACTTGATCTTGTGGAGAACAAAAAGGGACTAATAGAGCCTATTTATAGTTACTAAAGATGGAGATCATAATAATCACTAATATAATACAATAATTCAGATTATTGAAGCCATTTTGATGAATATAATATCCGAAAAGATTTTGATTCCCCCAGCCCTGGCCGCAACATGATTGGGAATATTTCATCAGTCGTCAGTGTATATATACACACACACATATATATATATATATATCTTTATTCGCCTGAATGTATATGATCAAGTGGACCCAATTCTTTCTCATGCCCTTCCGAAGGCACACTATAGTCACATATTAGGGAAGTACAAAATTGGTCAGCCAAAGAATATTTATACATGAGAATAAGAACAAATTACTTCACCCATAATTAACAACCAACCCTCTACATAGTTTGCATGCCCTATAAAAGGGCATTTATAGTTAGAGTACTCGTCAGCCATATCTGAAGAAAATCAAATATATTTAGAGCAGTACTACTACATATATAGTACTTGAACCTTATAACAGTTTATATTTGGGTTGGTCCAAGAGGCTTTGCATGGAGAGGTGGAGAGTGGGAATGCAGCCAAGGATGACTTGCCGGCATTATTTTGCTGGGTTATGTGGCATATATAAGTGCTTTATAACTAGATGGCTCTTGCTGGTGGGTTGTCCTTGGCTACATTTGGCTCTTCACTATCCATGTAAGCCTCTAAGACCAATATATCCATGACTATACTAACGCCAAGAAGCTATTCTATTTTTATTTATATACTTTTAGTACTAGAAAGAAAGAATAGCTTTCTAACTGTATTCATCTTCTTTTTTTTGGGGTGGCATGTTTTTGTTCAATCCCATACAACAGCTTTTTAAAGTGGACTGTGAGTACTTGACTGTTTATGAAGGTATCATGTCTTCTGGGGGGCATGTTTTTGTTTAATCCCATACAACAGCTTTTTAAAGTGGATTGTGAGTACTTGACTGTTTATGAAGGTATCATGTCAATTGAGCAAAGTTCCTCTATTACTTTATGTAAGAACTCATTTTTTTAAGGGCAAATTGGTCTTTTGACCTTATATAAAAAAAATTAAATTATATATGTTTTCCCCTCTCTCTCTCTCCCTCAGACCCGATTCCCTCCTCTCTCTCTCGTTTTCTTCTTCTCGGCCGACGGAAGGAGAACCACCGCCGCAGCTCATCTCTCGGTCGTCGTCCGGCCACCAGACGGCAGGCGAAGCTCCCCCAGGCCACCACGAACCAGTGCCAGCCAGCTGTAGGGCCGCCGGAGCTGCTGCCGTCGCCGGAGAAGAAGGAGAAGCCGTTAACGGCCATTTCAGATTTTTGGCCGCCGGCGAAGATTCCGGCCACCAATTGATCCCAAATTCATCTCGTTGGATTCGTATCATCGCAAGGATCGTCAAGGTATATATATCTCAACCCCATACTATCCGAAACAAAAGATGATATTTTTGGGTATTTTGAGTTTAAGCTTAATCTTTTTAATCCGGCCATTGGATTGTGTTTTTGACCTCATTTTTGGAATGTACTCAGAAAATGGAGAAGTTTGATATATATATTGTGTTGTTTGGTGATTGGCACAAAAATCGAGATCAGACGGTCGAGACTTTGTCCTGTTTTGCGTGCCACCAGTCCGGTGTGGATTTGGACCCAAATTGGACAAGTTATATGTCTAACCTAGCTATTTTTGGGTACTAGAAATTCAGTGAAGAGGTCTGTTTGTGGAATTGAAGCTCCGGTGAGAAGTTGACTTTTCGCAAGAGGACTATCGAGGGCTCGGAATTGGTTCTCGACCTTTCGGGCGATCATCAACGACACCTTGAAGACTTAATAGCATGGTATCACTATTCTGGTGAGGTAGGGGTTCAGTTACCTTCATTTTATACCGTTTTTGAGTTAAAACTTATTTTCTACAACATATGAGAACAAGTACATTTTTAATTATTTGAATTGTATGTGATGGAATCTGGTTGTATGATATATACTGTACTACTCTGGGAATTTGCTGTGTATAGGTTATTTTGGGTATATCAAAATAGGGCCGTTATGCTGCCTGTTTTTCTATAAAACCCTATTATGCATATTTTACTGAAAAACCAGAGTACAGTAGTTTTTACACTTCAGCTCTATATTGCACGTGTCATAGGATCATACATGAGTACCTGTTAGCATCGTGGGTTTACAGTGTGGCGCTGTGTGCTCCACCATCGGTGTAGAGTCCGTAAACTCGTGAGGGGTTTGTTCTTCTAACTACCTCTCCATTTGGCAGGCGTAGTCAATTCGGTTGCCCCTGCAGGTTTGGTAGGCGACACACAGGTGTCCCCTCTGGGTATGGGCTTAGGTGTCAGGCAGGCTGTCAGGCACACTTAGTGTCATCATCCTGTTTTTCTATAGATGAGAGGATGTAAGCTCATGGGTATATGTTGATTTATGCCATGTGCAGATGGATTGATGGTTTTGATTACACTGTTTTATATATATGGATTTCCGGTTTGGATTATACATATATGTGTGAGTATGTTTTGGATTTGAACTAACCTTGCAGGAGTTTTCCATCACTGAACTATTTTTCTTCGAGGTAACTGTTTTTCTACTGGGCATTGTATGCTCACCCCCCTTCCTCCCTTCCTCTGGTGGTGTCCAGTGTGATCTTGGTGATCAAGAGCAGTAAGAGGCTATCTTGACTGTAGTTCATTTCTTAGTAATGCTAGAAGTCTACTATTGTAATGTTTGGACTGTTTGGAGTTTTGTATTAGTATTGAACCAATATTACTACTTTCTAATTTGTCTATGAACTTATGTATGCCATTCTGAGATTTGACTTCTTGTTGTAGATGATGATGATGCTTGGATTTATATTTGATTTCACGTTTTTCAATTATTATTCGGTCTAAGTTTGATGGTGTATATGAACTGTGGGATAGGTTCACGGGATGAAATTCCTAATATTTTATTAAAATGGACTGTTTAGAAAATTAAAACTTTTTAGACACTTTTCAAATAAATCAAGAAATTTCCTGTCGTTGTGAAATTCCCCGTCTGCCACTGGCCGGGTTTTAGTTCGTGACAGAAATTGTGGTATCAGAGCTTTGTGTTTAACAGCTCGGACGTATCACCATTAAACTAGATTGATGTTATTTTTTTTAACAAGCATGCATCATTATCTAATTAACAGTTTGGCATATTATTTCAGACTTTTAGGGATGCCTCCTAGAAGAGTTCCGGGGCATCAGCCGGATGCCGAACCTCCTCAACGTCCGAATTTCTCCCATCTGATCGATGGAATGCCGCAGGTATTCGCCCAGATGAGTAATCCAGACTATCAGCCTCCAGCTCTGAGGGCACGTCAGTTGGATCAGTCAGATTACCTTCAGCGGTTTATACGCCTCCAGCTAAGGCAGTTTGACGATAGACCAGATCCTTTCATAGCAATTGCTTGGATGCGTGAGATGGAGAGGCATTTTCGGTCTCTTGGTACTCCGGTGGAGTTTTAGGCAATCTTTGCCATTACCCGTTTGACGGGGAGTGTCATTCGCTGGTGAGAGACTGTGGAGTGAATGCAAAATATTGTGGGTTTGACTTGGGAAGACTTTGGGCGGATTTTCAGGGCCCAGTATGCCAATAAGGATCAACAGGATGAGATTATGAATCGGTTTGAGACTTTGGTCCAAGATAACAGAATAGTGAATGAGTACCTGATTGAGTTCACCGGGTTGGAAAGTGTTGCCCTTGACCCAGGTACGAGTGAGAAGTCACGAGTTGCCAAGTTCAGGAGTCGTCTGAATCGGAACATTTTCAACAGGATTGGCACTCAGACTTTCCATACTCTCCTTGAGATTGCATTGGCTACCCAATAGGCAGAAGCCATCGAAGAAGAATTTGATTCCAGGAGGAACCAGTGGAGAGGTAATGATAGGAAAGCCACTAAAAGGAATTAGGGGCAGTGGTCAGCCCAGGGTTCTCCAAACAGTGGGAGCTCAAACATCAGTAGTTCTTCAGGGGGTGGCAGATGTAGTCCTTATGGGGGTTGTTTTGTGTATGGCGAGCAGGGTCACCGGAAGAAAGAGTGTCCCACCCGTCTACAGAAATCTCCTCTTTCTCAAGGAGGACCGCAGAGGAGCCAGACAGGTTATATTCCTTATCAGAATACTCAGGCAAGGCCGCAACAGTCACAGGGTGCTTCGCAGACTTTTACTTCCCCTCAGCCTTATCAGCATCAATACTGCCCTCAAGGTTACATTCAAAACTTTCAGACTCCTCAGGCCTCAGGGAGTCAGAGTAGGCGTGGTTATGGTTGTAGTGGTCTAGGATCTAGCAGCAGCCGTCCTGGTCAGGGGAGAGACAACAAGGGGAAAGGGAAGGTGACTGGCCAAGCCTATACTCTTACTGGAGCCGACGACACTCCGGATCGCACCGGCTGAGGTGTTGTTGATGGTATGATCCTTATTTCATACTCTTGGGCACATGTTTTGTTTGATACTAGTGCATCTCATTCATTCATATCCTTGTTATTTGCTCAACTGTTGGGTTTGGAATTTTCAAATTTGAATTATGTATTGACGTTGGGTACATCTATGGGAGGAGTAGCCGATGTGTCTAGTATGTGTAAGTCTTGTCGGATTGTGGTTAGTGATAGAAAGTTGCTTGCTGATTTGATTGTGTTACCGATAGGGCAGTATGATGTCATACTCGGTATGGATTGGTTATCGAAATATAGAGTCGTTATGGACTATCATACGAAGCGGGTGACTCTTTTTCCTAGTAATGGATATCCCGTTGTCTATCAAACTAGAATGAGTCCGTTGAAGCCTAGTCCTGTTCTAAAATCATGCTTGGGTGGAAGGAAGAAACTCGAGTGTTATGGGAACTTGTTTGCCATTGATGGTGAGACAATAACAGATGATCAAGACCCATAGATTCTAGTGGTGTGTAAGTATTCAGAGGTGTTTCCTGAACACTTACCGAGCTTACCACCTAATAGGGAGATCGAGTTCTGTATTAAACTAATTCCTGGAGCTCAGCCAGTTTCTATTCCAGCCTATCGCATGGCGCCTGCTAAGATGGAAGAATTAAAAGAACAGTTGGATGATCTGCTTTCCTAAGGCTTCATTCGCAGTAGCACTTCTCCTTGGGGTGCTCCTGTTTTCTTTGCAAAGAAAACTGATAGTTCGTTGAGATTTTGTGTGGACTACAGGAAGTTGACCGATGCTTCGAAGATGGGTTTGGGATGTGTCTTGATGCAGAATAGTTGAGTTGTGGCTTATGCTTCTCGTTAGTTGAAGCCACATGAGAGGAACTATCCCACCCATGACCTGGAACTTGCAATAGTGATCCTTGCGTTAAAGATTTGGAGATGTTACTTGTATGGTGTGAAGTTCGACATATTCTCCAATCATAAGAGTTTGAAGTATCTCTTTACCCAGAAGGATCTGAACTTAAGACAACGAAGATGGGTTGAGTATATGGAGGATTATGATTTCGACCTACAGTATCATCCTGGTAAGGCCAACATTATAGCCGATGCACTGAGTAAGAAGCCTCATGGTGTACTGGCTGCACTAGAGTTTGAAGATTAGAAGAACTCAGTTGCGATTGGTGACTATAACTTGCAATATTTCGAGAATAAAGGCATTGCATGCCTAAGCAACATTATGATTTCACCATCTCTTCTCCAGACTGTCCAGTAGAGTCAGTGGCAAGACAAGGAGTTGAGGACAACCTGAAACCGACTTCAGAATGGTGAACAGTTAGGTGGTTGGAGCACTAACAGAGAAGGATTCTTGCTTTTCAATGGGAAGTTGGCTATAGCTAATGACCCTAATCTTCGAGAGACCATCCTAACTAAAGCTCACAAATCAAGGTTTGCAGTACATCCAGGTAGTACTAAGATGTACCGGGACTTGAAGCGGTAGTATTGGTGGAAAGGTATGAAGAAGGATGTGGCTACTTTTGTGGCTAAGTGTTTGACTTATCAGCAAGTCAAGACGGAGCACCAGAGGCCAGCTAGATTACTTCAGCTGTTACCCATTCCAAAGTGAAAGTAGGACAAGATCACGATGGACTTCGTGACCAGTTTGCCGAAGACCTTGAGGAAGAATGATGCAATTTGGGTGATAGTCGATTGGTTGACGAAAAGTGCTCACTTTATACCGATCTGGATTGACTACTCTCTTACTAAGCTCAAGAGTCACGTGCATAATGTGTTTCATGTGTCGATGTTGAAGAAGTACACGCCATACTCATCTCATGTTATTCAGTACGTGCACGTACCCATCTAAGAAGATGTGTCCTATGAAGAGCAGCCTGTTCACTTGTTGGCAAGAGAGTTGAAAGTGCTTCGAAACAGAGAGATTCCACTTATCAAGGTGCTTTGGAAACATCACAAGGAAGACGAGGCTACTTAGAAACTCGAGACAGAGATGTACGAGAAGTACCCTCATTAATTTAACTTTCAGTTAGAAGTTGTATTGTGATGTAAACCTTGACTTGTACTTTGAATTTCGGGACGAAATTTCTATAAGGAGAAGAGAATGTAAAAACTCATTTTTTAAAAGGGCAAATTGGTCTTTTGACCTTATATAAAAAAAAATTAAATTATATATGTTTTCCTCTCTCGCTCTCCCTCAAACCCGATTCCCCCCTCTCTTTCTCGTTTTCTCCCTCTCGGCCGACGGAAGGAGAACCACCACCACAGCTCACCTCTCGGTCGTCGTCTGGCCACCAGATGGCAGGCGGAGCTCCCCTAGGCTGCCACGAACCAGCGCTAGTCAGCTGCAGGGCCGCCGGAGCTGCTGCCGTCGCCGGAGAAGAAGGAGAAGCCGTTAATGGCTATTTCAGATTTTTGGCCGCCGGCGAAGATTCTGGCCACCAATTGACCCCAAACCAGTCCCGTTGGATTCGTATCATCGCAAGGATCGTCAAAATATATATATCTCAATCCCATACTGTCTGAATCAAAAGATACCATTTTTAGGTATTTTGAGTTTAAGCTTGATATTTTTAATCCGGCCGTTGGATTGTGTTTTTGACCTCATTTTTGGAATGTACTCAGAAAATGGAGAAGTTCGATATATATATTGTGTTGTTTGGTGATCGACACAAAAATTGAGATCAGACGGTCGAGATTTTATCTCGTTTTGCGTGCCACCGGTCCGGTGTGGACCCGAATTACCTAATTGGACAAGTTATATGTCTAACCTAGCTATTTTTGAGTGCTAGGAATTCAGTGAAGAGGTCCGTTTGTGGAATTAAAGCTTCGGTGAGAAGTGGACTTTTCGCGAGAGGACTATTGAGGGCTCGGAATCAGTTTCCAACCCTCCGGGCGATCATCAATGACACCTTGAGGACTCAATAACGTGGTATCACTATTTCAGTGAGGTAGGGATTCAGTTACCTTGATTTTATACCGTTTTTGAGTTAAAACTTATTTTCTGTAATATATGAGAACAAGTGCGTTTTTAATTATTTGAATTATGTATGATAGAATCTGGTCGTATGATATATACTGTACTGCTCTGGGAATTCGCTGTGTACAGGTGTATATCAAAATAGGACCGTTATGCTGCCTGTTTTTCTATAAAATCATATTATACATATTTTACTGAAAAACCAGAGTACTGTAGTTTTTACACTTCAGCTCTGTATTGCACGTGTCATAGGATCATACATGACCACCGTGTTAGCATCGTGGGTTTACAGTGTAGCGCTGCGTGCCCCACCATCGGTGTAGAGTCCGTAAATCTGCGCGGGATTTGTTCTTCTGATTACCTCCCCATTTGGCAGGCGTAGGCAATTTGATTGCCCCTCCAGGTTTGGTAGGCGACACACGAGTGCCACCTCCAGGTATGGGCTTAGGTGTCAGGCAGGCTGTTAGGCACACTTAGTGTCATCATCTTAGTTTTTCACATATGAGAGGATGTGAGCTCATGGGTATGGGTTGATTTATGTCATGTGCAGATGGATTGATTGTTTTGATTACACTGTTTTATATATATGGATTTCCGGTCTGGATTATATATATGTGTGAGTATGTTTTGGATTTGAACTAACTATGTAGGAGTTTTCCGTCATTGAACTATTTTTCTTCGAGGTAACTGTTTTCCTACTGGGTATTGTATGCTCACCCGCCTTCCTCCCTTCCTCTGGTGGTGTCCAGTGTCATCTTG
>JXTC01000078.1:751231-769370 GCA_002914845.1 Trema orientale | reverse complement strand
TTAAGAGGATACCTGCTATGTCACTGAGTTAGAAACTATACCAAGGAGGGGGCCCAAACATGAGTTAAATGTTAATGTTTTCTAAGGAAATTAAGGGTACAAAGACTAGTAAGTTCTATGTACAAATTGTTCATAAGCATGTATGGATTTCCATTTACTGCGCCATTGCTCATTTAGTTCTTGTGATGCAGATAATCAGAACCAAGAGTAACGTTGGCTGAGCTGTTTTCGCTCTAATGCTGTTCATATGCCTATTTTGAATTGAAGAAAGACTTTTTGAGAACCTTTTATATATTTTTGCTATGTATACGTAAATACTAATCCTGTGGGAGTTGTGAATAGTATTAGCACTATGTTTTGTATTGTACAAAATGTATATATTACTACAGTATAAAGTAGGTGTGTCATGTTTTATATTGTACATAGTGTGTATATCTGCATTGTAAAATAGTAGTATCCAGGTATTTTCAGAACTAAACAGAAAAGTTTAAATTTATCCTTTACTTTCCGTTTTTCCAAGGTTAATGAAAGTGAGTTAGCACTACTTAGCTTTCCTACATATAAGTGAGCGTAATTCTATGTAGTATAGCTAGGGGGCATGACAGTTGTGGTATCGGAGCAGAGGTTAAAACGTTTCTGTAGACAACCAGGAAAAAGGCATATGAGCATGTATTGGAATGGCGACTCAGTCAACAGGTATGTTTATATGTTTATCTGATTAATTTTCTTAATTGTGTATAAATAATTGTTCCTGTGTGTATTATTGGCTGGATATAAAATAAATTATGAAAAGGGCACTACATAGGATTAATGGCTCCTAAAAGGAAGACTAGAACTCAATCTGAAGAAGAAAGGCAATAAAAAGCTCAGGGACCTCAATTTGAGCAAGATTTGGGTCACGTGATTGAAAATCTGACAAAATTTAATTCTAGAACAGGCAAGAATGCATAATAAACAGATGGAACAGATGAGGCTGTATTTGAGAGAAATCAAAACCAAACAACACCTCCAGTGATTCCTCCAAGATAAGAAAATTCTGAACCAATCTATGAGAGATTTAGGAAACAACATCCCATAGATTTTGTAGGTGGAGCTGATCCATATATAGCAGAGGAATGGATAAAATCCTTGGAGGTTATCTTTGAGTAAATGAAGCTCACTGATGAGGATAGAGTATTATGTGCTATTTATACGCTGAAAATAGGAGCTCGTAACTGGTGGGAGACTGTTAGAGTGTCGCCAGCTGCCCAAAATCTAACGAGGGATACATTTAAGGAATTGTTCTACTATAAATATTTCAATGACACTGCAAAGGCAGCAGAAGTTGAGGAGTTCCTTCATCTGCGACAAGGAAATAGACCTGTAGGGGAATACATTAGAAAATATGAGGAATTATCTCGGTTTGTCCCATGGATAAGAAATGATAACAAGGAGAAAGTTGAGTACTTCTTGAGGGGTTTGAGGAGAGATATTTCAAGAGATGTAATTATAGCAAGAGTTACAGAATTTAGTGAGGTGATAGACATGGCTCTCAAAGCAAAGCAAGTTCAGCTTAAGATATTGAATGAAAAGAAAGCAGCTTTTGTGGCGAGGGGTGGACAATGGAGACAAGGAGATCAGACGAAAAATGAACAAAGATCAGGAAATTCAAAACGACCCAAAATGGAATAAGGTGCCACCTTAACTAAACCCACTTGTACTAAGTGTGGAAAATCTCATGCTGGTGAATGTTTTAAGGGTACCAATCAGTGTTTCAAGTGTCACAAGGTGGGTCACTATTCTAAGGATTAACCACACTTTAGCAAGGACACCAGAAGAAAATTCAAGGGCGAGTGTATGCAATGACCGCACAACAGGCAGAATATAATCCATCTGTTGTAGAAGGTAAGATCTTAATTTCTGGTATTCTTGCTAATGTAGTGCAACACATTCATTTGCATCTAATACATTTGTGAGAAAATTGGGTACAACACCTGAGTGCTTAGAGATGAATTATAATGTAACAATTCCATCTGGAGATGAAATCATTTCGAATCAGATGCTAAGGGCATACCATATTTCAAGTGATGGAAGAAGTTTGTATGCTGAATTTGTCATATTAAATATTCAAGATTTTGATGTAATATTGGGTATGGATTGGTTGACAAAGTATCATGCTGTCATTGATTGTAATCAGAAGCAAGTTAAGTTTCAGCCACCAGGGGAGGAACAATTTGTGTTCAATGGTATTCCAAGAAAAAGAAAGCTACAAGTGATTTCTGCTATGAAAGCTAGGAGACTATTAAATAAGGGTTGTATCGGGTACTTGGCTAGTGTGGTTGATACTACAGTAGAACAGAAGCTAAAGCCTGAAGACGTTTCAGTGGTTTAAGAATTTTTAGAGGTGTTTCCAGAAGACTTACCAGGGTTGCCTCCGGAAAGAGAAATTGAGTTTGTGATAGATCTTTTACCCGGGACAGCTCCTATTTCGAAAGCACCGTACAGAATGGCCCCAGCTGAATTAAAAGAGCTAAAGGTGCAGTTACAAGATTTATTAGACAAGGGGTTCATACATCCTAGTTATTCACCTTGGGGTGCTCCAGTATTGTTTGTGAAGAAGAAAGATGGTACCATGAGGCTGTGCATAGATTATAGAGAACTGAATAAAGTAACTATCAAGAATAAGTATCCATTACCGAGAATTGATGATTTGTTCGATCAACTACAAGGAGCCTCAGTATTTTCTAAGAATGATTTAAGATCAGGATACCACCAATTGAAGATTAAGGAAGGGGATGTACATAAAACGGCTTTTCAAACTAGGTATGGTCATTATGAGTTCCTAGTAATGCCTTTCGGGTTAACAAATGCACCAGCTGCTTTCATGGATCTGATGAATAAAGTTTTCAAGGAGTTTCTCGATAAGTTTGTTATTGTGTTTATTGATGACATCTTAATATATTCAAGGTCGCATGAGGAACATAGGGACCATTTAAGGGTTGTTTTACAGATTTTGAAGGAAAAGAAACTATACGCCAAATTCAAGAAGTGCGAATTCTGGTTGGAACAAGTGAATTTCCTAGGGCATGTTGTATCTAAGGATGGAATTTTAGTGGATCCAGGTAAAGTGGAAGCAGTAAATAACTGGCCTAGACCGACTAATGTATCAGAAGTTAGAAGTTTCTTAGGATTGGCTGGTTATTATCGAAGATTCGTTGAAGGATTTTCAAGAATAGCTACTCCATTGGCAATGTTAACAAGGAAGAATGCTAAATTCTAATTGTCAAATACTTGTGAAGATAGTTTTCAGACCTTAAAACAAAAGTTGACTACAACTCCCGTGCTTACCATACCATCAAGATCTGGAGGATTCATTGTATACAATGATGCTTCTAAAAATGGTTTGGGTTGTGTGCTGATGCAGAATAGAAAGGTAATAACTTACGCATCTCAACAACTTAAGGAATATGAAAAGAAATATCCAACTCATGATTTAGAGCTTGCTGTTGTTGTCTTTGCATCAAAGATTTGGAGACATTATTTAGATGGAGAGAAGTATAAAATATATACAGATCATAAAAGTCTCAAATATTTTCTCACCCAGAAAGAGTTGAATATGAGACAGCGGAGATGGTTGGAACTAGTAAAAGACTATGATTGCATAATCAATTATCATCCTGGAAAGGCGAATGTGGTAGCTGATGCTTTGAGTAGAAAGTCTATTGCTACGGTTTTAGATGAGCAGAAACCAATTTTAAGAGATCCACAAAGAATAGAAAGAGAGATCATTCCTATCAGAGATGTAATAGCCAGATTATCTGCTCTTGTGTTACAACCTACACTCTTTGAAAGAATTAGGGAAAGCCAACAAGAAGATTCATACGTGACCCAGTTAAAGAAAGAAGCGGAGGAAAGAAAAAGAAAAGAATTTTCGATTTCAAAGGATGGAGCCTTGAAGTTTAAGGGAAGACTATGTGTACCTGATAAAGACGAGATTAAGAAAGAGATACTAACAAAAGCTCATTGCACTCCTTATTCAATTCACCCTGGAAGTACTAAAATGTATCAAGATCTGAAGTAACATTATTGGTGGCCTAATAGGAAGAAGAATGTAGTAGAATTTATGGCTCAATGTTTGACTTGTCAACAGATCAAAGTTGAACATCAACGACCAGCTGGATTGCTAGAACCTTTACCGATTCCAGAATAGAAATGGGAAAATATTACAATGGACTTTGTTCTTGGGTTGCCTAGAGTACAACGAGGATTTAATTCTATATGGGTAATTGTGGACAGAATAACAAAGTCAGCTCATTTTCTTCCAGTTAAATTAACCTATACTATGGATCAATACACTCGATTGTATATACAGGAAATCATTAGATCTCATGGGATGCCTGTATCTATTACTTCTGACAGAGATCCAAAGTTCACTTCAGTTTTCTAGAAAAGTCTACAAAATGCTTTAAGAACTAAGTTAGCATTTAGTACAGCTAATCATCCACAAACTGATGGACAATCGGAAAGAGTAATTCAGATCTTAGAGGATTTACTCTGAGCTTGTGTGCTGGATTTTCAAGGAAGCTGGGATAAGTATCTAGCTCTGGTGGAGTTTACCTACAATAACAGCTATCAAGTAACGATTAAAATGGCTCCTTATCAAGCTTTATATGGAAGGAAATGCAGGTCTCCTGTCCATTGGGACGAAGTTGGAGAAAGAAAGTTACTAGGTCCAGAAGTAGTTCAACAAACAACAGAGATTGTAGAAAAGATTCGAGCAAGATGAGAATAGTTTAAGACAGACAAAAGAAGTATGCAGATAAGAGAAGACGAGATGTAGAATTTGATATTGGCGATCATGTTTTCTTGAAAGTCTCTCCGATGAAGGGTGTGATGAGATTTGGAAAGAAAGGAAAGCTAAGCCCAAGGTATGTTGGACCGTTTGAAATTCTAGAAAGGATTGGGAGTAAGGCTTACAGATTAGCACTACCACCATCATTATCAGGGGTACATAATGTTTTTCATGTTTCAATGTTAAGAAAGTATATTCCAAATCCTTCTTATGTTTTAAGCTATGAACCTCTGGAACTGAGCCAAGATTTGACATATGAGGAGAGGCCGGTTCAAATTCTTGATAAGAAAGAGAAAGAACTAAGAAACAAGAAAATTCTACTAGTAAAAGTGCTTTGGAGAAATTATACAGTAGAAGAAGCTACGTGGGAGCGGGAGGAGGAAATGAGAACTAAATATCCTGAACTATTCGGTACGTTAAATTTCGAGGACGAAATTTTATAAGAAGGGAAGAATTGTAGTGCCCAAAGTTCTCACAAATGCATTTTGCCAATAATAAATATTATTGTATTTCATGTTTATATCTTCATATTTAATTTCAAATACGAAATGCTGAATTAAATCCTTATTATGATGATTAGAGATTATTATTTAATTGACTAACTAGAATTCGTAAGTTTTGTGTGCAGTGAAAGGCCACTTCTCGAATCCTGAAAGAAAATTGATGTGTTTATGGACAAGGAATTTCTAAAATTAAGTTAAAACAATTTTCTTAAAAAAAAAAAAGATTAAAGATTACAAGGATTTGGTAAAAGTAGGCACCACCCCTATAAGCTAAATGATAGTAAACTCTTGTCTTTGTCTTAAATTATCTTCTTGTTGATATTTTGATTTTATATATATATGCAAATATGTATAAAGGAATTTATTTAATTTAAACTCAAGTCCTTCTAAAATTTTTGTAAACCGACATTAATTTTCTTATGAAGTCACCGCATCTAATTGTACCTTGTATCATTAATTCATATTCCACCGACTTTTTTTTTAAAAAAATAAAACCTCAACTCAACAAGAATCAGCTATATCTCATATTTTCTTACTAGTATCTGTTCTACATATATTAAATCCTCCACTTTCAGCTCCATAAATGGTCATCTTGGAAATAGTTCCTTCTAGCTTGAAAAGGTGAGCATCTATCTTGTTTTAATACATGCTCTAGATTATACGAGTCTGTACATATATAATTAGATGTATATGTTTTATCTCATGGTTGTTATCCATTAAGTTTTGTTTTATTAAAAAGGATCTTTTGTATATGAAGATTGAAATTAGATGGAAAGGAATCGTTGAACCATTTTGGAAAGAACTGGAATTGGTCTTGAATTGACACTTCGCCAATTTGTGAATTATTTATATGAACATTCACAGAGATTCTCACATGCTAATTGGGTCTTATGAATGAAATTATTGTATTTCATGTATATATATATATATATTATACTGCATATACAGATACAGGTATTGGTTTCCCTATTTAATATAGTAATGTCTATATGTGAATATTGTGATTTACTGTGATATGGTATTTAATAAGAGGAAAGCACAAAAAGGATTGAAGTGCTCGCTTTCTTTTGATTGAGATGAATTAAATTTATAGAAAAGACAATACTTTTACAATAATAAGGACTTTTGGACTTGTTGCTGACCCCTTATACATTCTATTTTGTTTTTGGATGTGATTTACCAAAAAGTTTGTTTCATTAATTGAAACTATGGGGTTTATGTATATTAGCAATTTCAAATTTTTAATGCTTATATTTTGTATTATAAGTATTATCATTGTTATAGCCATAACAGTAAGATATTAGTACTCCCAAGAATTTAGAAAAATGAAACTAATCATTAATCTTGTATCCTTCTTGACATTAACCATAATTATTGTATTATTAGTTGCTGTGTATAAATTTTAGATTTCATATTATAGTCACAAATTCATAAGAAAATGAAAGAGATTGATTAATTTGAATAGGTTTTAAACACATCAAGTTTCTTGGAGAGAGAAGCTGTCTTTCACTTTCCTGTCTAATTTATGACTTGAGGTAAGTGGAAATTCCACTTTAGCATTACAAGAACCTACGTATATGATTGTATATATTAAAGGTGATGTATCTGTGATATTAAGATTTATATATTTGAAAATTGTTCATATTATTTTCATAAGATATGTCATGTTTGTATGCACAAAATAATTATTTACAGGTTATGATTTTAATAAAGAGCTTTATACCCTAAACGTTATTTATTTTAAAGAGGGATATGGTTCTTATCTTACTGATCTAGTAGGTAAATGAGGTGAAATCCTTTGAGGTTAAGTCCAAGACAGGGTGAGCCAAACAAGAGGGAGGTCAAATCCCTTGAGGTTGATTCCAAAACAGGGTAAGCTACAAATGATATTTATTAAGAGGATACCTGCTATGTCACTGAGTTAGAAACTATACCAAGGAGGGGGCCCAAACATGAGTTAAATGTTAATGTTTTCTAAGGAAATTAAGAGTACAAAGACTAGTAAGTTCTACATGCGAATTATTCATAAGCATGCATGGATTTCCATTTACTGAGCCATTGCTCATTTAGTTCTTGTGATGCAGATAATCAGAACCAAAAGTAATGTTAGCCGAGCTGTTTCCGCTCTAATGCTGTTCATATGCCTATTTTGAATAGATTAAAGACTTTTTGAGAACCTTTTATATATTTTTGCTATGTATACATAAATACTAATCCTGTGGGAGTTGTGAATAGTATTAGCACTGTGTTTTGTATTGTATAAAATGTATATATTACTACAGTGTAAAATAGGTGTATCATGTTTTATATTGTACATAGTGTGTATATCTGCATTGTAAAATAGCAGTATCCGGGTATTTTCAGAACTAAACATAAAAGTTTAAATTTATCCTCTACTTTCCGTTTTTCCAAGGTTAATGAAAGTGAGTTAGTACTACTTAGCTTTCCTACATATAAGTGAGCGTAATTCTATGTAGTATAGCTAGGGGGCATGACATATCTTATCTTTTGATATTGAAAAAAGTGAAGATAAGATAGAAATTTTAAAAATCCTAATCCAACGGTCTAGATTTGGATGAAATCTATCCTACGGTTTAGATTTAAGTCAGTGATATCTTATCTTCATATTTTTTTAAAAAAATGAAAATAAGATATGATTTTTTTAAAAATCCTAATCCTACGGTCTAGATTTTGATGAAATCTATCCTACTATTTAGATTTAAGTCAAAGATATCTTATCTTCAGATATTGAAAAAAGTGAAGATAAGACAGAAATTTTAAAAATCTTAATCCTACGGTCTAGATTAGGGTAAAATTTAGCCAACGGTTGAGATTTCAGGTCTGAAATTTCTTACTATCAGATATCATGGTCTTCAACAATGCATAAAGCCCCGAAATCCATCAAAGTTTTCTACAACACACTAAGTTAAATACCCTTAAATTCAAGTGTATATCATTTTTGAAAATGAATTTTATTCCTGGAGGTCTATCTTATTACTCATTTTCTGCTTCATCATTTTCTGATGGTGAAAATAAGGATGACAAGTAACTTATGTATGATCTTGAAGCGGTTGAGAGAGAGTAAGAAGTAGTTTCTTGCTGGGTTAGCAATAATAACAATCACATCAAAAACTTTCTGAACTAACAAAATCAACAAGTGACTCATGGAGGCTCGATTCCTGGTCATATAGTGGTCAACCGCGATCGGGAAGTTGCTGATCAAAATCTCTTTAACGATTATTTTGCAAAGAACCCAAGATTTAATGAATCGATGTTTTGCAAGCGATTCAGGATGAGTCGAAGTTTATTCCTTCGCATAATGAATGCTGTGCAAGGTTATGACAACTATTTCTTACAGAGAAGGGATGGGGTTGGTAGACTCAGATTGTCAGCTATCTTCCGCATATTGGTGTATGGTGTACCGGCTGATGCTACTGATGAGTACATTAAAATCAGAGAGTCTACAGCAATTGAAAGTACAAAGAGATTTTATTGTGCTGTGGTGGAAGTATTTACGGAGAGATATCTATGATCGCCGACCACTAGCGATGTGGCTAGGTTACTTTATATTGGTAAAATTCGTGGTTTTCTAGGAATGTTAGGGAGTCTAGATTGTATGCACTGAAAGTGGAAGAATTAGCGAACAGCTTGGGCAGGACAGTACGCAGGTCGTAGTGGATCTCCAACTATTATTCTAGAGGCTGTAGCGGATTATGAACTTTGGATATGGCATGCATATTTTGGTATGCCAGGTTCTAACAATGACATTAACATGTTGGAGGCATCAAATCTTTTTGCCAACCTTGCTAAAGGTATTGCTCCTCCAGCTCACTATGTTATTAAAGAAAAAGAGTATAACATGGGATATTATTTAGCTGATGGTATATATCCAAAGTGGGATACTCTTGTACAAACTATTCATGATCCGCATGGTCCAAAAAAGAAACTTTTTAGAATGAAGCAAGAAGCATGTCGAAAAGATGTAGAATGTGCATTTAGAGTTCTCCAGTCATAATTTGCAATTGTCGCAGGACTAGCACGTTTTTAGAAAAAAAAAATATTACATGATATAATGACTGCGTACATAATTATGCACAACATGAAAATCGAGAATGAACGTGATATTGATGCACCAATTCAGGTTTTTAGGGAAGTGCCAAGTCCAGAAGTTGAAATGGTGATAGATAAAAATGCTCGCTTTCAAGAATTTCTTTCGCGACACAGACAGATCAAAGATAAAGAGGCTCATATTGCACTTAGAAATGCATTAATTGATTATTTGTGGGATGAATATAGTAATTTAGAGGTCTAAATGTTGATCAATATGTTATATGATTTTCTATTATAGCTTTTATATTTCATGTAATTTTTAGAAGTTTCTTAAGTACAATGTGTTCATGTATAATGAATAAAATATTTATTCATAATTAAATGTAAGGTAAAATTTTGTAATTTATGTTATATTATTATCTATATAATTTCGTAATTAATATAATTTATTAATATATCGTTAAATTAATATGATTTATAAGAGTATATTAGCCAAGTAATTGATTAAATAAAATATCATAGAAAGTTAAGGATTAAAAAGGAGATTTGAGTAAAAGTTAGAGAGAATATTCTTTTTTGTTGTAGAGAATATTCTTTTTGAGATAGAGAATATTCTTTTTGATGTAGTATTTGGAGTAATGAGTTGGAGATGAAAAAAAAATATAGAGTAAAGTTGCTACATTTAAGAGTTTTGGTTGCTGCAAAATAGAGTTGTTGGTTGGAGATGGCCTAAGTAATAAGCAAAAGAAGTTTTAACGTGAGAGAAAAAAAACGGAGTTAACCATTTAAAAAAAATATATATATATATATATAAAATAGAAGTCTGGAAGCGGTTGATTTTCTCTTAAACATTTGAAATATTGCTTTATCTTGTTTTTGTTCTTTTTTATATTTACCCCACGTTCGTTTTCATTTGGCTACAAGTTTACACGTTCTTTTTTTTTCAATTTCTTTTAAGTTCTTTAAACTCTTTATCCCACGTTCTTAGTCTCCTAGATATTGAAGCTTGAGATATTTTATCTTCTTTACATCACTTTGGAGATGTCACTATTAAGATAAGATTTTGATTTGTTTTTTTCATTTTTTTTTTTTTGAGTGTGTTTGCGTTTGAATTAATTTAAATTTTATATATAAATGCTCTCTTTATATATGTATAGACACACTCTAGTAAACGTATAAATTACAATATTTACTTGTTTTTCTATTGGTTATCTCTTTTAAAATACTATATTTATTATTTTTAAGAATAATTAACTCTGTTGTATTTTTCTTTTCAAAAAATTTGCTTCAAGATGATCTCGATTCTTTGGAAAATTAATGAGTTAATTTCACTAAAGAATATTAATTATTTAACTAAGGATTTAAAATTAATAATAAATTCAGACTAAGTTTGAAAATGAAAATAATTATCATAGTTAATAAATCTTTTACAACATAATATTAATGTCATTAATTTTAAGCTTTACCACACTTTAGTCTTTAATGTCATTAAGTAGTTCAAATAATGACATTTATAAGAAAAATGTCATCTAATTTATCCTTTGACGACATATAAAGGCAAAATGTAATAAATCTCCTGTTGTGAAAAGTGTTTTTTGTTGTAGTGTGGGTCAGAGTTCATGAGCTCCCTTGGGTTTACTGGAATAGATAGATTCTTTCAGATTTGGCTAGAGGGGTCAGTGTCCCTATTCATTTTGATAATATGACACTCAATGATGAGTTTGGACATTATGCTTGGATAATATGACACTCAGTGGTGACCAATTTCAGATTCTCTTATGATGGAGGTGGGCAATGATTACTTTTTCCTTCCTTTAGATTATAAGAAACTTCCAGCGTTTTGAATTTCTTGTAAATATATAGGGCATTTGGCTCTTCATGTAGACATGGACAAGGAGTTCAGCAAGTAATGAAGAGATTAATAAGGAAGAAAGAGGTTGCTCTAGATCACGCAAACAAATTTACCAACCAATAGCTAAGTTACCAAGACCTACTCCAAAGGAAGTTCCAATTAAGAATGGTTTTTCTTCTCTTAGAGCGTGTCTTAAAAACACATATGTTGCTGGTAACTTTGTTGATGATTCTGTTCCTTTGAATAATGAAGCTACCGTGGTTGTTGAAGAAATAATACCTGGTCCCTTAAATGATGAAATAGTTAAAGAAAGAAACTTGTTGCAAGATGGAACTAACTCTGAGCATATAGATCTCGAAAAATTGAATTCAGCCAATGAGGTAGATTCAGGTAAGGAGAAAATGGAACTGGTTGCATCAGAATCTTTGCCCCACGAAGCGTCCTCAAGTATACAATTAGATAGAGAACTTGATGTTGGAAAACAAGACGCAACAGCCACTATTATTGACCATTCGGAGGAAAATGCATGGACAGAAGCGGTTTCTAAAAAAAAGGATAAGTCCAAGACATCAATCTTACCCTCTGGGGTCTCCAAAAGAACAATTTCCAAATGAAGTTAATTTATTGGAATTGTTAAGGTATCTCCAATAGAAATAACCAGATTGCTCTTCATGACTTTTGCTACCGTTATCATCCGGATTTTTTATGCATTGCTAAGCCTCTTTGTGCTTTGGATGTTATTTCTTCTTCTTTTTGGCTTAGTTTGGGTCTTTATCTTATATGTAATATAATGTCATTTTACCTACTTTATGGATTTTTGCCTCCTTGAGGATTCAAAGAGTAGATGTGATATTAAATCATGACCAGCATAGTACTATAGAGGTTAAGGATTATTCAGAGATGCACAGGCTCTCTTTTGTCTACGGTGCCTCTTCTGCTTCAATTTTAGGGAACTTTTGCTTCAATTTTAGGGAACTTTGGAATTCCTTCTTGGATTTGGTTGCCCATATTTGGTGTGTTATAGGTGACTTCCATGTTGTCCTGGGTGCTTATGAGACAACGAGTGGTTCTCTAACTAGTTCTTATTTTGACTTTGCTAGCTTCTCAGCGGCTACTAGTTTGGTGGATTTGGATACTCTTGGTACCGTCTACACCCACATTGGCAAAGGTACTAGGGGTTTAGTTCTCTCTCGGTTGGACAAGGTGCTTTGCTCGAATGGCTTCCTTGATGCTTGTACATGTTTGCAAGGTAGTACTCTACCTAGACATTATTCTGATCATCATCCTCTTCTCCTCTCTAGTATTCCTTTGGCCCCCTAAGGTGCTCGACCTTTTCGTTTTCACGGTGTTTGGCTAGAGAATCCTCGGTTTTTGGACCTAGTTCCAAACATTTAGTCTGCTACAGTTGTTGTTTTTCTCATATCTTAACTCATAACTAAACTTAAGCTCCTTAAGAAATCTCTGACGACTTAGAATTGGTGGGTTTTCAGGAATTTAGGCACTAAGGTCTCTGAAGCTAATAATCGGGTACTTAAGGTTCAAGACTGTTTACATTTGAATGGCTTTTCAGAAGAGGTTTTCAAGGAAGAAACAGACGTTTTAGCAGCATGGGATAAAGCCCTCCTTAATTTGTAAGACGTTTTCCTTCCCGAAAAAAGTAGGATTAAATGGCTTGTCGGAGGAGATGGAAACTCAGAGTTCTATCATGCCTTGCTTAAAAGAAGGAATGCTGATAAATCTCTCTCTTTCTAATATATTGATGAAGTGGTTGTTTCTCAACCAGACATGATTGCTTCTCATGTAGTAGACTATTATTCTTCCTTTTTCTCAGGGGTGGAAGCTGGTAATACTAATTTTTCTATTGTTAGGGATACAGTTCCTCATTTGGTGACCTCTATTGATAATGTTTCTTTACTTTATTTGCCTACTAATCAAGAGATTCGAGACAGTGCTTTTTTCATCGATCCTCTTAGTGCTCTGGGCCTGGATGGTTTTACTGGTAAATTTTATACATATTGTTAGTCAATTATTGGTACGGATGTTAATCTCAACTGATTAGGAGTTTTTCAGGATGGGACATGTGTTTAACAGTATTAATTCTAATTTAATTTTCCTTGTTCCTAAAACTTCGGAAGCAAACATAATTAAACAGTTTTGACCTATAGCTTCGGCAAATTTTTTTTCTTCAAAGTTATCACAAAGATTATTGCTACTAGACTTGGTAGTATATACTCACGCATTATTTCGCCAAATCAGCTTGGTTTTATCCCGGGCAAACAAATTAGGGATTGTATCATGGAAGTTTCTGAATGTTATAATTCTTTAGAAAATGTTACATTTGTGGGTCACATTGCTCTAAAGATTGATATTCGAAAAGCCTTTGATCTATCAGTTGGCAGTTTATTTTAGAGGTTCTTAAGGCCTTTGGTTTTGAAGAAACTTTTCTCAAATGGATTATGGCTATTTTTTAGTCAGCTTGTATCTCAGTGCTGATTGATAGAGTTTCTCATGGTTTCTTTCCTTGCTCTCGTTGTGTTAGATAGGGTGATCCCCTTTTACAACTGCTTTTCCATTTAGTAGAGGATTTTTTGAGTCGATACTTATCTTCCCTTTTCAATTCTTGGACTCCTGATTCGATTTCCCTTCTTATGTGAAAGACTATCCTCACTCACTTTCTTTATTCAGATGATGTGTTGATTTTTTTTACAGAGTTTCTCTGAAGAATTTGAATATCATTCATTCAACATTTGAATTATATGCCAATCTTTCAGGTCAAAGAGTTATTTGGGAAAAGTCCCTGGCTTATTTTGAAAGGGGAATCTCCCTTTCTAGAACCACCTCTTTGATTAATCTTTACCGCATAAAATGTAAGGGGGAAAACCTCAACTATTTGGGTGTTCTGTTATTTGTTGGCGCACCAAGAGAGTAATGGCTTATCCCTTAGACAGACAGAATAATTGTTACATTATACTCTTGGATGGGTATGACATTATCCATGGCCAGACGTATAGTCTTGGTCAGCTCTGTTATTTACGGAATGCTACTTCATTCTTTTCGGATCTATAAGTGGCCTTCATCTCTTACAATTGCTATTAAAAATTTTGTTTGGATTGGGTCTATTCTGAAGAGGAAGTCTGTTCAAGTATCTTGGTAGAAATGTTGCTTGCCTAAAGAAAAAGGTGGCCTAGGGTTAAGGCATCTGAGAAATTTAAATAAGGTACTTTTGAAAAAGCTCACATAGAGAATTATCATCGTTGATTCTACTTTGTACTCTGACTTGAGAACTCGTTTTTTTCAAACCAGATGGAACCTTACGAACTCATTATGTTAGATCCAGCATCTGGCCAGTTATGAGGCCTTTGTGTGTTGTTTTGTTTCAGAAACCTCAATGGTTGATTGGCAAACATTCTAAAGTAAGATTTCAGACTGATAATTGGTTGGGATCTCCCCTAACTAACTATATTAACAGTCGGACTGATATTTTTCCTCACATTAATAGTATGATTAGTGATTTTCTCTCTGATTTAGGATAGTATCTCCCATCTTCATTTTGAATTAATTTTCTGGGTGTAACGTCCATTATTGAAGAAATTTTTCCTATCGATGGTCCAAATATTTTGTTTTGGAATGGTTCTCTAGATGATTCCATTTCTTGCTCTTAAGCTTGTACTTCTTTTGCAGATCTAGGGTGTTCAGTTATTTGGGAAAAACAGATATGGTCTTCTTATATTCTTCCTTCTTAATTAATTTTCTTTTGGCGCATTCTGCACAATAGAATTCCTATGGATGATGCTTTGATGAAGTGGGGTTTCTTGATATCCTCTTGTTGTCGTTTTCGTAGAGCTGCTTTGAAGGATCCCTCTCATCTTTTCCTCACTTGTCTTTTTATTTCACAATTATATTTTGCTCTGTCCACCACCTTTCATTGTCTAATCAACTTAAGAGATACTATTTTTGATCTTTGTGACAAGGCAATACACAACTCTTTTAGTACTCAGCTTAATGCTTTTTGGAAAGTTAGTGTAATTTTTATACTTTGGATCGTGTAGATCTTATGCAATCAGGCCATCTTTGAGGACCGGAAACCAAACTTTTCTTCGCCCTTGTCTTTATTGTGGTGCTCAATTCGAGAAGTGGAACCTTTGATAACTAGTTGTATGCATGTTTCTATCACAGAATTAATGATTCTTAAAGATTTTCAGCTCACGGGATGACCCAAAAAGGCTCCTCATATTTTAGAAGTGGTTTGAAGATCTCCTCCTTCATCCTGGGTCAAGGTCAATACTGATAGTTCTGCTTTTGGTAGCCCAGTCCTTCGGGTTGTTCAGGTGTATTCTGGAATTCTAGAAGATTTATTCGTGGTTGTTTTTTGATTCCTTTAGACCCGGGTTTCGCTTTTGAGGCAGAGTTAGGAGCTGTTATTCATACTATTTAGTTTACTTAGAAAAATGGCTTGAAGAAACTTTAGTTAGAAACTAACTCAGTTTATATTGTCTCTTTGTTACGGGCTCGTTCCTTGAAAGTTCCTGCAAAATGGACCCATACTTGGTGTAGGACTCTACATCTTACTTCCTAGTTGACTTTTGTTACTATGCATATATACTGAGAAGGAAATCGTGTAACAGAAACTTTAGCCTCACGGGCTCTCTCAATTGTTTGTTCTATTTGGTGGTGGTTCGGATTTTATCTCTAGTTTTATTTATGATGATTATATTTGTAAACCTAGATATAGGTTTTACTAATTTTTCTTTTCTTTTTTTTTTCTTGAGAGGTTTAGTTTATTGTCCCCGTCTTTTTAGATGTCACTTTTCTTCCTTTTTGTTTTCAATAAAGTTTTCCTCATACTATCGAGGTTCGCCAAAAAAAAATGTCTTGTATAGTTTATCATGCATATACAAAGATGACATATATAACCGATATCTTATTAGCACATTTACATACACATTTTACAATTTCGTGGAAATTAATCCGTTCTCTTCCATTTTGCACGTTGTAAATAGGGACAACTCGATTTCCTATGGTTATGTAACTTTGTTTAACATTAATTAAAAAAGAAACTTTGCTGTACTCATTTTTCACTTCCGAATAATAATAATAATAATAATAATTATTATTATTATTATTATTATGTTATAATTGAAAAAAGATTATAATTACAGGAAAACAATATTTAACCAATTTTGAAGAATTGCTTATATATCTGGGTAAATCAAAGGAATTTTTGGTGTTACATTTTTTGTCATATAATATTTTCTATTTACATTTTTACTTATCAAATTGGCCCTCTATTTTCTTTTTTCGTTTTTTACAATGGAAAGATTCCTTACTCAACTAAATCATTAATAACAGAGGATGAAATAAACAGAAGAGAATAATGAGTCCAGTGCATATCATTGGCATAGCAGAAAGCCCTCACTACAAAAAATCTTAGTTTTAGTGGCAACAAAAATCGTGACAAAAAGTAAAAAATTCGTGACTAAAAGAATGTCATCATCTATATGTTGTGACTAAAAAGTCTGTAGCTAAAAGTTTTAGTCACAAAAACAACAATTTGTTGTGACTAAATGTATTTTTAGTCACAATAAATTTCATGACTATAAACAAAAAGTTGTCACTAATAGGACATTAGTGATAACTTGTGACTATATCATATTTTAATTACAAGAAATTATTTGTTGTGACTAAATATCACTTTTAATCACAAAACAATTTGTTGTGACTAAAAGATTTGTCGCTAAATGTGATTTTATTGTGTAGTGCCTATTTGCCATTAAGTGAGCCACTTTTTTCCCATTGTAAGAAATAAATTAGTATGAACCAAAATTGGTCAAACTAAGTAAGGACTTAATATCTAAAAAGATTAAATCACGAGCACCATAAGATAGAGAATTGAGTCGTTAAACTTAATAATAAGTGCTTAAACAACCGAGTTAGATAGAGATATCAACTTGGATACTTAGATATATTACTTCATTCGACGCTCGAGAGAGTTAATAAGGTTAGATTAGGTCCATTGATTAGTGAATTGAGTAGAATTAAGCTAATGATTACTTAATTTGACAAACTTAGGAGTAATTAGGGGAAATCAGCTCTTTGCATATTAGTACGTAGTATTATCCATATTTTAATTATGCATTTTGTTGAGAAATTAAAGTTTCAATCTTACTCACTCTTATTTTGAAGATAAAAAACATTTGATTTAGTACTAATGATTTAACTTGAGTGTGCAGTGAAATAGCTTTAAAAGTTCTAACTTAAGTTGATCAGGGAATTAAGCTTGAAGATAGATGCATATTGGACTTATTAGAATCAAGTTCGAAGAAGGACAATCAAGATACAATACCATGCTTAGATAGAGTATATTTCATATTTAGTCTTGTATTTGATTTAGTTCATTGCACATAAATTCTTTTTTGCATTGACTCATGCTTTCAAAAGAGTTTTCAAATTATCTTAAGCTTTAAATGATTATTTTATTATAGAAATTTGAAAATAGAAAATAATGATTTATTTAAGTGGGCAAAATATTCTTTAATACATGATTTCTTAAGTTTAAATAAGTTACAAATATATTTGAAATCATGGTTATTTGAAATAGGCTAAAAAGAGATTTTCTATTTGTAAACTAAAATTTGTTTTAATATGAGTACTTTCTAAATTATTGTTAAATACCTTTGTGAATCTAAAACAAGTTTGCAATAATCAAAATATTCTTTTCAAATTGATTTCTAATATTTTTAAAGTGTTTAAAATAAGTTTAGAAGACAGATTTTGAAAGACGCCAAAAGCTGTCAGAATTTGCAAAAATGCCAAAATGCTGTCAAAAATTGAAAATCATAGGTAGACCAGAAATGACTACCGGTAGACCAGAAATGACCACTGGTAGACCGCTCGGTAGACCGA
>JXTC01000078.1:660069-746934 GCA_002914845.1 Trema orientale | reverse complement strand
GTCATAGTTAGATGGAAATAAAGAAAAAGAAATTATTTCACTAATATGCTTTAATGATTTAAATTTCTCTTATTCTTTACGATTGATTGTACTTGGAGAAATATTTTTTTACCAAGTGAAATATTAAGATTTAGAGCTTTCATGATCTTGATTAGATTCAACTTCTCTATTTTGAATATGCTATAATTGTTATACTTATTATTAATAAAAGAAGTTTTACAAAAAAATAAAAAAAAATGAAAAAAAAAGAAAAAGAATGCTCTTGTTTTCATTTTGGCATCATATTGTTGTTCAATCTTTTGTTTGATAATTGTTATTTTTATTTTGAAGATTGTTCAATTCTAAATTCTTCCTTATCTTCTTATTGCTTCACTTGTAATTTTATTTTTCACATTGGGAGAAAATTATTTGTGTATTACTCTTTTATATAGTTTTGTCATAAATTCGAATGAAGAGAGTAATATAATGAATAAATGTGGGGAGAATCTTATTTCAAAGGGATAAATTGGTTTCTATAAGATATCTAATTTGAAAATTGTTTATATCTTTTTAATGATGTCAAAAGGGGGAGAAAAATGATGATTTATAAATATGGGGAAAAAATGATTTATTTACATCTTTTTAATGATGTCAAAAGTGGGAGAAGAATGATGATTTATGAATATGAGGAGAAAAAGATTTATTTATGAGTATGCATATTTTAAGAGGGAGAACTTTTGTTTGGCATATGTTCATTTTACCTTTTCTCACAATTTGCTTATAATGGTTTATTGAGTTAAAAAGGAGAGCAAATCCCTTTAACTTTGTCAAGCATCTTTTGAGGTGGAGCTTAAAATATGACAAGGATTAAGGTAAATTTGTTAAATTTTATAATTTCATATCCTTATTGCATATTATCATTTATCCCATAAATTAATGTTTGTCATCATAAAAAAGGGGAGATTGTTGAGAAATTAAAGTTTCAATCTTACTCTTATTTTGTAGATAACAAACATTTGATTTAGTACTAATAATTTAACTTGAGTGTATAGTAAAATAGCTTTAAAAGTTCTAACTTAAGTTGATCAAAGAATCATGCTTGAAGATGAACGCATATTGGACTTATTAGAATCAAGCTTGAAGATGGAGAATCAATATATAAGACTATGATTAGATAGGGTATATTTCATATTTAGTCTTGTATTTGATTTAGTTCATTACACATAAATTCTCTTTGCATTAGCTCATGCTTTCAAAAGAGTTTTCAAACTATCTTACGTTTAAAAACTAATAAAGTAATATTTTCAAACTTTTATTTTTTATTATTAAATAAATTTACCCGTTTTATAAGAAATTATGTACTAAAGAATTCAAATTTATTGTTAAAAATATATTTGAAATCATGGTTATTTGAAATAGACTAAAAAGAGATTTTCTATTTGCAAACTAAAATTTGTTTTAATATGAATACCTTTTAAATTATTGTTAAATACCTTTTTGAATCTAAAACAAGTTTGCAATAGTTAAAATATTCTTTTCAAATTGATTTCCAATGTTTTTAAAGTGTTTAAAATAAGTTTAGAAGTTAGATTTTGAAAAACTGTCAGAATTTGCAAAAACGCTAAAAAACTGTCAAAAATTAAAAATCATAGGTAGATCGGAAATGACTACCAGTAGACAAGAAATGACCACTAGTAGACCACCCGATAGACTGAAAATTTCATTTTCGACTGTTAGGTTTCGACTGTTGCAACTGCACTTCCAACGGCTAGTTTTGGGAGTCTACCGGAAACTTTACCAGTCTATTGAAAACTCCAGAGACTGTGTCAAACGGTCAAAAACGGCTAGTTTTCTCAAGAAATTATAAATATAAGCTATTTTAAGACTTGAAAAAAGACTTTGTATGAACCTAAATTATTATCCAACTATTTTCAAAGTACAAAAGCCTATTCTTATATTGAATTAACTTTAAAATCATATTGAGCCGATTTTAGAGCATTCATTGTGCATTGTTCTCAAATCTCCTAAGCCAAAATTGTGTTCATTATTTTGTGAGGAGAGTTTGTGAGTGTGTTCAATCTTAGATTAAAAAACTATTTGAGTTGAGATGAGGCTGGCACCGGAGTCATAAACAATCCGTGTATAGGTGAGGTTGCCACCGGAGTTTAAACAACCCGATTAAGGTGAAGTTGCCACTAGAGTCTAAACAACCCGAGTATAGGTGAAGTTGTCACCAGAATCTAAGCAACCCATGAGCTGGTAAGGTTGGCATCATTGTCTAAATAATCTGGTATAAGGGAGATTGGTACCAAAGTCTAAATAATCTGAGTTAGGCATGATAGAACTAGAGTCAAGACTATTGTAAATACTTGAGTATGTCTACGAAGAATTTACTCCCTTTGTAAAAAGGTCGGTCAAGCCCACAATCTTGATCTGAATAGTAGAAGCTCAAAGTAGTTGCCAAGGGCCAGGGATGGAGGCAAACCGTTATATTTGTTGAACCTCGTAAAAACTGAGTTTGTATGTTCTCTATCCTTATACTCTTTACTCTATTGCAAATTATTTGATTATGTGTTTGATATTTATTGTGCTTAATTGATTTGGCATTATTATTATATATTTGGTATTATTGTTCATTTAGCCTCAAAGTTTCAAAATAGTGGTATATGACTTTGCATAGTTGAAAAGTTTCATAAAAAGTTTTAAAACCCAATTCACCCCCTCCCCCCTCTTGGGTAGTCAGTCTTGGGCTTACAAATTTCTTTTTATATTTGTTTTTATTTAGTTTACTTTAAATTTATTTGGTTTTGATGCCTAGAGATAAGGTTAGGTTATAATAATTTTGGTAATTAACAATGAATCTAAAACCAATCCTTGTGAGATCAACCCTTCTTGCCGCTATATTAGTTAATTCTAAGTTTTTACAAGAACAAGCTAGATTAGTTAATAGAAAGAGAATTAATTATAAATTTTAATTTGATATTGGTGTTCTGACGACAAGCGTTAATTATCAATTATCTATTAAAAGTGAGGGTAAAATTATGTATACAGTAATAGTAATACAGGTAATGTTTAAAACTTAAAAAGATTCGTAGAGGGGATAATGAGGAGCGTTATTAAATACTTCATAAATTACATGGGTAATATAATTTAAGGAGGGAAATAAAGGATACAATTTGAGTATTTTAAAAACTACTAGGATAAACATTTAGATGTCAAAAATATGAGGGAGCATATCCCCCAGCCCAACGTGGCATATCTTACACATGTGGTTTAAAAACCTAAAAAAACTTTGCACTTAACAATTTTTAGGAGAGGTATTAGTGATTTAGTATCATTAAATTTTTAGAAACTTGACAAGTTTAATTTAAAAAACATTTTTCTTTTTACAAAACTCCAACTATTATGTTCAAATTAGAACTTAACTAGACAAGTTTTGAATTTAATATCAGAGATATGTTAAACGTCAACTAGACATATTATCAAATTTAAATAGAATAAGGAGTATATATATATCATTAAATTCATCTAGGTCGAACAAACATATTAGCTCACCTACTAATGGTTTGACCTAAAAGCTTATAAGATATTAGCTCACCCACTAATAGTTTGACCTAAAAGTTTATAGGTGCATTTCTAATGGACATATTAATATGCCATATTAAGAGCAATATGCCATATTAAGAGCATTTTCAATGGACATACTAATATGCCATATCAATCTTAAATTTTAGCATTTGGCAAGAAAATATATCTCTAATAGCAATACTATATCTAAATCTTAGCACGTGTTATTTCTTATCATATAAAAAATAGTACATGTTAATTTTACACTATTGTCTTTATAGAATATGTTAAAATTTATAAATGTTTTCAGGGCAAAGTACTAGCATCTACATTATATATATTGCCATTATTTTCAATTTAAAATATACATATATATATATTTAACAATATGGCCCAATTTAATATAAGTATGCAATTCTTATTTCATTAAGTATTATTTATATTTTTAACTTCACTAATTTTTTATAAAAAAGAGCTCCTATTCACAATTTTTTTACTCACTCACATATTTTATCAAACAAAGAAAATGGAAGAATCACAAGTGAGAGGGAAAGCGGCGAAATTTATTCACACTTATAGATAAAGTGGGGTTTCTATTATTAGTAATTGGATGGTAAAAGAATAGAAGACCAAAGTAGAAAGAGATATTTTGTAAATAAATTTTTTTTTTTATTTTAGCACGCATTTATGGGAGCAAAATCCAAAAAAAATGTGTGATAATTTTGACAGCATACCAATATTAGCATTTATGTGTCGGAGATGGTCTTAGGGTCTATCTATTCTTCCCCTAGTTCAGTTGGTGCCTCAATCTTCTCTTGCGGGTTGAGGTTGCCGTCATTAAGATTTTTCACTATACAACAAGAAGTAAATACGTAATAACTGACAGA
Organism: Trema orientale; assembly: GCA_002914845.1. Classification (NCBI taxonomy): domain Eukaryota; kingdom Viridiplantae; phylum Streptophyta; class Magnoliopsida; order Rosales; family Cannabaceae; genus Trema; species Trema orientale. The sequence goes on along the minus strand of JXTC01000078.1, from coordinate 742,501 downwards.
AACTTTTCAGCCAAAATGAGAAAAAAGTTATATGTTTTTATTATTTTTTTTTTAATCTTAAAAGTGGAATTGATGATGAAGATTTCTCAAACCATATTTCTAGAACACTTTTACCATTTATTTTAATTTTAAAAAAAAAATATAAACGTCTCCAAGAAAACTTCGTTATCTAGAAGACGCGTTAGCTTCCTAGAACAATAACTATAAGGGTTAATATCACCTGGTGTCCCTAAACTTTTTCCAACGTATCACTTCGATCCCCAAACTTTTTTTTGTATCATCTAGATCCCCAAATTATTGATTTTGGTCACACGTTAGTCCTTGATAACATGTTCTGTTAATTTTTTGTTATTAAACACACACATGCTCTCACGTAAGTTTTTCTCAAGGGTATTTGGTGGAAGTTGAAAAAAAAGAAAAAGAAAAATCCCTCTTTCTTCTCTTCGTTTTTATTGCCAGTATTCCATGAGCCAAGAATGATATCCTTTTTGCTATATTGGACAATAGAGCCTAGACCCAGCTAACCCTCCTTATAAATTTCAATCGCAATTAAGCTTGCATCTGCACAACTCAAGAGGCAGCCATGAAAGAGGTTTATCTTTCCTTCAGTTTGCACTTCTATGTTTGGCTTGACCAATTTGTAGCTATTTCAGATTCAACTTTTTGGTGTATCTTCTAAAGCATTATGCATACTACTGAATTCCTAACATCCCCAGTATAACGAAAATGAGAGACATCGTCATCATCAATGACCTTCTCAATATCGTGGACAAACTCTATAAACACGTACGCTGTTGAGACTTTCCTTAGACCATCTACAAATTAAAAATTTCACACCTCAGTCAAAGTATGCCAAATGTCTGCAATTTCCTTTCTGCACATACTGTTCTAATTTCTAGAATAAAATCAAATCCATTAAAAGTTGAACTTATATCATTATATGCTTGCAACGAAAATATATTAAGGAGAAAAGGAAATTCAGGTACTGAAAATGTTAAAACGAAACAATTTCTTAATTACTAAATTTTTAATTCAATACTCAAAATGTTAAAATGAAACAATTTCTTAATTAATAAATTTTTAATCCAACATTTTGATTGTTAAATTTCACATCGAGCAACATAAGTCAACCAAATATAAAAACTCAAAATCCTGAACAAAAGCTTATCTCATACACATTAACTAAAGCACATGGCATTTTTTTTTTTTTTTTTTACTCATAGTCAGATATAATTCAACTTCAAATGTACATATACTTTCATCATAACCTACAAAACAGAGAGATTTTAGATGAGATCGAAGGAGAGAAGACAAGGACTGGACATGGAGATCTCGACCTTGCCCTTGATATGCTCAATCTTTTCTTCCTTCTTGGCATGTCATTCTGGAATATGCCTTGAACTTCTCATACTTCTTTGTCTTCTTGTACCGAAAGCTGTTGAGAAAGATGATGATGAAGCCATGAACGAAGGTCGCGGTCTCTGGGTCAAGAACACTCACCTCGCCATGGCACCGAACAAGGAAGAGGGGGGAAAAAGGAGCTCTCTCACATTCTATGGCAGTGTCGCCTTTTCCCAAGCAAGCTTAAAAGACTATGACCAATTGCAATTCAAATCATCATCTTTATCAAAGGATAATTGAAAACCCTAAAATTTCCCCCAATATTTCTCTGTAAAGAAGACAATGAAGAAGGCCGCGATGATGAACTACCTAAATTAATTTGGCTTTTACATTTCCAAGTTTTAGCAAGAAGTAAGACCATGTGCATATCATGTGGTGTTTTAACAGCTGTTTTAGACGGGAAGGGTAATATGGACTAACGTGTGACAACAATCAATAGTTTGGGGATCTAAATGATAAAAAAAAAGTTTGAGGACGTAAGTGATACATTAGGCAATGGTTGGGGACGCCAGGTGATATTAACCCTAACTATAATAATAAGATGGTGGAAAGAAACAATTTATATATCTTTTTAAGTAAAAATCTCGATTTGACTCTACGGTAAATACAATAATTCGAAGAAAACAAATGTTTTATAAATAATTGATACCCAAACCAACTCATGCTACCAGCACTACAATCACCAAAAGAAAAATTATAATATGTGGCCTGTAAAAATGTCAATAAAAGATAGATATAATGACATTTATTTAATTTTTTTTTACAACATTTGCTAGAAATGTCAAGATACTGGTATGACTAAAATTCTTTCTGAAATGTCACTAAATCGTGGTTTTTAATGACATTCCAAAATGCTAACAAAATATACTAATGACATTTTTCAAGTGTCACTAAATTTTATAATTAAACTTAATATGATATTTTGAAACCAAAATATTCACTGTCACTAAAACATGTTAATTAATAAAAATTTATAGTATAATTTAAAATAATAATAATAATAAATTATTATTATTATTATTATTATAAGATGGTATCTTAAACAATCATGTTCAAATAATCATTACTAACCAAATTAAATTGATTATAAACATAATAATACGGTCATAAATTTAATGAAAAATAAATATTCTCATAACAAACTAATGTATTGCAAAAGTAAAATAATTTAACGGAGTTACGCCATAACACAAAATTGGCTCATATATTAAATTAGGATTCAATAGTTTGGTACGTAAAAAATAAATAAGTAAATAAATAGGCACATTATTAAATTTCTTGCTCCGATTTGAATCTTCAGTTGGAACTAAGTTTGAATTTTTCCAACTATAAAATAAGATATTAAAGATAAGAACTATTTAGAATTTTTTTTTTTCCAAAAAAAAAAAAGATATCAAATGTGGAGGGGAATGATACTTGTAAAGTGAAGTAAATGAAATCTAAAACCAGAAAGGGAAACAAAAAAAAAAAAACGAACTTCACCATAATAAAAGAACATATATAGTAGATGCAAACATGCATGGTGATAAGATCTGTCCAATACACCAATCTATAATAAGGTACTGCCACATCCAATACTTGAGGATCATGTCTTGGCAAAGATGTTCTTCTGACAATTGGATGAATGAGTTGGAGTAGAAATAGTTTACGTAGATGACTTCATATGGGTTGCAGTATAAATAAGATACCAGAGAGTAGAGGAATAAAGAAGTATAGAGATAAAAGACATAGAGAGCTGTGTTGGAAGGAAATCCACACTCTTCGAATTTGAATTTTCATTTCCAAAAAATGTGATCCTCCGAAACAAAAATTTCGAAGTGGCAAGATAAAAATTAATTAATGATAGTTTAAAATTTGAACATCTCGAATGTACAATTATCCTATAAAAATCTGTTTCGTAATTATTGAGTTTTAAAACATTGAGTTTTTATTTTTATTTTTTTTAGTAAAGTAAAATTTATTGACGTTTTTAAAATACCACTAAATTTAACTTTAAGTGGCATTTTAAATTTTAGTAGCATTTTGAAAATGTTACTAAAGTAAAATTTTCGTAATATTACTTTAAAATAATATAACAATACTATACACTAATGACATTTTTAAGAAAATTATAGTAGTACATGGTTACTATGTCATTTTAAAGTAAATGTCACAAAAAATAATAAAAGAAAAATTTAGGTGGATTAACAATATTTTAAATTTGATTAAGTAAATGTCCAATTTTTAAATTTTATAACTAAATGTTCAAATATATATATTTTTACATTTGATAGATATACTTATCTATCAATTTTAGTTAATTTTTAAATTTTATAAATAAATGTCCAAGTATATATATTTTTACACTTGATAGATATACTTATCTATCAATTTCAGTTAATGTATTGAAATATATTGAGTACATAAATTTTTATATTTGAGATATAATATTTTACACTTGGTATATAAACATATATATCGGACAATTTGCCATAATATTTGAAAAACGGACATTTACTTAAATTCAGCCCAAAATTTAGTTATTTTACTGTAAGACCTAAATATTTGCCATAAAATCAAGTTTTTCTTGTAGTGAATCCTTGTGCACTAACTAGCTATATGCCAAGTACTTTACAAATATCCTCAAGTCTCAACATTATAATATTATTCTTCTATTAGATGGGAAAAAAAGCTCAATAAAAAAAAAAAGTCAATCTCATTCCTATAATGCTAAAAATTCTGAAAAATTAAAGTGAAATATAATCCTCCAAAGTTATACACTTTATATATCCCATACCGTATCATATCCTTCATGGTCTTTTAGATGTAAATGAAAAGCACTTATCATCTGTAGTACTTATCCCCTCGCCCTCCTCCTCATGATCTCTCTTCTGAGATTCTATATTCCTCAATTATGATCAGTCCGCAGCATGTCAACCATTCCCCAAAATCAAATCTATGTGTTATGTCTTCCCCAAGTTGCGTTGACCGCCAGAGAAATCAGAGAATTTTATTGATGAGATATTAAAGAAAAATCAACAAATTTGACCGAATACACCGCACAAAGTTTCTTTAGCACAAAATGGCATGGTCATCACATGGTCATGTCTGAGAGAAAAAGAGCTAGCTAGTGGCATGGGCTGACTCGATAAGGAATTTCTTCATTTAAATACATATATTTTTAATGTATAAATCATCTTTATGTTGCTATATATACATAACCTAATGTTTGTGTAATACCATCAAAATTTGGAGAAAAGAGGATGAATGTACTAATCAGCATTGCATGAAAACAAATGAGAGTGCAATAGAGCCAAGGATGAATTGCCGGCGTTTTAATTTTCTCATATATATATATAGAGTACGTATAGAATAATCTCTAATACCATATACATATATGTATGCTACTATACATACATGTATATATATAAGTGTCGGCAATTCGTTCTTGGCTATGTTGGGCTCTGGTTGTTTCGTGCAATGCCTCGGTATAGCACGTCCATATAAACTACATAGGTACAGCTTATGCTGTAAAAGCTTAGCGCCTAGAAGATCCGCCAATTATGAGACTGGAAGTCAGGTAAGATTAATTTTGAAGATGTGGTTTGCTCTGATTAATTTGATTAGTTCTGAATAATTTGTAGATTTCGTATTATTAATTAAAAAAATTTTAAAAAATTTTAAAAAATTCCAAGTATATTTGCTAGGCGGCACAAATTTTACTTTGGACATGTCATGTGTTAATGAAGTGTAAATTAAACTCAAATATTGCAGAGTCTCGTACTATCATAGGCTACTTTGTAATACTTTCATTCTTAATTCTTTTGTTATTTTATATTTAAGGAAAGAAAATAACGGTGGAGATTTTCTTAACCTTTCACTTCATTTCTAAAAACAAATAACAATATTAAACCTACTTTAATTAACTCATAAGCGCAGATTAGTGTATAAATAATCTTCTACCATATATATATTTGTATTATATTATATTATATATATATATATGTATAAAAGTCATATATAAATATGGCTTAACATCATCTTCTGCCATATTTTATTTTCCCAACTACTTAAATATAGTAGCCGTTAGATAATGATACAGCTGTTAAAAACTACTTATACATATGTTAGAAAAAAAAAAAAAAATAGCTACTGGATGATGCCCTATTTATACAAATATAAGTAATATGTAAATATGGCATAACATAATTTATATACTAATGTGCTAACGATTAATTACCTAATGTACGTAGGACCTGACTAGAAGGAGTTTGGACTGAACTGCGTTTTTAGGAGTATTTTGAAAAAGATTTTCTAGGAGTATAACAACTTTGATTTCGTAAAAATAAAGCCAAAGCTTTTAACTAATCCTAAAAAAATCATTATAGAAAGAGCCATAAAAAAATTCTTGAAATTTGATTTTAAATAGTAAAATTTCAAAAACAAAAATTGAAAAATCTTGGATTTTAAAATTTTTGGAAAAATCTCAAATTTATTTAGAAAAATACGACTTTCAAAAATATTTTTAACAATACAATTTTCACAAATTAATAAGGTACTTAAGGTAGTCGATCAAGTTAATTAAGGTAACGGGTCTCGTTACTTCAGGTATACTTAAGCTAATGAGTCTGATTACTTTAAGTAACTCGATTGGTTACTGAGTATCTCAAGTACTTTTGAAAAGTATCAATTTTTGAGAAATAATGTCATTTGCTAAATACTTTTGAAAATTGTTATTTTTCTAAATAAACCTTTACAAATAATATATTTCTAAATATATTTGGTATTTTTCAAAAGGTTTAGCCCATCCGCCCTTTTCAATTTTTCAAACTATGTGCCTGCTTTTTGGGCTTTTTAGCCAAATCGCCGAATCATAGGTTACAAAATGGTCATTTTCAAATATTATTAAAAAAATACCAAATTTTGAAAATTATTTAAAAAATGACTTTTTTTTATATCTAGTATATCAAAATATATTAATTTATTTTCTGAAAATTGATTTATGTTTTAGAAACTTGATTTCGTTTATAAAAATTGATTTACTTTATAAAAAAATAAATGAGCTAAAAACTAGCATTTATCAAATAAAATTATAAAATGGTAATTTATTAAATAGATGTAAAACACCCGCCATTTTTTTTAAACTGATCTTAAAAAAAAAAAGGTCATTTCTTATTAAGGGTTTCTAATATTTTTACCTACAAAAATCGAAAAGAATTACAAAAATATGGAAGTCATACTTTTTTTTAATTTTCGTACAGTTTTTATTAGAAAAATATCACTTTTTAAAAATATTTAGAAAAGTACCATTTTTAAAATAATTACTGGTTACCGGTTTCTGGATACTAGTTACTGGTTACTAGTTATATACCAGTTATAAATACCGTTATTTACTAGTTACTAGTTTCTGAAAATTAGTTACCAGAAACTAGTTACTATTTTAAAAAATGGTATTTTTTAAATATTTTTTAGAAAATGATAATTTTCTAATAAAAACTGTACCGTATTTTTCAAATTTTTTTCAGAAACACAGTATAATATCTAATTTCCCCTCTTATTAATACTCCTGGTTTGTTGTACAAAGTCCAAAAGATAAAAGGTTAGCCCATCCTGCCAAGACAAGGTCTTTCTCATTTCACAGCCCAATGGCTGTCTTACAGGCATAACATTAATGGGCTAGAGGTCGACAAAGAAAACCCAATAGAACACATAATTCATTGGCTATATGAATACGTCATGTGCCGAAGTACACCATTTTTCTTGTTTGCCCAGATATTTTCATTTTTCCTTTCAGAAAGGGTTGATTTAGTAAAGCCCCACTTGGGTATACATTTTCAGCTTTTCACTGGGTGTTCATAATTAATACACAACGTCTCACACGAGTCTCGTCTGAAATGCCGTTCCATCTTTTAGTAAAAAATTGACATTTGATGTTGTAGCCCTATTTTTTATTTTAAAAAAAAAATGCTCGTAGTATTACTCAATGAATTATGAAATGGGAAGATGAAATATGAACCAGAATATTAGGTACTAATTAATGAAATGTGATTGGAAAAAAAGAAAACAATTAAACTTAGTACGTGACGCAAAGTAACAAATTGGTAATTATATACCTTACAAAACAATAAATGACCTTGTATATTTATATATGCATCAAATACATTAGATTTGTTGATACAATCACTCAACTCATAATAGCCATCCAATAACAGTTGAATAATCCAAATCATAATACCCATCATTGAATAAATATTACGATATTCATAAAAGAAGAAGCACCTTATATATATATATATATATAGCTAGTATTTGCATTAGAGATTTTTTTTTATCTTTTCATTTCCTCTCAATAAAGAAACTAATGTTAATCATTAGATTTCGATGGGAATCTGACCGACTTAAATTCGCCGCTCCCAGAATCTCATTTCTACGAATATTCGAAAGAAATAAAAATAGGAAATAGAAACAATCACCACAACACAAGAAAGTAGAAAACTCCCAAACTCCTACTTCCCTACTCCTCCCTTTGAACAACCATCCCTCTTACACCAGAAACTCCAAATATTTCCTCCTCACACCTTTTCTCCTCTCTTTGAGGAACCATCTCTCATATAAAAAAATAAGAGAACTCACACTTTCAGACTCCTACTTCACTACTCCTTCCCTACTCACAAGAAACACGAAATTTGAGGAAAATCTAGGAAAGACAAGAAAACATGAAAACTTTTTGAAAGAAAGACAAAAAGACAACTTGACAAGAAAACAAAAGAACTCACACTACCTACTCCTTGAAAAAAAACACAAAGAAACTAAAAAAGAATTTTTCCAGAAGAGGAAAAATCCTACATATTGGGGTGATTAGTAACCAAGGAGATAGCATACTTATACAGGGTTTAAGCCTCCCTTCCTCTCCATCTTCTACCGATGTGGGACTTTGGTTTCTTTCATATTTTTAATATTTAGCCAAATTCCAACAGATACAATATTATTAGTGGCACAAATTCATAATATTAATCTTATTAACAAATTTACAATAATGGTTATAAGAACCCTATATATAAATATTAATAAGCATGTTTCAGAAGAAATAAGATGATTTAATCGTTACATAAAGTGATGCATATTCGAAAAGGTGATATCCAAAGAAATTGTTTCAGTATGATATTATGGATTTGGCTCTAATTTATTTCCTATTTTGTTGCCTTCGGGTTGTTGTTTGTTTGTCTCGATGTTGGTTGTAATTCTGTTTATATTACATTCAATCGTTTTTGGAGTTGTTAAGCAAGAGAAGGCTCAACTGGTTGGATACAACCTAATGGCTAATTGGCATTCTCTAAATTTTCCTAGTTGCTTCGTCCTCTGATGGTACATTCATACAATCAGACATACACCAAAATATCAACGCACTAACTAGTGTTTGATTATATCATTCAAGTCTATGGATGTCATATTTGTGATTTTCATTACAATTTCTGTTTGTACAAAAACTCAAACATAATTAGTCTTAATATATATATACTAACGATATTCATCCAGAAGTTGCCAAAGGTACATGAGATGAGAAGCAAATAACATGCACATGTACCACACAGAGTAGCCAAAAAGACAAGAAATTAAAGAGGGAGGTTTGAAAATGAATGACACAATTGTATATTCAACATATAATAATTTGTCAAAACACAAAAGCTTGGGCTAATTTTGTCTTCTCTTGTCTTCCAGCTAAAAAACAAAATATTTTCTTCTCTTTTCTGCTGATTTCGTAAGTCACACTCCAAAGAGGATAAAACATTTCGCTTTATATATATATATATATAGATCTTTATTCAACTCCGAGTGATTCAAGTACATGGTCCAATACGTACGGTAGCAATGCCCAAGTCATTGTTATGAACAACCAGCATGATATCCCTACAGTGAAATACTTTCCAAATTCAACAAATAAGATGAGAACACAAACGTCCGTAGTTTTTTTTTTCTGGATGAAAACGAACGTCCGTAGTTCTGTAACATTGAAAATTTTACGAAAGGCTACAAAATTTTCTGGATAGGGAAAGAAAATTGTGACTTGTGTCTAATCTCAAAGTAAAACGGGGAAGATCCAAATCGTAACATGATTATATATAGACTTTAGGATGAGACGAAACCAACAGTTAAATAATTTCAAGCCAAGATTTATCTAGTCTTTTTTTTTTTTTTTCCAAATAAATATAGTTGCTTTAGCCAACTTTATTTTTATTTTTATTGTTTTGAAAATCAGCTTTAAGAATTTTAAGAGATATACAACTTTGTCTATATAATATTCACTCTATAAAATTAATTTCATACTCTGAATACTTCAAAAAAAAAAAAAAAAGACAGGGACTGTACTTTACCACATGGATTTAGATTCTTTTTTTGTATTATTATTGTTCTCATTTTCTGTCCCATAAATTTATATATTCTCATGCTTTATAAATTACAGATTGATGCATTATTTTGTTATTAAAAAAAATCCTCCAGTTATGTCTACGAATAAAACTACAGCCATATACATTGTCAACAAGTGCGTACTGAATAATTTTTCTTTTTTAAACCCTTCTAAAAAATGAATAATAAACCGGGATTCTTCTACATGGAGAGACTTTGCAAACATGCTAAATTTTGATTTTATTATTGTACTTAACAAGAATCGGACAAATTATATCCAATCTTATCCATCCTCCTTTTCTAGAACATGATCAAAAGTTTAGATCTATAAGCGTATTGATTAATTAGTTAATAATGATTTCAACCATAAACAAGTACGTAACCCACATTCTTCTAATGTGAAAACTAAAATTTCAAACGAATCACCCGTCAAATTCAATAAAATTAGCCAATATATATATATATATATTTATATATATAATCATCCTAATATATATATATATATAATCGTAGGACATATAAAATCATTCTTCTTTTCATTCTACATATTTTCTAGCCCTCTTATTTTTTTGCTTTCCTTTTATTTTCTTTCCTCCTAACAAACATAGCCTAAGGTGTACTTTCTTTTCATTTAAAAATTGCGTTCAATTTGATTTCTGCTCATTTTCCAACTGAGCAACTTGCATGATCTGCCCCCAACAGCATCAACATTTCCATGTTTAGACAAATGCGTCCTCATTACGCCCCATATATGCAACACAAAGTTCTAAAATTGTTAATTTCTTCTTTTAAAAAAAAAAAAAAAACAGCCCAGTGACGATGAGACACGTGTTTTCAAGTAACATTTTTACGGAGAAATTAATGGACATTGGATGACATACATTCATATGGTACCCCTTTGAGTCAACAAGACAACAACTTATATATTTTCAATCTCTTGGTTTGTTTAAAGAGTTTTAAAATGTAGTCATTTCTTTTTTTTTCCCCTTTTTTTTTAAAGGAAAAAAATAGATCATTTACAAAAAGACATTTTCCAAAGGAATTAGTTTCTCTTTTCTTTTGGGGGGAACTCTGAATGATTTACGTAATTTTTTTCTTCTTTTCTTTTGAAAAATGGAAATGGAAGAAAGCTCAGGCAATTGTGATATTTAACAACTTTTAAATATAATATTACCAGCCCCAACAGACATTATTACATAATTAAAAATATATCCACAGACTTGTTAAATATAATTTTCGCCTCGCACTTAAGAAAACAAAGTAAACCAATTTTGGCTTATCTTTGGGGAATTCTATATAAAAATATACCAATAAACAAAATCAAGGTAACCCCGTTAAAGATTAATTTTAAATTTTTTGGCATTTTATATGCTTATAATGTACAAATTATGGGCTGGTGATAGCTTAATTAATGTTACACATGTTTGTCTTTATTGAGTATAATATAAATTTGGATGACTTGGGTTGCACGAACTTTAGATATATAATTAAATAATTAAAATTCGAAAATTGATATCTAGTGCAAGTGGGCTAATAGATTACCATTTTGTTGATCTCACGTGTTCGAAATGGTATAATATTAAGTTAATTATGGTTGTCAGGTATGGAGGGTTCCTAGGTATAAGTCACCCTTTACAATTTTCCTTTTTCTTTTCCTTTTAAATTTTCTCATTAAACATCTTAATCTTATGGCAGAGGAACTTCGGTGTTCTGATTTGGAATGTTACGTTGAACCTTTTATTAGTTAAAAATTGCACGTGCGAGTTGCGTAGTTATGTTTTTGTCTTTTGAATATGTGAAGAAAAATATAAATCTTTTATTATTTTAAATTAGTTGAATTTAAATCACATCTATAATAATTAGGTGTATATATATATATATATAAACAAACTACACTAAATGAATTTGGTATAAAATTTTGAGTTTTTAACTAAATATTGAAAGGAATAATAACATTATTATTTCATATCTGTTGTTCTTTTTTCCGATTCTGGTAATAATTGTATTCTTATGCATTTTCGGGAATTTGGTTTATTTGGAAAATAATTAAAGCTTTTCAAAAAGATAACCTTAGATTTTTTGTGTATTTAAATTCTTAATTATTTATGTTCACTCTCCTGAATATGGAAAAGAAAAATCTTTGTTGTAGATTGGATGTGATTGTATAAATAAAGGATACTACTTAAAAAATGAATAAGCTGTGTAAACTTTTATATATCAATTATGATTAATTTTATGAAGTTTTAACATGTGTTACATCAATTCAACATAAAAAAACACATATAAGTCGATTTAAAGAAAAATGTTTTGAAAAATGAACATAGGAATTTATAAACCTTTATAGCAGGAGAAATGCTATATATGTATGTGAGAAAAATAACAAAATTATAAAAAAAAAAAGACCAGAATCTAATTGACGCATGCATCAAAATTAAGACTGAGAAGTCGTGTCAATTCATATCGACGAAATTATATTGTGTAAATTTCTTATTGACCTATATATTGCTAATTGTTAATTAAAAACTCTATACTGAACATCAACACCATATCCTATGAAGAAAATCCAATCTCAAGGCCACCATTGATAAGAGAGCTTCGAATTGAAGACTTGGAGAGGAATTTTCTCATCCACAACTGCTATATCAACAATTTTCAACAAGTGGACTCCTAGTAACTCATTTTCACCATTTCTTCTATCCCAATTATAGATATAAGGTGTTGCACTATCAAAATAGGAGCCGAAAAGATCATATTCATGCATTGGGATGGTCAATTGATGATATAAAGGGTAGACTTCATTTGGTCTCAACTTGTGGATGAGCCACAACCAAAAGTCAAGCTGAAGACTTTAATTCAAGTGCTTCTTGGGAGGTAACCTAAGTTTTCCTTTTCATTTTTATGTGTTGAGCAATCCAAAGAGTTGGTGCCATTTCAACGAGATCAAGCTTCATGGCTATATGCCAACGAGAGGAGTATCCCTAATCTCATTCTTTTGTTCTTTAAGTTCCCAATATTGTGCATGCTAAGTTTGGGGGAGGGAGTAAACCTTGTTAAATTGTACTAGTATTTATTTATTTGTCACTGTGTGTTTGTTTTCTTAGTTGTGTGATTGTATGTTTGAATAATTAGAGGTATTTTGTATTTTCTTTGATGATTACCATGTTCCAATGATAAAAACTTAGGGCAAATTTGTGCATAACTTGTTAAAAAATGTTGATATTAGCTTAGTCTTGTGGATAACTCTTATGTTAGTTCCATTTTGATTGTGAAAGACTATATTGAGTGCCTTGATCTTTGATTTATGTATGAATCTATAGAATGTTTATGCAAATATGATATTCTGATATCTTACGAGTACTGGAATTTACTTGATAATCTATTGAGGCGAAATCCTAGATAGCATTTCAGCAAGGAAAGGATTTAGGTAATCTTTAGACCGTTTGAGCCGTTCAAGCTAATCATAATATATTTTATCCCTAGTACACCAATTTTGAGCCTTGTAAAGCCTTTTCTTCTTCAACCATATACACATTAATCTAACCTAAAGTAATACTTTTTAACCTTTATCCCTTGAGCATATTGATTATATTTATTTAATTATTTTGAGCTATGTTATGTTATGGGAGGATGAGTGGAGTAAGATTGTAAAAAAGAAAAAAAAAAGTTACACACCTGTTCGTGAAAGAAAGAAACAAGCTTTGGAGTGTGCAACTCAACAAAAAATAAAAATAAAAATATATAAGTGTTTAGCTATATGTTGATGGAAGAAATAGAAATTTTAATTTTATTGGCATTTTACTTGGTGTGTGAAAGAATAGCTCTACATGAGTCCTAGAATTAATGTGTTTAAGGGTGATTTGAGCTTAATTTATCCAAAATATTATACCTTCACCAGAGCCGACATTACAAGCTTAATGAAGACCTTTTGATCCTTGGTGTTATGCTAATCTATATTAGTGGAGATGGATTTGAAAAGTAAACTTATAGAACTTGATTATTTTCTTTGAGATTTTGTACTTAGTATATGTTTGCATAAACTTATTCAGATTTCACACAATGAATATATGTATTTTAGGATAATTATCCCTAGAAATCAGGCTGTATTTAATTGTACATTTTCCTTTTATTTTGTAGTTTCCCTGTGAGCTTTACCATCCACATTGTGTTCTTGATCAAAGTCAAGGACCAGAGAGCACGCCTCCTTCAAAGAAAGAAAAAGAGAAGGTCGACACCTCTAGAAAGAGGAAAGTCACATTTGAAGATGTCCTTTTGAACTCACCTTCTCTGCAACCTACAGAAGTTGCGAGGCAATCCAAGCCTTCAAACAAGCAACCAGCTTCTTCCTCCTCAGAGACACCTAACCAGACCTCTCTGTAAACTCTATAAGTACTAAGGCTGTAAGTCTTATTTTATTAAGGAGAAATTTATGACTTAGACTCTAAGATTAGAGCCTATATGGTATTAGAGCCAAATGCTCTTTAGATAGGAGAAAGGCATTTACATATATACAAACATGAAATTCAATCTGAGATGGGACATGCTCTTGAGTTATTCTTAATACCTAGCTAATATTTATACTTTTTTTAAGTTATGTTATTATGTGAGCTTTGAGGAACCAATTCAAAATCATCAGTATTAGTACATTACCTCTTGTGTGTTTTTAGGTTTTTTTTTTTTTTTTTTACTCGAGGACTAGATAAATCTTAAGTTTGAGAGTGTGTTAACTCCATAAAATTAGAGTTATCTAGTGCTATTATGCCTTAAGTTTTGCTATGTTCTTATTTGAATTAAGTTGATTTAAGTATTTTTCTTATTGTTTTAATATTTTATTTATTTATATTGATATGAGAATGAAACAAAGGTGTTTGATGCAAAATAAGGTGAATTTGTGCTTCCTAAAGGGGTTTTTCAAACCATTGGAATCGAAGTTGAATCCGATATGGTCGTAACGCAACAAAAATGAGGCAAATCGGAACTAAAACGAAGAAATGGCACATCCAAAAAGCCGCGGTAAAATTCAGCCTGCCTTAGGTTTGCACAAGTCACCTCTTTAAAACTGTATCTTTAGGGCTGAAAGAGGCATGTTGGGATGGAGAGAAAGAGAATGAGGCAGCCATGGAAGGCGAAGAAGAAGAGGAAGAAGAAGAAGAAGATATGCTCCAGTCCTCCATTTCTTGATTTCCTCTACAACATCAATATTTTTTTTGTTCATACCATCTTTTATTTATTTTATTGTGAGTTTTTCTTTGTATTTTCTATATTTAGAGAGTGATATTATTGAGAGCAAATCTTTGAGAGAGGATTCAAGAAAGTAAGAACCAAGTTTGGAGGAGGAGATTGACAACTTCCATGAACATTTTCAAGCTCTTCAAAAGGAGGAATTTTAAAACTCTCTTCTCTTTGATATTTGTATTTCTTGATTCTATTGTATTAAAATACTATTGTTCTCAATTTATATTATGAACTAAATATTTCTTGTCCAATTTTATTATATGAACCAACTTAATAACTTGTGTTTATTTATTTATCTCTTCTTTCATTTATCTCTTTTTTCATTGATTAAATCCATTGTTGAGTTTTTTGTTTTATCTTATACTTATTGCTTCTATTTAATTGCTCACTAAATAGATTATTGAGTGAAATTTCTATGAACTTGGAAAGGGAATTAGAAATTTAGACTTAGGTAAAACAACATAAGATTACCTAGTTTGGGGTAAGTTCGCCTAGGATAGGAATATACTTATGTGACTTGTGCAACCTTTTTGAGAATTACAAAACTTAATGAATCTAGTCAATTTATATTAGGATTAACATACAATTTATATTAGGATTAACATATTAGCTTGTATAGATGTTTTTACTTATATCTTGGAAAAGAGTTTGTGAATACATTCGAATTCTCGGTTGACAATTCTGGTAAATTAATTAATTTAAGAGAGAAATTGTGAAACAGCTTCATGATCGATGTGTTACAAAACTTCTAGGCAATATAATTGTCAATGTACTTGATTCTTTTAACTTAGTTTTACTTTATTAAGATGAATTAGCTTATTTATTATTATTATTTATTTATTTACAATAATTCGTTAAGTTTTTTTATGAAATAATTGTTCTATATTTCATAATATGTTTTGATAGAAAATTAATTAACTATGTCAATTTTGTATCAAACTTGTCAACTTAATAGGTGAGTTTTGTGTCGTGATGCCCCTAATCGAAATGCATTTAACAAGTGTAAGAAAAAAAGGAAAAAATAATTAAATAGAAACAATCACTACTACATTATAGTGAATTAATGGCGGTTAAAAACCACCGTTAATGCAAGTGCCGTTGAAAGTGGCACCTTGAACGGCGGTTCCACTGGAATTGCCGTTATTGGTAAGGAGGTTTTTAATGGCGGTTCTAGAGGAACCACCGTTAAAAGTCTTTTTCAGGAGAAATTTTTTTCCCTTCCTCAGGGCAATTTATACAACACCACAACATTAAACATACCTAAAAAGGATTTCAAATCAATTCAAAAATAGGCAAACTTAGATATAACTGTAATAAAGTACATATAATAAACATAATTAAAATCTAGTATATATAACTAAAAAGTTCCTACTATATAGATAATATATTTTAACATAAACACATTTAAGAACCAATAATGAGTTTCTAGATACATATCACTAACACTTGCAACCTAAACTTATTGAAAGTTATATTAACAACTCTAAAATAGGTAAAGTGAATGAACCGAGATATATTCTAAGATAAACACTACATTAGTCATATTTGAGTTGAGATAAACATTATAATTACAATAGAACTATAGTTAAAATACATAAAAATGAAAGATAAATAAAGACATCCCATACGAACAAACTATATCTCATACCTTAATATGATACTAAGTTAGATCATCTCTTTTTTCCTTTATTTCCATGTCCGTATGAAATATTTTGAATCCACTAAACGAAAACATGTGTTATAAAAACTAGTGGATCAAATAAATAAACATATATTCTATATAATATACTATACATTATACTAACCATGTTAAGAGATCTATAGTATCCAGTGATTGTCCAAGTGGATACAAGAAATAAGTATTTTTTGGGACATGTTATTACATGGAAATAATGTGCAAGGTCACGTGATCGACTATTATTTTTAATACCAGAAAGATAAGAATACACATCACCAATCTAATCTTTCGATTCCAACTCAAAGTATTACCATTTTACCATTATGAACCTTCAAATTCAACTCAATTCATCCATAGTACAAACTTTTGACTATTCTAAATTTAATATACTAAACAATTTTAAGTCAATGAAAATACTAAATATACATATTGTAAAGTCACATAACACTAATTAATTTATGGTAATGTGGTTTAGCTATAATTGCTAATATCCATTATCAAAATAATATACATTATGAAGATTTAATTTCTAAAAATAAATTTTTTGGATTAATTAAAATTAATGAAGAAAAATACTTCAAATTGAGTAAAAATATTTCAATACTCCAAAATTGAGCCCAAAATTAGTCTACCCATTCAAATTGAAACCTAAATCAACAAAAAAAAAAAAGAAATAAAATTACATAGCCATCGATAATTATAATTGTTAATTGTACAAAAACTTAAACTTTTCTAGGGCACAAACAATTACTAAATGCTAACTAATCTCAAAAATTATATGTATATAAAGCTTATCCAAGTTGAATGGAGTGATTTGAATCAAATGAGAGTAATTTTAGCTGTCAAAATCGCTAGAATAAGGGTGGCCGTGTATGAGGAAAACAAAGTTGGAGGTAGTGGGTGAGCTCTCGACTGGGGAGAAGAAAAAAAATGAGGAACGAGCTAGTCTTGGCTCTCATTTATATGACTTTTAACGGCGGTTGTACCGGATTACCGTAAAAAGTTAATATGAGCATTAAAAGCGGTTCTGCTACAACCACCGTTAAAGGTCTAAAAGATTTTAAACTTTTAACGGTAGTTGTAGCAGAACTACTGTGAAAAGCTAAAATTTGAGTATTAAGGACTGTTCTAATGCAACCGCCGTCAATAGTTTAAAATATTTTAAACTTTTCTCGGCTGTTGTACCGGAACCACCCTGAAACGTTAAAATGGACTATTAATGGCGTTCTACTTCAACCGTCGTTAATAATTTGTCGTTAAAAGTCATTTTTTGTAGCGAATAGCACCGCCACAAGCTGAGTGCATTTTGACGAACCGAAAAACAAAAAGTGCAAAAGCTAACATATGGGCATCTTAACTCGGGATTTAATGTAGCTGAGAGATTGACACAATAAAAGAAAATGTAAAAGTACTAAATCAACCTTGAAAAATAAATACATTATTCTATTATATTAATCTATAAAAGGATAAGATTAAATTATCAAAGATAAAGTAGAAAACATAAAAGAAGAAAGGTGAAGCAGGTCGTCTCGGACCTGCTTCAATGCTCTTTTTAATAGATGCTATAGATATCTCATTTTATTATATGTGTATTTTGTAAGTTATGAAGGAAAAGAGTGACATACTTTTATCCAATTTTCTTTTTTATAATAGGTGATGATGTTATGTAACCTTTCAATTTTTGAGATACGACAGTTTTTTTTAAGAGATACGACTTTTATTAATAGCTCAAGTCACTCTTTTGTTTTTTTGTTTTTGTTTTTTTTCTTTCCCCGCTTGAATAATAGCTTTTATGTTTTTATTAGCATCATAGCATAATAATAGCTTAAACTATTCTATTACAATTCACCTGCCACATTAAGGTATATCGAGCTTTAAAAACTCAAAATTAATTCAGACTTAATAGCCTTTCAAAAAAAAAAAAAAACGGACCTAATAGTTTATAATTGATGAAATCACATATTTGAAAATCAGACCTAATAGTTTATAACTGATGATATCACATATTTCTTAGTGCACTAATTATATATAAGATGCTTCAAGAAACAAAAATAGATGATTCATTTTCAGACCTCTCTGGTATAAGAGAAACCAGAAATGGACCCATCTACTTCGGCTTCGCGAAGAATAGCAAATAAGCCTTCAGTACACAGGAGAAAAAGATTAGGAGAAAGTTGGTATCCTTTGTGTAAACCTTGGTTAGGGACAACAGACCCTCGATAAACTTCATTTACCAAAAATAAAAACTTCGTTGTACACACACAGTCCATCACAATCTCTATCCATTCATTTGAGAAACCTAATCTGGTCATTATAGATGCCAAGAAACTCTACTCAATCCTATCATAAGCTTTGCTCATATTAATCTGTAAGTCTACTCGTCCTTTTTTTTTTTTTTTACCTTTTTTATTTTTTTTCTTTTGCACAAAGAGTACATAAGTTCAAATGCTACAATCACAATATTCGTAATTGCAGAAAAAATTAAAGATACTCTGAGAATCATGAATTAAAGAAAGTAAAACCGATTTAAGTCTATTAACTAAACACTATGTAATGACTTTATATATCACATTACAAAGACTAATAGGATGAAAATCAAATACCTTTTCAGGGCTTTTCTTTTTTGGAATAATAACCACATTTGTGAAATTTAGAGGATCCATTGAAGCTTCTCTATTAAGGATCTTTCTACAAAGACAAGTGACACTATCTCTCACTATCCCCAAACATTTCTAATAAAAAAGGGCATGAAAAGCATCTGGCCCAGGGGCTTTAGCCAGAACAATGTCAAAAGCTACTTCAAGAATTTCTTCACCAGAGTAAAGAGCAAACAAAACTTCATTCATAGTTACTGAAACACAAGGCTAAAGATAGATTGTCACTTTCTCCATTTCAGAAACACTTAGGCAAGTAGATGAGAAGACATTGTTAGAATTTTGGCTTGTTAGCCTTTATACTTGTTTTGTACTTTATCCTAATTCGCTTATGTATAATGTTATGCTATAATGCATATACGTAAAACAACCGCAAATGCACGGGTCGTAATCAAGTAATAAAGCGATAAGTATAGAGTTGTCGATCTTATGAGGAATTGTGTCTGAAATTATCACTAAGTACCGGAATTATTATAATCTAACTTTATCTAGGCAACCAAGCGAAATGAGTTTATAATTAAATAAATACAAATATAAATATAAATACTCAATGCACAAATGTACTAGGAGATTGAACTCACCTAACCATCAACTATATCTTTTGATCACCAATTGCATCCTAATAAATTATTCCTAGTTTATAAGCCAAGAACCTAAAGGTATTTCTACTCCCTCTCTCGAGTGCCTAGTGAAATCATTCCTAATTCCTTGTTCCAATATCTCTATTCCAAACCGAGAAATTAAGAATTCATTATGTTCAATAGTTCTTTGAACATAGGTTCAAAGAAACTATAGGTTCTCTCAAACTCTATAAGTCCTAGGTTATACTATCCTATGGTTATTTCTAAAATTCCCTTTCTCAAGTACTAAATTCTAGAAACCAAATCATCCAACTAGTAGCTAATTAGTTGAAAAGAATTAAGCATGGAATAGTATAAATAAATTCAAGAACAATATCAAAGAACATATTGGAAATTAAGACATAGAATCAAAGTTTAAGTTATATCAAACCCCATGCATATAACAATTAATTCAACATAGGCGAATCCCACACTAATTTCAATAAGAATTTCATATATCCAAATATATTCAATAATCAAGCATAATACAAAATTCAAATAAAATTAGGGTGAGAAAGAGGATGAGAAAAACTTTTTTATGGAGGTAGAACTTCAAGCTTCAATCTCTTCAAGCCACTCTCTCAAACATCCTCTCCAAGATTTTTACTCTAAGCTCCTTTCTCTCCAGAATTTTTGAGCTCACTTTTTTGTATTTTCTCTCCAACTCTCCACACATGAAATAGAGGCTAAAGGATATATTTAAGGGGCTCTAAGGTGACCTAAACTGGGTGAAATGTCAACTATTCGATCAGATGGCATCAATGGTTTAGATTGGCTCTAAAAACTCGCTAAAAATGTACTTCCGGACGATGTATAGCGCCGCGGTGCTTCCTAATAAGCACCGCGGTGCTCTAGCCTCTGGAACTCAGTTTTCCAGGCAGCGCCGTGGTACTCTCGACTCTAGAATTTAGCACGACAGCTTTTTTTCTCGGGGGCGCCATTTCTTCGTTTTAGCTCCGTTTTACCTGATTTTCATTGTGTTGCGTTCGTATCGGACTCAACTTTCATCCCAAATAGCTGAAATATCCATATTTGTCACCAATGTTTCTTGGTTCTGATTTATTCATAAGAACTACAAAAACAAAGCAAAAACACATCAAACCGACAAAAATACTTGAGAACTAACAATTATTTGAGTTGAATGATAATTGATTTGCGAGTGAATTAATCACTCATCAAATACCCACAAACTCGAATATTTACTTGTCCTCAAGCAAAACAAAACAAAAAAAAGAATAGAGCGAAACACAAATCAAGTACTAAAGACATAAACGACAAAGTGCGAGTTTTGTATCGAATCAACAACCGTGCAAGTATCTCCGAAGTCACGAAATGTTCCAAGCTTAAAGAAAATACGAATATTGAGATTATCTAGATTTTCAACTTCAAGCATCAATTTAATTCCACTGAAGACTCTCAATGTGTAAGTGTGTGCAAAATCAATATCACTTAATAAAATGAACTTCAGATAGACTTGTGTGTTTCGATAAATTTTAAAATATCTCTACATAATGTAATTTGGAACTACCATATACCCATTTTTCATATTACTATCCCACTAATGTATGTTAGTATATCATCAAAGATCAAAAGGTCTTTCATTAAGCTTGTAATGTTGGCTTCGGCAAAGGTAAGATAATTTTGGAAAAATTTGAGTTTTAAATCACCCTTAAGCACATTAATCTAAGACCAAATAGCAGTCTCACACTTCTTTTCAACTAAATTTATCTTCTGCCAACACTCCATCAAACAGTTATTGAATTTTTCTTTTTTACTTATTTTTTTTGAAATGAAAGATAAGAAATAAGACAAAAAGATAAAAATAAAAAACCTCTCCCCCAAACTCAAAATCAACATTGTCCTCAATATTGAAAAACAAAATAAAGGGTAAGGACACAAAATTTTCACTGAATTATTCACTTCTCTTTTTTTTTTTTTTTGGTTTTTCTTCTTTTTTTTTGGTTTTTTTTTTTTTTTTTTTGCTTTCATAACGCCACCCTTCCTCCCAACATGAACATAACACAAAAATAACTCTTTAAAATAATCGATATGCTTAAGGATAAGGTTGGTGGTCATTATTTTACTTTGGCAAAAATATGGTGGAAAAAGAAAGGTACAAATAGGCTCAAAGTGGGTGTACTAGGATGACAATGTATCAAGGTTGGCTTGAAAGGCTCAAACGGTCCAAAGATAGCCTAAATCATTTCTCCAATGAGACCTAACATAGAATTTTGCCTTAAGCTTCACTCAAATAGGTTCTAGAGTTCATGAGATGTCAATGCCTATCTAATGCACACAAGTATCTCCAAAAGCTCGAAGAGTCAAGTGATTATGATTATCGTGCTCAAATATGTAGAATCAAGAGTGAGGTTCACTTAATGCGAGTCAAGCACACAAATAATTTCAATGAATTACATTTCAAAAGACCTAAAGGACATTTAGTGACTAAACTCATCATCAATAACAAGTTATCTCGTCTCAACAAAACTCACAACTTATTCAAACAAGCAAAAGAAAACAAAAACGAATAAAAGATTTGCTAAAAGAAACCAACTCGTAAGAAGAAAAGTCACAACTACCAACACACAAGCAAAGCCATACCCAACAAATAATTAATCAATAAGTGTTTTCATCCCCAAACTTAAAATTGACAGTGTTCTTAAAATTTAAATATTCAATGTAAGCACAAGGTAAAAGGACACGTATCAGGGAGGCAAGAGTGTCTTGCCTCCAATTAAGGTTGGCGAAGGTGGTGCTCCGGGCAAGGTGGCTCTAACTTTGGTGGTGTGGGACTCCTCTCCATAATTTGTATCTTTAGGCTTATTCATGCACACATTGGTGAACCTCATCAAATGGCGGCTTCCGCCCATAGTATGTGTCATACGACACATCAAATAGGTCGTGATTTTGAATGCCCTCAAGCTTGGCTATGTATGGAAGTATTTGGCATGTACACTCAACTTGACTCAGCAACGACACATGAGATTGGTCGGCTTGAATGAATAGTGCTAGCGGTGGTGGAAGAGGTGTTGGCCACATAGGATCGTCATACATGTGATCTTTGATGAATGGTGGCGGCATGATAATTTGGACCTCAAAGGGTAAAGATTCACAGGTGTTATCTTGTGATTCTTCCTCCTCGGTCCACTCTTGATTCTCCTCCTCACTTGAGTCCTTATCATCAAACAAACCCAAAGTCCTTCTGCTTGTGTTTGGCTCCTCACGATGGCTTTCATCATTGTTTGTGACATATGCATCAATTATAGCCATCGACCTTGTCATGGCCTCAAGGGAGTCATAAAGGGACTCAAAATGTGAATTATGAATAGTCTCCGTTCTCTCCCACTCTTCATGGTGAAGTCTTGTCTCCTCCAAAAATTGTGCAAAAGTATATTCAAGGGGAGAAGGCTCTTCTTGGTGATGTGGAGTATCATACCATGGCGCCGAAATGTTAGAGTTATCTTCCGAACTGAGGTGGCTTGGTAGAAAACTCCAACTCCGATAGTCAAAGTCGGCCATGTCTTCCAACGACCAATAAACTTCATCAATGAATACTTGGTAGATAGAGGTGGTACCATTTCCTCTTTCCACCCGCATTCCTATTTCGGACCGAAGGTTGTTAAGGAAATTTTATATTTGATACTCCAAAGATAAACCATGATTCGAGCATAGTGTGAGCAACTTTTTGTATCTCCACTATGCACAATAAAATAGCTCCGAGTCTCGTTTAGCAAACCACAAGAGGACTTATTGATCTAACATCTCCAAGTACCTTGCGAAACAAACATTTATAAATAAATACTAAAAACTAAAAATAAACGCCTAAATTAAAATCAAGTAACTTACTCCCGATATCAACAATAATCTAAAATACTAATTCCCTAGTAACGGTGCCAAAAACTTGTTACTTCAAGCCACTCTCTCAAGCATCCTCTCCAAGATTAATCACTCATCATATAGTTGTTCGGGGTCTACAGTGGGCTATAAATAAAGCCTGCTTTAATTAGTTTTAATCATCCCAAAAATTTGTTCCCTATTGGTGAGGACCTTTATTCCTAAGGACCTCCATAGTTTTGTTTTTATCTTTTTTCCCATTTGTTTCTGAGTTTTTGCATTATATCTCATATTTTGTATTTCCTCTTATTTGAAGTTAGTGAAATGGTCAGCAGCGCCCCAAGGGCGTAGGTACATTTGCCGAAACTCACTAAATTTTGTGTTCTTTTTTTTTTTTTTGTATTTAGTATTTTCTGTGCATTTTCTTCTTTAGTTAATTTTAGTAGCTAGTTGGTAGTCTATATTTAATATTATCTTAGTATTAAATAAAAGCATCTGGAATAGTTATACTTCCACTACATAACAAGTGATATTAGAGAAGTAAGTTTGCCCTAGGCTTTGTTTGGTAGCTATTTGAAATTATAGCCAAAATGTCAGAATCTTTGTCAATGCCTACTAAGATGAAGACTGTGACTAGTGCAAAAATTAATGTAGAGAAATTTGATGGCCAAAATAACTTTGGCTTGTGGCAGTGCGAGATGTTGGATGGTTTATGTCGATAAAATCAAGATTTTTCCCTGGAGGAGACGAAACCAGAGAAGATGGATGAAAAGAATAGGAGAGGATCAATCATCAAGCTTGTGGTACGATCCGTTCATATCTTTGTAGAAAACAGAAGTATCTTGTAAGAAAGCTCTAGAAGGCACTCGAGAATAAGTACATGAAGAAGAGTAACGAGAAACTACTATACTTGAAGAAAAGACTTTTCTGCCTCCAGTTGAAGTCTGGTAAACTATTGGTGACCACATTGTGACTTTCAACTATTTGATTGTAGATTTGTTAGATTTGGATGAAACCTTCAAAGATGAGAATAAAACAATGCTGCTGATGGGGTCACTTCTTGATGAGTTCGATCATCTCTGTATTACATTGCTTCATAGGAAGGAAAAATTATCCTTTGATGTAGTAAATTTTGCATTGTATAATCACGGGATTCAAAAGAAAGATCAAAAGGAGAATAGGTATGTGCCAGTAGAAGCGTTTATAGCTAGGAGACAGAGTCAAAGCCGTAAGCAGGAGAAAAGGAGTTGATCTCATTCAAAGGGAAGACCTCATAAGGATGAATGAGCCTTTTATCATGAGAAAGGGCATTGGAAGAATCTAGTTAGTCATTCGTTGACATCTCAGTGTGATGAGTGGATTTTAGATTCGGGGTACACTTACTATATGTGTCCTCACAAGGAATGGTTCTTCAACTTTAAATGGCGAAATGGTGGAGTTGTTTATAAAACAGCTTGGGTAGGTTCAATTCGATTGAAGAATCATGACGAATTGACTAAAGTTCTGACAGATGTTCGGTATGTACCGAAATTGAAGAAGAATCTCATCTTTTTGCGAGATTTAGAATCTAAAGGCTTCGCTATGTCTGGATGAGATGGAATTTTGAAAGTCACTTTAGGCTTTTTGATGGTGATGATACTAGAAATTAACCTAACACAAAGGAAAAATCATACATGCATGGATTCAATGGAAAATACATGAACACTTCATGAACGCAACAGAATAATTAGTGGATTTAGGTTTTAATTTTTTTTTTTTTTTTACATGAAAACAAGTTCAATAACCAAAGAACATCCATATATCAAACACAAAATCATGTATAATGTAAATCAAATCTAGATGCATAAACTCTAGAGATTAGATTTGGGGTTTACTTCTTGTGGTGTACTCCTTTTTGATCTCCTTGTTGATGGTGACCAAACCTCCAACCCTAGATCTTTTTGTCTATGCTCTCCTCTTGGTTGATGAGGCGAGTGGACCCCAAGTTGAATCCTTGATTGGAGAACAATCAAGAACACCTTCTTGATTTCTAGAACGAGCAGATTGAGATAAGTATGAGGAGTTGATTGAAACTTTTTCTCTCGCTATAAAGGCACAGACCTCCCCCCCTCCTACCCTTCTTTCTCTCTCTCTCTCTCTCTCTCTCTCTATCTCTCTTTCACATGTAGCTCTCTTAGAGTTACTGTACAATTTTTTCTCTCATGTATCTCATATATGAGGCCCAAAACTACTAATCCTAGTCTAACTAGGATTAGACTTGGTCTTCAATTTTGGGCTTTGGGTATATTTTTATAAATATATCTAATCCATGTAACTTATTTATAAAAGTACCAACTTCTGTATAAAATCATTATTTTACACAGTTTCATGAAACTAATTTCATGAATAGCACCAATCAATTAATGAGCTTTGCTGAACTAGATAAGGGACCTAATGGATCCAATAACCTAAACTCCAATAGTATGATAAATATATAATTACTCTTACAATAAGTATTTATATAAATACTTATTAGTAAAGGGGACATTCCACTAAAGGCTCAATGCTGCACTCTTAGATTAAGTGTCATTCTTTTTACAGAGATTTAATCAACTAACTTTCATTAACCGATCCATCTAGCATATTCAATACCACATGTAAAATCTCTATACAATGTCGTAGTTAGATATGTGAAATTACCATAATACCTCTCTAATATATATTTACCTTTAAGTTACCATCTTTCTATCAATAAATAATATTATCGATAATTTTATTCTCAATGGCTATTTAGACAAAATTATCAACCATGTACAAAGTGAATACTAAGATCTTAGATTTAATTATTCCATGAATCTTGAAAGACCCTAAAGTGACATTAATGTATAGTATCCTTAACTATTTGGTATTCCCGATAACTCATAAACTGTAACATCCAATATACCAGAGTTCACCTCTAATTTCACAGAGGCTAGTCTTTTAACAAATCAAAAAGCTACAACCCATAAAAGTAAGTCCAGTCAAATATCAAGGACTAAGATCTACATGTTAAGAGCTAGTTTGTGGTAATATTAAGAATTAAGTTATGGCACTCTAATTCTTTATATTACCTGGTCCAGTTCATACATATAGCTTATTTATGTTATAGTAGTGTTTCTATTAGAAGTTAGACACTTTAATGATTTGAGACACATTATTCCTTTTGAGATAGACAAACACTACAATCTTTAGTAAATAAAATATTTCGTCTTTATTTACATGTTGTGAACTAGTTAATTTAGATTTAGATAAAGAAACAAGTCTTCCAATAATTAATACTTATTACATGTTCTAATTCTTTATATTACCTGGTCCAGTTCATACATATAGCTTATTTATGTTGTAGTAGTGTTTCTATCAGAAGTTAGATACTTTAATGATTTGAGACACATTATTCCTTTTGAGATAGACAAACACTACAAACTTTAGTAAATAAAATATTTCGCCTTTATTTACATGTTGTGAACTAGTCAATTTAGATTTAGATAAAGAAACAAGTCTTCTAATAATTAATACTTAATTATGTTTGTTTCTTTATACACAAATAAAGTCATGGAATCTTTTTCAGATAAATAAACTATTCAACTGAGACAGTTTAATCTAGCAAATATCGTAATTGCATATACGAGAAAGTTGTTTATACTAAATAGATAAAATTAGAAATACGCTTGTTAGGGCAAATATCCCAACAGATGAAAAGTACAAGAAGAAATAACTTGTATTACTACAATAGTAATACAGTTATTGGATCAGTTGTTGCGGTTTATGAGGATGATGAAGCTTTAGAAATTACTAGGTTATGGCATATGCATTTTGGACATGTAGGAAAAAAAATTTTCTTTAGTTTGATGAAGCAAGGCTTACTGAAATAAGCGAAGACTTGCAAGTTGGACTTTTGTAAGCATTATGTTCTGGGAAAATAGATAAGAGTGAAGTTCAGCACAGTAATTCATAATACTGAGGGTATTTTGGACTATATTCATACTGATGTATTAAGACCTACCAAGATAGTTTCTTTGGGAGGTATACACTATTTTGTTACTTTTGTTGATGACTTTTCCAGAAGAGTTTGGGCATATGTAAGGAGGATTAAGGATGACATGCTTAAAGTTTTCCTTAAATGGAAAAAGATGATTGAGACTCAGACGGATAGAAAGATCAAACGGCTTCGATCAGACAATGGTAGAGAATATATGAGTGATCCATTTCTGGGAGTTTGCCAGTCTAAATGTATTGTGTATCACTTACAGTAAAAAAAACACAATAGTAGAATGAGGTGGTAGAATGCATGAATCGATCTTTGCTGGAGAAAGTTCGGTCCAATGCTAGGTTGGGTAAAGCTTTTTGGGCTGAGGCAATTACATTTACATGTTATCTCATTAATCGTCTACCATTGACTACAATTGGAGGCAAAATCCCTTTTAAGGTATGCTCTGGAAAGCCTGCTAGTGATTACGATTTTTTATATGTTTTTGATTCCACTGCCTATTATCATGTGAAAGAATCTAAGTTGGATCCGAGAGGCAAGAAGCATTATTTATAGGCATTGGCTCAAGTGTAAATGGATGCTGGCTTTGGTGTCTAAATTCGAGGAAGATATTATTTAGTAAGGATGTTGATTTTGATGAGTCTACCATGTTGAAGAAGGTAACACAAGACCAGAAGAAGAAAGTTAGTATTCCGCAGCAGGTGGAGCCTAGTTAGTAGAGGTGGAGTTTGAGAAAACAATAACAGTAATCCCAGCTAATGCTGTTGAAAATAGTGATGATACTCTATTGGTAGAGGAGGACACTAAAAATGAAGAAGAAGTTCCGACCCAAGAGCCTCAACAATAGCAAGAATTAATTGTATATAATAGGCCAAGATGTAAAATTCGCAAACCTACTTGATTTGTTGATACGATGTCCTATGCACTTCCGGTTATAGATGATGATATTCCTTCCATATATAAAGATATAATCAGAAGTTCAGAAACTAAACAGTGGAAGAAAGCAATAGAGGAAGAAACTGAATAGTGGAACAAGAAGGCAATTGGGTACAAATGGATCTATGCAAAGAAAGAAAGATTTCCTGATAAAAATAATGCATGCTTCAAGGCAAGATTGGTAGCGAAAGGCTACGCTCTGTTGGAGGGAATTGATTACATTAAAATATTTTCTTCAGTCGTTAAACATTCCTCCATTAGACTTTTGTTAGCCTTGGTAGCACAATTGGAACTCGAACTAGTTCAATTAGATGTGAAAACCGCGTTTCTATATGGTGATTTAGAAGAGAAAATCTATATGTCTAAACCAGAAGGATTCAAAGTTGCTAAAAAATAAAATTGGGTTTGCAAACTAAAAAAATCACGTTATGGGTTGAAACAATCGTCAAGGCAGTGGTATAAGCAATTTGAGCAGTTCATGATGGGTCAGAAGTATATAAGAAGGAAGTTCAATAGTTGTGTGTATTTTTGCAGGCTATGAGGTAGGTCTTTCATTTATCCACTCTTGTATGTAGATGATATGTTGATAACTTCGAAGAGTGAAGAAAAAATTGAGAGGTTGAAGGATCAGTTGAATCAATAGTTTGAGATGAAAGATCTCAGTGAAGCTAAGAAGATTCTCGATATGGAGATTAGCAAAAATAGAGGGAGAAGCAAGGCTAGTTTGACTCATAAGCAATATCTGGAGAAGGTATTATAGCGTTTTGGTATAACTGAACGATTAAAACTTGCTAGTACACCACTTGCTCCTTATTTCAAACTTAGTGTGTCTTTGTCTTCGAGTACAAATGCAGAGTGAGAGTAAATATAACAAGTTTCGTATTCAAATATGGTTGGTAGCTTGATGTACGTGATGGTGTATACGAAACTTGACATTTCACATGTAGCTAGAGTTGTAAGCAGATATATACATGATTCAGGTAAAGATCATTGGCAAGCTACGAAATAGATTCTACAGTACTTATTAAAGACTGTGGATGTTAGTTTGGTTTTTGAGTGGGATGATAGACTTGGTCAATGTATAGTTAGTTATGTTGATTCTGATTACGCTGATGATTTTGATAAATGTCAATAAACTACTAGATATGTATTCGTATTTGCGAGAGCACTAATCAGTTGGAAGTCTACTTTGTAGTCTATAGTTGCTTTGTCTACTACAGAGGTAGAGTACATGGTAGTTACAAAGGCTGTGAAGGAAGCTATTTGGTTACAAAGATTACTGGAAGAGTTGGGAGTTGTTCAGGAGTATATTTGTGTTTATTTTGATAGTCAGAGTGTAATTTACTTAATTAAGAATCCAATATATCATGTATATACGAAGCATATTGACGTCCGACATTACTTTATGCGAGAGATTATTGATAAGGAAAAGATACTGCTTCAAAAGATTAGGACTGCTGAAAATCCTGCAAATAGGATGAACAATGTGGTAATGATAGCTCTATGAAAATAGAGTTATCTGGTATATTTTTAGTCTTAAGATGATTAGTTTTAAAGAAATAAAATGTCTAGACTAGGTGTCTTTGCTTACATTATTTTAGCTTTTTCATTTTTGGTATTTAAGGTCTAACTTGGCTATTATCTATTTTATTTTTCTTAATTTCTAGTAGAATTGCCGAATTCTTGACTTGAGTTTTGCAGAGTTTTAAATGGCAGCCTCTGGGTTTTATATAAAAAGGTTTTTAACGAGGCATTATTGGGAGGTAGTATTAATAGTCTTGTTTCGGCAGTACTATTTGATTTCTCCTAGGATTTTCTTTGGCAGTGTTGTTTGTCAGTTCTTTATTTCCTCCTTTGCTTGAGTTTCGTACCTTTACCTCCTTTGTAACTTTTTTATTTTTATTTATTTAATAAATACCAGAGGGTTCTCCTTTCGGTACCATTTATGAAAAAAAAAAAATGGCAGCCTCTTAGAAGAAAAGCTGAACTTAAGTCAAGGCTGGAATCAACTTTGCTGTAGCAGTGCCGGAGCATAACTGAGTAGCAGATTCTCTTTCCAGCTGGCATCTTTTATGCACAGCTAGCACTGACAGCTAATATTAAATGCCAGCTAAGGGGAGCTGATGCTAAAGTGGTCCTCACTCCTTTATTTAGCTGACACGTACGTTAGGGCACCTCATCTACTCTAATAGAAATGGAAAAGTGTACTGTAAGAAGAGGAGAGGAGTGGCGGCTGAGCTGAGAGCAAAATACGAAAAAAGAAAAGAAAAAGAAAAAGAAAGAGAGTACAGAGAAGAAAGGACGAAGAGGGAGTACTAGTAGCAAGGAGCTCAAATTACATCATCCAGCTAGAACTTTCCTTCTTTCAATCTCCTTTGTATTTAATTTCTTTTTCATTTCTTGAATTTTTCTATAATCTATGGAATATTTTGGGATGCTAATTTCTGAACTCAAAAACATGAGCTAAGTTTTTCTTAGCTGGGATTATGATGAATCTAAGATTGTAATGACAGCTTAAATGTTGCTTTGATGTTTATGAAAATTTCCTTTTTTTCATTCAAGTGAGCTTAGTTGTTAATTCCTATTATTGTTTGGTCACCAATATTTAGGATTTATAAATTAGGATTACTTCTAGAAAGGTTAATCTTAGTAGGATCTAGCTTGAATGATGTATGTTTCAAGTATCTCTCTAGTAGATCTTTGAATTAGTAACGGTGTAGGAATATATTGTTACGTTGCATAACCCATGAAAATTGATGCTATAAATGGCGTTTTAAAAACTGGTTCGGCATAGGAATATGTTAAATCTGGTTTGAAGAACTTTAAACATAATAAATTCGGAAGATTATTATATGCAGATTGAATTTTCAGTTAACTAGAGTTATTTTTCCATAGCATTGCTGCAGTATTTGTACCCAGATTTGCAACCAAGGAGGATTTAGTAACCCCAGCTTAATTCTACCACTGATTTACAATCAATTTATTAGATCGTTTTATTTTCTGTTTAGTATTTACGTTTCTGTTTGCATCCTTTAATTTTTACTATTGCAAATTTTTATTGTTCATTTCTTAAGCTATCTTGTTGACATTTAGCTTTTACAATCAACTTGGTAACTAATTCCTGTGGAGATGATACTCAACTCACTACTATATTACTTGTTCGGCATATACACTTGTGTAGCAACTATAAAGTCTGCAACAAGTTTTTAGCGCCGCTGAGGATTGAAATCACTAGAGTTATTTGTAAAAGCTTTTTTTTTTCTTGCCTTTGTTTTTTCTTTATTTGTTTGAGTGGTTGTGCTTGTAGGAACTTACACTCTTTATATGAATAATCAACGAGATCAAGAGTTGGTGCCCTTAGATCCTGAGATTGAAAGAACATTTCGAGCAAGGAGAAGGAAGCAGCAACAAGGTTTAACTGGTGTAGAAGGAATGGCTGAAGCTACTAGTGCTAATAATGCTTAAGCAATGGTAGATGATAGAGATAGAGCAATCAGAGAGTATGCTATTCCTATACTCAATAGGCTGAATCATGGCATTGTTAGGCCTGAAATTCAAGCACCTCAGTTTGAACTGAAGCGGTGATGTTTCAAATGCTCCAAACTATAGGACAATTCAGTAGGCTACCAACAGAAGATCCCCATCTTCATCTTCAGTTATTCATAGAAGTGTGTGATTCGTTCAAGTTACAAGGAGTCACGGAAGAAGCTCTAAGGCTAGAATTATTTCTATACTCTTTGAGAGATAAAGCAAAAGCGTGATTAAACTCAATACCCCTAGATTCAGTGGCCACGTGGAATAACTTGGCAGAGAAATTTTTGATGAAATATTTCCCCCCAACGAAAAATGCTAAATATCGAAACGATATTACTTCTGTTCAGTAATTGGATGGAGAATCATTATATGAAGCATATGAGCGCTTTAAGGAGTTACTAAGGAAGTGCCCACACCATGGAATCCCTTATTGGATCCAAATAAAGACATTTTATAATGGCCTCAATGCCCATACTCAATCAATGGTGGATGCTTCGGCCAATGGTGCTCTTCTTGCGAAGTCCTGCAATGATGCCTATGAAATTTTGGAGCGAATGGCCGATAACAATTATCAATAGCCGACTGAAAGAGTTGCTACAGGAAGGCGTGTGGCTGGAATCCATGATGTACATGCAGTCACGGCCTTGACAGCTCAAGTTTCATCATTATCTAATATTCTGAAATCTATGAATATGGTTGCTGGAGCCAATGTAGAGCAATCTGTTGCAGTTTCTTATGTTTATTATAGTGAGGGACACTCATGACAGCTTTCCATCTAACCCTGCTTTGGTGCATTATATAGGGAACTACAACAAGAACAACAATCCATTTTCAAACACTTACAACTAGGGATGGAGGTAACACCCTAATTTCTCATAGAGTTATCAAGAAGCTAGTTCATATATAACTCCAAATAGACCAACCTAACCACCTGGTTTCTAACAGCATCTGCCACAGCAATAACAGTTTCAGAAACAGCAACATCCAGAGCAATTCAGCTCTATTGAAGCTTTATTGAAGGAGTATATAGCGAAAAATGATACTATAATTCAGCATCAGTCAACAATGATTCAAAGCCAAGCAGCTTCACTCGGAAACTTGGAGAATCAAATGGGGCAGTTAGCTAATGCCTTGAATAGCAGGCCACAAAGTTCTTTGCCAAGTGATATAGAAAATCTGAGGCGTGATGGTAAATAATATTGCAAACCAATCACATTAAGGAGTGAAAAAGAACTGGAAAGTCATGAAGTAAAGCCCAAACAGCAAAGAGAGCCCTCTTCAATCCAAGGAGAGGGGGAGAAGGAAGATAGAGTGGAAAATGTAATAAGGCAAACTGTTGAAAAAGATAAATCTGCTACAGCATCGGTACAGCAAAACTACCCAGAAAAGCAGAATAACAGACCACTACCACCTTTTCCTCAACGATTCCATACGCAGCAGCAAGATAAGCAATTCAACAAATTTTTACATGTTTTGAAGTAGCTGCATATCAACATACCACTTGTACAAGCTTTAGAACAAATGCCAAAGTATGTCAAATTAATGAAGGACATTCTTTGCAAGAAAAGAAGGTTGGGAGAGTTCAAAATAGTGGCACTTACGAAAGAGTGCAGCTTAATCTTGCAGAGCAAAATCCCCCCTAAACTTAAGGATCCTGGAAGTTTTACACTACCATGCCCCATTGGTGATACTTATTGTGGAAAAACCTTGTGTGATCTAGGAGCGAGCATTTACTTGATGCCTATGTTAGTTTTTAGACAACTGGGAATTGGGGAAGTAAGGCCAACTACAGTTATTCTTCAACTTATAGATAGATCTTTTGCTCATCCTGAAGGAAAAATTGGAGATGTTTTAATTCGGGTGGACAAGTTCATATTCCCTGTGGATTTTATTGTATTAGACTATGAAGCTGACATGGAGGTGCCTATAATCTTAGGCTGGCCATTTCTTACTACTGGAAGGACGTTGATTGATGTGCAAAAAGGAGAGCTCACAATGCGAGTTGATGATAAGTAGGTCACTTTCAATGTGTTCAAGGCTATGGGATTTCCGGATGAGATAGAAGAGTGTTCAGCCATCAATGTCTTAGATTCACTTGTGATTAATGAATTCTAAAAAGCTTGTGATAATAACCTGTTCTCAATGTCCACAAAGGCCGATTATGAGGAAGAAATTGAAGAAGATGGCCATATTTTATGGGTAGAGATAAAGCAGTCACTTACTAGACCGAGAAAACAATTTGAATCTCTTAAATTATTAGAGAGGAATTTCAAGCCTTTTAAACCATCTGTTAAAGAACTCCCAGTTTTGGAGTTGAAACCACTAGCCTCTCACTTGAAGTATGCATATTTGAGTGACTCAAATATGTTACTAGTGATTATTTCTTCAGCTTTGAGTTCAGGGCAAGAGCAGCAATCACTTGCAGCACCCCGAAAGTTCAAGAAGGCAATAGGGTGGATAATTGCAAACATCAAGGGAATCAGTCCTACAATCTACATGCATAACATTCTATTGGAGGATTGCTACAGCAACTCCATGGAACAGTAGCAAAGACTAAACCCAATCATTAAGGAAGTTGTGAAGAAAGAGGTGATCAAGTGGCTAGATGCAGGGATAATCTACTCTATTTCAGACAATTCTTGGGTCAGCCCAATTCAATATGTGCCGAAAAAGAAAGGTGTCACGGTTATTGCTAATGATAATAATGAATTAATTTCCACAAGAATAGTGACTGGTTGGAGGGTATGCATGGACTACAGGAAGCTCAATAAGGCCACAAGAAAAGATCATTTCCCACTACCATTCATTGACCAAATGCTCGATAGATTAGCCGGTAAGGAGTATTACTATTTCTTGGACAGATACTCAGGCTACAACCAAATTGCTATAGCACCAGAGGATTAGGAAAAGACAACCTTCACCTGCCTCTATGGAACTTTCAGGAGAATGCCATTAAGACTCTACAACTTTCCAGCGATGTATGATGTCTATTTTCACTGATATATTGGAGAAGACTCTTGAAGTTTTTATGGATAACTTTTCTGTATTTGGAGAGTCTTATGAAGACTGTTTGCTGAACTTAGAAAAAGTCTCGAAGCATTGTGAAGAAACTAACTTGGTCTTAAATTGGGAAAAATGCCATTTCATGGTACAAGAAGGCATTGCCTTGGGTCATAGAATTTCCAAGCATGGCATTGAAGTGGACAAGGAAAAAATTGAGGTTACTGAGAAGCTACCACTACCGATATTAGTCAAGGGCACTAGGAGTTTCTTGGGACATACAGGCTTCTACGAGAGATTCATAAAAGATTTTTCAAAAATTTCCAAACCGCTCTGTACCTTGCTGGAGCAAAACAGACCCTTTGAGTTCAATGAAGAATGTATGCAGGCATTTCTAGAGCTAAAGAGACAGCTTGTTTCTGCCCCAATTATAGTAGCTCCAGATTAATCTTTACCCTTTGAGCTGATGTGTGATGCAAGTGATCATGCAATTGGAGCTGTGTTGGGACAAAGAAAAGGGAATATTTTTCACTCTATTTACTATAGTAGTAGGACCTTACCTGATGCTCAGCTAAACTACACCACTACTGAGAAGGAGCTCCTAGCTATTATTTTCGCCTTTGACAAATTCAAAGCATATTTGATGGGAACAAAGGTCACTGTTTTACTGATCATTCAGCAATTAAGTATCTCATTGCAAAGAAAGATGCCAAACTGAGGTTGATTAGATGGATACTATTGCTGTAAGAGTTTGATTTGGAGATAAAAGATAGGAAGGGCTCCAAAAATCAAGTTGCAGACCACCTGTAAAGATTGGAAGCGGGAGATGAAAAAGAGATTAAAGAGCCCATCTGAGAGACATTCCCAGATGAACAACTTCTAGTTGTGCAACAGGTGGCTATTCCGTGGTATGCAGACTTTGCTAATTACTTGGTTAATGGATTACAGCCAGCAGTGGAAGAAGTTCTTTCATGATGTAAAAGCTTATTGTTAGGATGAACCTTTCCTATATAAGCAATGTGCATATTAGATTTTGAGGAAGTATGTCCCCAATGAGGAAATCCATAGTATCTTAGAACTACTGCCAAGGTCTTGCAATTGGGCTATTGTTGGCCAACCATCTTCAAAGATGCTCATGAATTTGTCAAGATTTGTGATAGGTGCCAGAGAGTTGGAAATATCTCACAAAGACATGAAATGCCCTTAAACAATTTTTTGGAAGTTGAGTTAGTTGATATGTGGGGCATAGATTTCATGGGACTATTTCCTCCATTTTTTGAGAATCTTTATATCTTGGTAGCTATGGATTATGTGTCTAAATGGGTGGAAGCTTCGGCATTCCCCACAAATGATTCCAAGGTAGTAGTGAAGTTCGTGCACAAGAATATTTTCACATGCTATGGCACTCTGAGAGCCATCATAAGTGATAATGGAACACACTTTGGTAGCAAGTAGTTTGAAAATCTCTTGGCTAAATACGGGATAAGGCATAAGGTTACTACAACATACCATCCACAAACTAGTGGCCAAGCAGAAATTTCTAATAGGGAAATCAAACGAATCTTAGAGAAGGTTGTAAATTCTACTCGGAAAGATTGGTCAACAAAACTTGATGATGCTCTTTGGGCCTATAGAACATCCTTCAAAACAACTTTGGGGATGTCACCATATAAGCTGGTCTTTAGGAAGGCATGTCACTTGCCGGTAGAGCTAGAGCACAAAGCATATTGGACAATGAAAAAGCTCAACATGGACCTTCAAGCTACTGGAGAAACAAGGTTGCTGTAGCTAAACGAGCTTGAGGAGTTTCGGATGTTTACTTACAAGAATGCTAAGTTGTATAAAGATAAAACAAAAAAATGGCATGACAGCAAGATCCAATAAAGAAGCTTTGAACCTGGGCAGCAAGTCTTGTTATTTAACTCCCGGTTGAAGTTATTTCCGGGTAAATTGAAGTCTAGATGGTCAGGTCCATTTCAAATTGCCAAGGTCTACTCATATGGCGCTATTGACTTATTAGAAGAAACCTCAGGTCGCCAATTCAAGGTCAATGGCCAGAGATTGAAGCATTATTAGGGAGCTGAGTTTGACAGAGGAAAGACTTCAGTCATCCTGCAAGATCCATGATTGAACAAGAAGTCAGGCTGTTAACTTTAAAACAAGCGCTGAGTGGAAGGTGATTCACTACCTCTATCTCTTTTAATTCTTTTCTTCTTTTACTTTCTTTTACTTTATTTCACTTTCTTCTTTTTACATTTTTAGGTTCTTAGGTTTTTAGGGAAAAAAAAAAGAGCACAGAGAGATGAGAAAGCTGAAATATTAATTTGTGGTTAATTCTTGTATAGGGAAACGTGCCCAAAAGTGGAGAGAAGTGGAAAAGAAGGAGCTCAAGAAGAATTTCTGGTATTCCAATGCAAGGAAGCAGATTCTCAAGAAATAACAAATTACTGCAACAACGAAATTAGTGTTAAAGAAGTGCTGCAGCGATAGGCCCAGTTCTAGTGTATAAAAAAAAAAAACAAAAGAGAGAAAAAAGAAATATGGGTAGGAATTGTGGGGCAGCAGTTCTGCCACGTGGGGGAGTAGGGTCTTGCATGATGCCATTCTCAGCCCATGACCCCTATCTAAAAATGAAAAGAAAAGAAAATGGGTCCATTATTTTTTTTAAATAACAAACCCTGACCCTACAAAATATTACAAAAGCAACAAATCCTAACCCTACAAAATATTAGAAAAGCAACAAACCCTCTTTTCCCCTTCCTTCTTGACGGTGCTGCAGGTACTTCTAATTGAAATTTGATTTTCACTCAAGTTTAGGGGAGACATCTCGGCCGATTGTGAGGGAAATGGAGATCAAGCGAGTAGCCTGCATGGCTTCTAAGGTAGCCAAATTCAATTCGGACGAAGCTGAGACTAGGTTTGAAGAGCACATTCAAAATCGGCCCTTAAGTGCCGAGAAAAGGTTTGTGCTAGACAATACTGAGTCGATGGAGCAGCCGTCATTCATTGCAGATGTCATCATCCAACACAACTGGCAGTTGTTCTGTGCTAATCCAGAGGACCCAATTCTGCCGCTCGTCCGTGAGTTCTACGCCAATCTAACTGATCCAGAGGAAGACAATGTGTATTTCAGAGGTGTTCAAGTTCCTTTAAGCAAGGAAGCCATCAACGCTATATTTTACCTGGGAGACCCTATGGATGAGCACTCTGAATTTGTTGAAGAAGTCACAAAACCTGGACTAGTAATAGTGCTAGAGAACGTTGCTATAGCAAAGGCCGAATGGAACGTTTCTTCCCATGGTGCCTACAATTGTCTTTTGGAGCTTGCTGAACCCACCTGCAAAAGTCTGGTATTATTTTCTCAAATCTCGCTTGTTGCCCACTACTCACAGTAAAACAGTTTTCAAAGATCAAGTTTTGCTATTGTATTCCATATTAACTAGGAAATCTATAAATATGGGTCTGATGATTCATAAGGTAATTTGTGCCTGTGCTGTGAGAAAGTCAGGAGCTTTATTTTTTCCATCTTTAATTACAAAGATGTGCTAGAATGCCCATGCCCCCTACCTAGTTAATGAAGAAAAGCTGTACAATTAATGCCATAGCCATGGCATGTATAGCCTAAGAAGGACCGATCGATTCTACCCATCGACTCTAATCCAGCAGACCTGCTGCAGCATCCAATAGCAGCACCAATGCAGACATCCTTCAGCAGCTATAATCACTAGAGCAGCAGGTGAGCCAGCAGGAGGTGCAACAGTTTCAGCTGATGTTAATGCTACAGTAGTCTCACCAGCAGTAGCAACAGTACTGGGCTTATGCGAAGGAATGGGACAATGCTCTGAAAAAGTCCCTACAGAAGAATTTCACCATACCCACTCACAGCTTCCCTGCATTTCCAGAAGAGATATTCCAAGACTTGGACAATGAGGAAGGGGAAGAGTCTGATGAAGATGGTTCCAATGGGGCTGCAGAATAGCTGTCGTAGAGTTTGGGGGAACTTAATTTCTTTTGTGTGTTTGGTGGGTCGGTCAAGTCTTTTTGGTGTGATTGTCTGTTAATTTCTTTTGTTTGCTTTGTTGCTCTGATATGCTGCAGCATTGTGCTCTTATGAAATTCTTATTACTCTAATACTTTCAGCTTATAAGATGAATTACTATGACTTGAATGTTGGGAATATTTGTTTCAGCTTGCTTTTAGATATTAAATTTCCAATTTTTCTTTACACTAGAGCTATGGGTTAGAGGACTTTTGGAAAGCTTAAGAAATTTTGAATTATTGTGAGGGTTTAAGGTCCTAGAACTAGTTTTGTGAATCTCTTGAGGTGAAATTTAGGAGACCAAACATGGAGGACTTAGTGTAGGCAGTATACATTGAAAGTCCAAGATGAGCTTAAGTTTGAGGGAATTCAAAAAAAAAAAAAGAAGAAGAGTAGTGACATGAATAATGAATACTCCACTATTCTGAACTACCTAGTAACCAGGGGTAACATGAGCTCCATGTGTACCTTTGCGTCAAATAGCAGTTTGGAATATGAGTATACTACAGCAATTCTAAAAGTGACTTTGCTGAGTAACCGGGTGTCTTCATCACCAATGTTGGCATTCGCATAAAAAAGCATTGTGACATCTGAGTATTTAAAAAAATAAAATAAAAATAATAATAATAATAATAACAAAATTCCCCAACTAAGCTCCGTGGTGAAAATTTGTGAAAGCCTTATAAGTCTTAAGTGTTTGGTTGACTTGCATTAGTGGATAAGAATTTACAAGATCAGTTTATGGAACTATAAATTAGGCCCAATGATCATGTTTTGATATGACTTGAGTGATCCAAAGAATTCTAACCATAGTTTCCATACACACACCAAAGGAAAAATCACATGTGGGAGTAAGTCTGTAATGAATTGAACTAATATTTGAGGAGGGGTGATTTTGATCATGGGCTAAAGATTGAGGAGTAGAACAAAGAACTGAGGAATGATTCTTCTGTCAGTAAACCAGAGCTCTTTTGTGTCTTTGTGTCCTTGTGTCTTTTGTGTGTCGTTTTTCTTTATTTTGTCACTCGAGGACGAGTAACAATCTAAGTTTGGGGGTATGATAACTCTATGAAAATAGAGTTATCTACTGTGTTTTTAGTCTTAGGATAGTTGTTTTAAAGAAATAAAATGTCTAGACGAGGTGTCTTTGCTTACTTTATTTTAGCTTTTTCGTTTTTAGTATTTAAGGTCTAACTTGGTTATTATCTATGCCGAATTCTTGACTTGAATTTTGCGGAGTTTTAAATGGCAGCTTCTTAGAAAAAAAAATGAACCTAAGTCAAGACTGAAATCACTGTAGCAGCACCGAAGCATAACTGAGTAGCAGATTCTCTTTCCAGTTGGTATCCTTTACACACAGCTGGCGCTGACAACTGATATTAAATGCTAGCTAAGGGGAGCTAATGCTAAAGTAGTCCTTACTCCTTCATTTGACTGACATGTTTGTTAGAGTACCTCATCTACTCTAATATAAAACGAAAAGTATACTGTAAGAAGAAGAGGGGAGTGGTGGCTGAGCTGAGAGCAAAATACGGAAAAAGAAAAGGGGGAAAAAAAAAGAAAGAGAGTACAGAGAAGAAAAGACGAAGAGGGAACTCAAATTACATCATCCAGCTAGAAATTTCCTTACTTCTTTCAATCTCTTTTGTATTTAATTTCTTTTTCTTTTATTAAATTTTTCTGTAATCCATGGAATATTTTGGGCTGCTAATTTCTGAACTCCAAAATATGAGCTAAGTTTTTCTTAGCTGAGATTATGATGAATCTAATATTGTAATGACAGCTTAAATATTGTTTTGATGTCTATGGAAATTTCCTTTTGTTTATTCAAGTGAACTTAGTTGTTAATTTCTATTATTATTTGGCCACCAATATTTAGGATAAATAAATTATGATTACTTCTAGAAAGGTTGATCTTAGTAGGATCTAGCTTGAATGATGCATGTTTCAAGTATCACTTTAGTAGATCTTTGAATTAGTAATGGTATAAGATTATATTATTACCGGGCATAACCCATAAAAATTGATTCTATAAATGGCATTTTGAAAATTGGTTCGACATAAGAATATGTTAAATCTGGTCTGAAGAACTTTAAACGTAATAAATTCAGAAGACTATTATGTGCACACTGAATTTTCGGTTAACTGGGGTGATTTTGCCATAGTATTGCTGCAGCATTTGTACCCAGATTTACAACCAAGGAGGATTTAGTAATCCCAGCTTAATCCCACCACTGATTTACAATCAATTTATTAGATCGTATTATTTTCTGTTTAGTATTTATGTTTCTGTTTGCATCCTTTAATTTTTACTATTTCATTGCAAACTTTTATTGTTCATTTCTTAAGCTATCTTGTTGACATTTAGGTTTTACAATCAACTTGGTAACTAATTCCTGTAGAGACGACACTCAACTCACTGCTATATTACTTGTTCGGTACGTACACTTACGTAGCAACTATAAAATCCGCAATAGGTAACATCGATCAAGTTCAATCATTATTTTTGCTTGATCAACATCCTGTAAGTTTGATGGCACCTTTAGGATATATCTGTAAGTTATGTTTTCACTGTACAACAGACATTTCTTTAATTAGGTGAACTATATTTGTAGTCTCTGCACATTATTCACCATTGGAATCCTCCAATCCTAAAATTCATTCTTGTTTCACCATTTATCAGCTTTAGCATAGAAAAATTTTGAATTCTTATCCTCTGCCTTTAGCCACTTTACCCTACACAATTGGTGCCAAAATTCCTCTTCTAGTAAAATTAGTCTACTTTTCACGAATGATGTTTCATATTTTTTTTTCAGGGCTATTTTGGAGGAAATACACACTGTTAAAGCTCTTTTGGATATTACGCGGTTTCATTAGGTCAAAAAACTAATCTATAGAAGAGTCCCATTACCTTCAACTTGAATGTCTGTGATGATTTGATAGAGCTAGTTCAAATGGCTTTGGAGTTTGAGTCCACATCCTGATATGAGAAAATTCTGGGGCTTCTTTCATTCCCAGGGAGAAAGCAGTACAAAGTTCTAAAATTGTTCAAGGACAAAATTTAGAGTAAATTGCAATCTTGGAAATGTATTCTTTTTTTCATTGGAAGCAAGGAGATTTTGATTAAAATTATTATTCAATCAATTCCAACTTACTCTATTAAACTACAAGGTAGGGAAAAACCATAAGCATTTTAAACTTCAAAGCAGGGAAAAACCATTTCTTGGGCAGAAAATCTAAACTTTTGTGGTACTTCGAGTTTCTCGTGAGTTATAATCCTTAAATGAGTTTTAAGACAAAGTTGACCTCAGTTTGAGTCATTGCTTTTCATGTTTAGATCTTAGGTTCACTATTTTGTTGTCTTGTTTTTGTTCTTTTTATCTTGCTTAATCGATCTTTTCTTTTGTTTTTAGCTCGAGGATGAGCATTTGATTAAGTCTAGGGCGATTTGATAAGTGTGTTGTACACTTATTATCTCCATATTTTCAAGCATGTCAATTATTTTTTTGGGTAGTTTGATTTATTTTGTGGAGAGTTTTGTGCCAATTTTAGGATTAGAGCATTAGTAATGAATGAAGTAGAGTTGGAGCTTAAAAAGGGTCAAAAAGGGACAAACGTGGTGAAAATTGGGGCCGCAATGGAGCAGGGCACCAAAACACATAAAAATGAGTAGAGTATGCGAGACCTGGCACTGCAGCGTAAGATAGAGTGAAAGGTGGTGCCGTAGCGCTAATCAGAAAAGGATGTGGCACCATAATGCCACATTTTGGCACCGCAGTGCCATATTTTGGGCAGCTTGGCACTGCAGCCTCAATTTTGAGGCTGCAGCCCCATTTTTGGGCTGTCTAG
Source organism: Trema orientale (assembly GCA_002914845.1). Classification (NCBI taxonomy): domain Eukaryota; kingdom Viridiplantae; phylum Streptophyta; class Magnoliopsida; order Rosales; family Cannabaceae; genus Trema; species Trema orientale. The sequence continues at coordinate 699,333 of JXTC01000078.1, read as the reverse complement.
TCACGCCTCTTCGTCAACACAATGCCCTCAAATGCAGAGCAAACTGTGTAATTCCTGGAGTTTGACTTTGAACCTTTTTTAAATAGCTCTTTATCACCCATGAGAGGGGAGTTTGAAAACCCTAGTAGCCAAGGAGGGTCTGGAGGCAGTTTTCAAGAGAGAAACACTAAGGGCAAGAGGATTGAAGAGCAAGAGTGGGGGACTGAAGCTTTAAAAGAGTTTATCTTTTCTCTTTCTTTCTCTAGCTCTTTTTATTTCTATAAATAGCAATGTTGAACTCTTGTATTACCTGTTGTGAATTGTGTTGCTTGAATATTGAGCTAAACTTGATTTCTAAGGAGGCAATTGAACCTCTAATGTAATCTAATTACATTGTACTCCTCTTTTATTTATGAAATCTATGTGCTAAGTTGGTTATTATCTTGAGTGTATTGTATATATTTACTTTGCCAATAAATAGATTTGATGAATGAAATTTGTATGAACTTGGAAGAGTGAATATAGATTTGGATATAGATAGAATAATATAAGATTGTCTAATATGGGGTGAGTTTACGTAGAATAGGAATATATCTATATGACTTATGAAAATTTATGAGAATTTAAACTTAATGAATCTAGATAAATTTATGTTAAAGTTAACATTTTATCTTGTCTACATATTTTTATTTAGTTTTTGGAAAAGTCTTTATAGATATATTGAATTCTTGGTTGACAGCTCCAATGGATGAATAAATTAAGAGGAGAACTAGTAGTTAGAAGAGTTAGAGGGTAGATTGTATCCCTCAGTTCTACATTGTTTGTTTAAGTAATATTCTTTAGTTGCTGAGTTTTGTATTCATTTTTACATACTTTATTGTTGTTTTCTGTTATTGTTATTTGTTCAAAACAATGTTTTATTATTTGTTTGGATAAATTGAAAATTGATTCTGTTAGTAGTTAGCATTGGTGAATCACATATGCTCCGAGGGAACAATACTTTAACTTACTTTTATATTACTTGTTGCGATTAGTGCACTTGCGGTATGTGTCTAAATTAGCCAACAAATTTCATCATATATGTCCCTAAATTTGGATCAAGTATTCAACCCTATAAATAGGGTTAATTGCACAAATGGTCCTTGAATTATACATCTTATGTCAATTTGGTCTTTAAAGTTCTAATTGTAGCCATTAAGCCTCTGAACTTTCAGATGTGAAGTAATTTGGTCCTTATACTGTCTAAATTGCAACATGCTGTTAAATTTTTGATAAAAAGCACACTGAGGAGCAGTTGTAGCATTTAAAATTGTATTTAATGAAAAATAAACTGAACAAAAAGATTTATAAATAATGAAATATGCATTATTTGCGTTTCTCAAAATGCTTGGGTTGCAGAGAAAAGTTTTATGTGATTTTTCATTTTTATTTTTAAAATTTCTAAAATTATTTTTCAAATATAGTTTCAAATTCTACTTCATACTCCTCACGTGTATCTTTTGTCAGAAAATATTTAACAGTATGTTACAATTTAGACAATTTAGAAACCGTATTGCTTCAAATTGGATAGTTCAGAGAGTTTATTGTCATAGTTAGAATTTTGAGAACTAAATTACCACAAATTGGATAGTTTATAGACCACTTGTACCATAAACCCCTATAATTGACCATATAGCGGCAACGCAAGCAAACGCAGTCAAGTGTCGTGTTGCAGTTTACGCAAATGCTTTAATTCTTGTGGTACAATCAGATATTGTTACTATGACTTTTTATAATACACTTGTAAATAAACAACTTAATTACTAATGAAGTTTCTTATTGAAAAAAGAAAGAAAGAAAAAAACAAAACAAAACAAATCAAATTAATTACTAATGATGTTTCTTTTAAAAAAAAAAAAAAAAAAAGGGAGTGGTACATTGGTAGTGTTTCTTGGCAGCAACATTAATTATTATAAAGTTCTATAAATTTCCATTTGAAAGTCAGTTCCTCTTTATTTGAGCTCTTTATGTGAGCACGTGATGCACAAGCCTGAAATAAAAGCACGCATGTGGGACATATATATAGGATGATGCTTCCCAGTACCTCCTTAGTGACAGAATTAAGACACGTGGTGAGACAGAGATGCCATGGTTTAAACACGTCAGGACAAAGATTCCACTCATTTTTTTTGTAGAAGATTACAAACAACATTATTCAAAGAAATAACTGTCTCAAGCTTTTAATACAGTTGATCTGTGTGAATCACACGTGAAATTACGGCGTCACGATATCCTGCACACAAATTTTGTGGATATCATACTTGAATATATAGGCCTTTATTTAGCGCTTGATATTTGATTTATGTGCATCTTTGGTGAAACCGCAGATTCATACACGTTAAATTTGTGGCGATCATATCAGTGCTGGCGGCGCATGTGAAATGACAGATCATGTTTGAGAGAGCAATAACAAAAAGAGAAAATTACACGCTGGCAGCAACAACAGAAAAAAAAAAAAGAAGTTACACGCTGGCACACTGCCACTATTCAAATGGCGACAGGCCTAGGTGGGCCAACCCCACCACAACAACGTATGCATGTGATGTGGTTGGACCACATGGTACGGAGATGGAACCATGTAATTTATGGTCTACTGGGCTCTTCTGCCCTACCACATACGTCATTCAAAATGGAAAGTAGGAGTGGGCGCGGCGCATTAAATTCAAGTGGATTTATATTTAGGATACATTCTTAAAAAAAAAAAAAAAGAAATAATCTAAATTTTGAGTATTCAGTAATTTAAAGTCTAAATTAAAATTTTAGACTCTCCAACATAATACTTAAGATTAAGAATTTCAAAAAATTAATATCTTAGACGGATTTTTTGACTAATTTTAATAAGGAAAAAAAAAACAATAATATATTCTATTAAAATTGAATTAACCATTATCATTCTCCTCAATTCTAAGAATGTTATACTCTTTAGTTATTAAAGATATTCAAAAATTCAACTCAGGGTATTATTTTGCAGATTCTAAATTTCAGAATTTAAAGTGCAGAGCACCTAAACCTTAAACTATTTTTTTGCAATTTACCCTTCATATTTAGGAGGTATACCATATCTATGTGATATATATTTTTCATATACATACATACATTTGTGTATATACTAGTATGAAAGCACATGCCTTAGGTTGGGATTTTAAAAAAATGTCAATGAAAAATTTTAATTTTTTTGAGATTTAAAAAAAATAAAAGAACAAGACACATAATGAATTTTAACAAAAATAAAATAAAATATCTTTGGAAAGTTGGTATAAGTTGATACACATATAGCTATATACCAAAATATATAACCAAGATTAAGTTTACATCATTTTGAATTAGCCATAAAATATAAAAAGAAACCCAACTACACCCACCTCTAGTGATAAAATTCAAGACTTGGATTCTGACATGTTTATTAATAAAAAATGAAACATGAGAAAATATTTGATAAAAAAAGGAAAAGAACTGCATGGATAAAAAATTTGTTCTTTATCAAAAAAAAAAAAAGATGGAAAATTTGTACTTTATAAAAAAAAAAGATAGAAAATTTGTGCTTGTAAGTAAAAAAAAAAATCAAGATAAAACGCGGGCCCCATTAGAAATAGGTGCTCTTAATAAGCAAATGCGTTCAGTTGTATGATAACACATGTACTTACTTTTTTGAAACAAAGTAGTAGTTAAAAAAAAAAAAAGGGAAACATACACATCGATTGACAGCTCCTACAATCCCAAGGGCATTCGTTTTTCTATAAGTACGGTAGATACATTCGTATTTACTAGTTTATTTATTTATTTTCTCTCTCGATAAAGTCCTGCGAATTTAGTCATGTACTCATCGGGCTAGAGATTGCAAATAAAGCAGCTTCACTAATTTGTTTCTCAACTTACGCAATTTGTAATTTAAAAATGAATTTATTTGGGTGGAGAAATGCTTTATAGAGGTTCCTAGTATACACCCGTGAAATGTTAGCTGAAATAGTATATTATAAGCTCTTTCAGCCAATGTTTCTCTAATAGTCACCTTGGCTTTGACGAGATAGTTGGCTCTTCTAGAACTTAATATATACTACTTGAGCCTTCCTAACACGAATGAATACTAGTATTTGATGAGCCTTTGTAATATTTCTTTGAATTAGGTAATTTCTCTACTAGTTAATAAGAGGTCTTAGAGAATGGATTTAGAACAAGGCATATTTTTTAGAGCTCACAAATTTTTTTATTATCTGATTCACTTTGCCTTCTTCTGAGAGAAGAAGGGAGATTTATACAACTCAAAAGAACTTCCTCCCATCGGAGAAAGAATCTCCTTTTACAAAAGCAAAAGATAAACACTGGCTAAAAGAGAGGGAATCTCCTTTTATAAAAGCTAAAGACAAACACTGATTAAAGGAGAGGGAATCTCCTTTTACAAAAGCTAAAGATAAATACTGATTAAAGGAGAGGGAATCTCCTTTTAGAAAAGCTAAAGACAAACACTGATTAAAGGAGAGAGAATCTCCTTTTACAAAAGCTAAAGACAAGACCGGGCCGATGCATGGATAAGAATCTACCATCTGAAAACCGGCTCATGACTGGGACTGGAGTTCATGATATCTTTTTCATTGTCTGACGAGTCATGTGGTTGTGGCCATATCTCATCTGGGATTATTCCATTTTTTAGGAATAGTATCTTCTGAAGCTGTCGATACTCTGGGTTTCCTATGGTGACCATTTGATATTCACTGGATTTGTAGACTTCAGCATTGGTGGTGTAGGAGACGATAGTGTTTCCTTCTTTTGTGAATGAGAGATTCAGGAAGAGTATCGTCCAACATTCGAATATGTGAATGAAGTTGTCTCCAGGGAACTTTGGTGCATCTACTAATGTAGTTAGCCTTTTCCCCTTAACTTTATCCCATTCATCTGTCAGGATCTTGTCCCAGTCAGAGAGAGTATGGAACCAACGCAATAGATCTGTTTGGGTTTGATAAACAGGATGGAATTCTTCTTTCTCTTGGTAGCTACAGATTATTATTCTCATTTGATTGGTTTGGATTTCTATAGCAATTGTGTAAGAACTTGCTAGATACCAAAAGAAATGGGCCAATTATTTGGGCATGAAAAAGGTATCCTTAAATAGTAGTAGTTTTGAAAATGGGTAAATAGGATGGATACTTAAATCTTTTGCCATTGGTGGTCCGATGTTTTGGATGAGCCAGGATTGAAGGGCTAGAGCTCTTTGGACAGCCTTTTCTTGTGGCCGACGGCTCTTGATAACTTTCTGGGCATCTTTTAGGAAAGATGGTGGGAAAAGGGAGGCTTGAGAGGAGGATCCCATGGTGTATATTTGTGGTAAAACTGGGATGGCTTTGATGGTTCTGTAATTGGCTTGGGTAGGACTATTTATACCGTCTTGAGGTGATCTTGACAAGAAGTTTGGGATGACATTATTTTTGCTTTCGATATGCTTCACTTCGAAGGAATACTGGGAAAACCACGTGGCTAGCCGGAAAAGCTGGGCGTTAATAGGCTTATTCTGTTTGAAAGTCATCATTCCCTTGAAAGATGAGAAGTCTGTTTTTACCATGAAGTGATGTCCAATCAAGTGGAATTCAAACTTTATTATTCCCATCTTTACAGCTAGCAGTTCTTTGAACGTGGAGTGGTAGTAGATTTGAGAATCTTTAAAGCTACTTTTGTATCCACATACCCTTCTTTTTCCTTCTTTATCTTCTTCCAATAAGACTGCACCCCAATGTTGGTCACTTGCATTTTTCTGGAGTACCCTTTTTCCATCAGAGGGAATATGGAATGGTGATAATGTCTACATTTCTTTTTTCAGTCTTTTGACCACTTCAGTCTATTATGGGGTCCATTATTAGCTCCTTTTTTGAGCATAGCCGTTAGAGGGCTAGTGAGTTTTGAGAGGTAAGGCACAAAGTCTCTCAAATAATTGACTATGCCAAAGAATCGTCGTATTTGGACCTTCGTAAGATCTTGATCTGGGAACTTTAGAAGTTCTTGGGCTATATGGGGTTGAGCTTCAAATTGACCATCGTATAACTTCATACCCAAGAATTCTATGTTGGGCCGTATTATGACCATCTTTTTCTCTGAGAGCATTATTCCACTTTTTTCTGTGATTTCTATGAATTGGGCCAAGAGGTTACGATAGGCCTTTTCATCGAGAGAAAACAAGAGAATGTCGTCATGTATATGAGGGCTTGGTTGAGAATTGGGCCATAAATGGTGATCATGGCCTTTTGGAACAATAATAGAGTTATTTTAAGCCCAAATGGCATGACAGTCCATTGGTAGTGTTGGTTTGGGATACAAAAGGCTATTTTGGGTCGTTCTTCTGGTTTGATGCCCAATTGTCAAAAACTGACTTTTAAGTCAAACTTTGAAAATATTTTTGCCCGGAAAAGACTAGAAAACAACGAGTTTCTATTTGGAAGAGGGAATTTATCATCAGCTAAAAAATGATTTAAGTGCTGATAATTCATTACCAATCTTTGTTTTCCTCTTGCCTGTTCTGCTCTTTTGTTGACATAGAATGCGTGACACGCCCATACAGAGTTGGTATCTTCAATGAGTCCTTGAAGTCTGAGTTCTTCGCATTCTTGTAGGGCCATATGCTGGTGCTTTGGATTCATTCCTGGATGGCTGGCTTTCGTTGGGTTAATATCCTTATTCTTTTTGAACGGTAGTGTGATGAAATATTTCTCATTTTTCCAGCGTATGATCACATTTCAGCAGGAACTTAGAATGAGATTCTGCACAGGATTGGTCTATAAGCCTCTGTTTGATGGCTAAGAGAGGATCATTGGTGATATGGAAGAAATTTGGGACTGGTTCCCAAGCTAAGAAATACTGCTTATAGGCTAGGCCTCCTGGAAGAATTCTCAATCCTTTCTTCTTGGTGAAAATGTCGAAACCAATGATTAGATCTTTTACTGGAAGTTTTGAACCAAGAACTCTATGTATTGCCGAACATCCTGGAAAGAATTGTAGCATTATTAGTTTGCTGACAAGATCTGTCGAAAAGCTTCCCCATTAGCAGCATAGAAGTATTGTTTCTTTTTCTTCCAATATTTTGGAGGGAGGATGTCTGGGTTCAAGATTGAGTAGGATGCTCCTGTGTCAACAAATGCTGCAACTTTAATTGGCTTTCAGTATTTTGAAGGAAGAACCTGCATCTTCAGAGTTGGAGCTGGTTGTATAGTGTTGATAGCAGTGATATGATATTGCCCACCAATTTCTTCTTCTTACTCTGACCAATCAGAGGAGTCTGAGTTAAGTTGGAGTGCACAAACTGTATCTGGACTGATTTCTTCATCTAATGAAAATATTGATTCCACATCATTGTCTGACAGAGAAATCCCTGTTGCATTTTCGATATAGGAAATCATCTTGGCCGTTTTTCCCTTCGGGCATTGTTCTGTGAAATGACCTTTTTGTCCACAGATGTGGCAATGATCTGAAGTTTCTCCAAATCGTTTTTTTCTTCTTAGGAATCTCCAAGGCCTTCGCGACTTCTTTATCTTGTTGTAGGAAAATTTGGAGGACTCTTTGGAGCGCCTTTGCTTTCTGAACTTCTTTTGAGTGCACGAATATGTATTGTGGGCTGAACATTTCGTCAGAAGATCTTTCTAGCTACAGGCTTTATCTAGTTGCTTGGTCTGTTTCATGTATTCTTCGAGGAACTCCTCTGTGGCTTCCAGGTTTTTGGGCTTCTAAAAGAAGCTAGGCTTTGAATTCTTGAAAACGGCTTCTCTATTTGGTTGGTGGTAAGTCATCGAGGGTGAATGTCTGGAATTAACCTTTAGATGTCTTTGGTACTTGTGGCTGGTTTGATCCTGTATGATTAGAGTCTGTTTCTTCTTCCTGTTCTTCAATAATAGGCTCAGTCCTTGTTATTCCTGATGTTCTTGTTCCCTGGGTCATAAATTGTTGTGGAAGTTCATCATTGTCGTCAGATGTCTCTGTAGTTGTGGACCATTCTCCTTCTGATGAAACTCCTGATGAAACTTCTTCTAGGTCTTCTCTAGAAAGTTCTTCGTGAAGGTTTATCTGAGACAAGTTTTGGAGACAGTGTTGCTAGATGACTTTTGTTAAAGAGGTCAGCATGGAGGTACTTCTTTATACCATCAACTATTTTGGTGGATTGTCATTTGGCTGATTAACTGAAGACTCCACTTCTTTTCGTTTCCCTTTGGATTTTGCCTTTTGTTTGGCTTCTTCTTCTTGGTGAAGGATTCTTTGTAGGCGTAAGATCTGGTCTTCTCCAGAAGGCACTGTTAATGATAAAGGTTGGGAGGCTTTTGGCAATGTAGAAAACATTCATGGTGTAACATCCGTGTTCTGGGCTTTGCTTCTAGCACGTCATTTGCCGAACACATCTCGCAATTGCAAACGTCCCAGTAGCAGTGTCCTTCTTTTGTTTTTAATTCTTGTCTTTATTTAATTTCAATCAAAAATTCCCCATTCATTGGGATAGATTAGGAAATACTATTAATCACTCGTTCTTTGTGGGTTCGACCCTCTTGCCACTATTCTAGTTTAACTAGGGTAATTTTAGGAGGTACAATATAAAAACTTTTGATTGCCTAGACGATAGCACATCAAAATTTTGCCACCATTACTGAGAAACGGAAGTTTTATCATTAATTTTCTTTTATTTTCTAGTTTTGTTTATTTTTGTTTTTTCTCTTCTTTTCTTTTTTAGGGTCTATTTGTTGAATGTATAGTGAAGAAGATATCGACCCAAAGCTTAAGAAAATATGTGAGTACATTGAGAAAGCCACAAAATGAGAAGTTAAGGCCATTTTGTCTTCATCCGATTTCAACCAAACACTCAATACTGCACTTCCATCCACATTAGGTAGTGTCGCCTCCTCTCACTTAGACAATGAGGAGATGGCGAACAACAACCGCACTTTAAAGTAGTTAGCAACACCTGAACTTGACTAACAACCATAATGTATCGAGTGTCCTTGACTCGATGCATCTCTTGGACTCAAGCACATCATGATACATTTGCTACATATGTTTTATGGATTTGCTAGAGGATGATCCAAACAAGCACTTAAAGGAGTTTCATATTGTTTGCTCTAGCATGAAACCCAATGGTTTGGAGGAGTAAGTTAAACTGAGGGACTTTACTTTCTCTTTAGCAGAATAGGTCAAAGAATAGCTCTACTATAACCATATGAGACTATTATCACATGGAATGACATGAAAAAGTTGTTCCTTGAGAAGTATTTCCTTGCGTCAAAAATTACAAATATTCGTAAGGAAATCTGTGGAACTCGACAAATGCATGGAGAGGGCGTCTATGAGCACTAGGAGTGTTTCAAGAGACTATATGCTTCCTGCCTCCACAACCAAATTAGCAAGTAACTCCTCATACAATACTTTTATGAGCGGTCAAATTCTATGGAGCAAAGTATGATATATACAGCTAGTGGAGGAGTACTTGTAGACAAAACACCCGAACAAGCTCGTGTGCTAATCTCAAACATGGCAGCTAACTCCAATAGTTTAGCTTCCGATAAGATCTTTCTACGAGAAAGATAAATGAGGTTAAAATTTCTTCCAACATTGAGCAACAACTTGCCAACATTACCATCTTAGTCCAGCAAATAGTTAAGGGAAGAATCAAACAATTGAAGGAATGTGGACTGTGCTTTGTATCTAGCCATCCTTTCGATATGTGCCCTATCAAGATGGTAACACTGAGCAAGTCAACACTATTGGACATTTTGCTAGTCAACAAGGAATTCAAAGAAGGTATGACCCTTTCTCTAGCACCTATTATCCTTATTAGAGGGATCATCCTAACTTTAGCTATTGTGTAAACTAACAATCCGACATTCCTACTGTATATAATAGACCTTTTAAGTTTAACAAATCAAGGCCTCGACAAAATTATAAACCTGGGCATCAAAACTCATTCCAAGGCTCGGGAAGCTCACTAAAAGACATCGTCAAATCCTTAATGAGTAACACTCTATAGTTTCAATAAGAGACTAAAGCTAGCATTAATAATATCGAGAACAAAATTGGTCAACTAGCTAATACTATCAAACACTTGAAGGCACAAAGCTGGGGTAAACCATCTTTTTAACCTTTAGTTAACCAAAAGGAAAATGTTAGTGCAGTGATGTTGTGAAGTGGTAGAGTGATAGAGGAACCCAAGGATCCTAGAGTAGTAGAGAAGAGTGTTTGAAACCTCTCTATATGGTGACAATATAGTCCAAGAAGGTGATGACATTCCTACTATAATATAGAAGACTAAAAAAGCCCCAATGATCCCAAAATCCAGTCATGTGACTACTCCATCCTTCCCAAATAGACTTGCAAATTCTAAGAATGAGGAGATTGAAAGGGTCACTCTGGAGACTTTCTAGAAAGTTAATGTGAACACCGTGTTGTTACCTCACTATACTAAGTTCCTTAAAAAGCTTTATACTAATAAGAGAAAACTTAAAGGCAACAAGATGGTGTGCATGAATGAGAACATCTTAGCAGTGTTGCAAAGGAGAATGCTAGTCAAGCGAAAGGACCGTGTTACATTCACTATACTTGTACAATTGGAGACATAGTGATCAAGAGAGTTATGCTAGACTTAAGAGCATCAATAAATGTGAAGTCATATATGCTGCTTATGTTTCATTGAACATTGGCCCTCTTAAGAAGACCGGTATAGTAGTCCAACTTGTTGATTGATCGAATGCAAACCCAAGAGGATTATTGGAAGATGTCATGGTGCAAGTGAATAATTTGATGTTCCTGCTAGATTTCTACGTCCTTGATATGGAGGAAAATAGGTCTCCCAACTCAACGTCCGTAATCTTAGGAAGACCGTTCATGAAGACTGCTCGAGTTGTGGCAGATGTGCACAATGGGAGCCTCAAAATAGAGTTCGATGGTGAGGTGCGAAAGTTTGACATTTTTAAATCAATGACGTACCCAAAAGAGCTTGATGAGATTTGAGATATGATGATGGACTACGTCAAGTTGAGGACTTAGAACCAAGCGCTAGTTAGGAGGAAACCTAATAGAATTTGTTTTAGTTTTATTTTTAATTTTGTTTTTTCTTTTTTGTTTTAGGTTAGTTTTATTTATTTATTCCTTTATTCCTTTGAACAATTTTAGTTTAATTTTATTTTACTTTTTTATGTTTGAATGATTTATAATAATTGTATCGAATTGTTTAAATAGCTAACTAACTGAATTGATCTGAATATCTATTACTATTTAGAATTTTTAGATCCGTAATTATCTTGATTTTCTAATAGTAATAGCATGTTATAATTAGTTGATTTGCTATGATAAATAACACATGCCAGGTTAAAAATAATCCGAGCCTGTGTGATTATTACCTAGAATTGATCGAATTCCCTCCATGAACTGAATTGATTAGGTTAACTTAGAGAGCTTATTCTAGGTTGGATTGATGAATTATATCTAATTGAAGAGCTTATTTTATCTAGATAATTTTAAGAAGAATGGTATGTCGTTAAATAGCTAAATCAATTATCCTTCTTATCTCTATCTAGCAAAGCTTAGGGTGATATTCCTAATAATTCCCTAGTATAGTAATAAACAAGGATCAATCCCACGAGGAATTATTCTAACTAAAAAGTTACTAATCCTAAGGTGAAGGAGATGTGAATTAAAACTAAAACTAAATAAAATAGCACAAGAAAAATAAATAAAATACAAATAAAATAAACTAGTTAAGGAATTATTTGCCACCACTAAACAATAGGTTAATTTAACTTCTAATTCTATATTCAATTATCTACTAAAACTAATCAACCGTAGATAGTCCACGAATGTGCAACTATCCCATTCTTTCTTAAATTGTATGCTATTCTATACAAATACTATAAATAACTTATTCCTATTAAACAACATAAGGAAACACTCTATAATTATCCAATAGAAGTATTACCATAGAAAAAGTTAGGTTGATCTAGGTTAGAGATGTTAACTAGATTGTGTCGTACTGGCCCATACACATTTAGCTGCGGCACATTCATGTCTCGTGCCTCATGCCTCGTGTTGTGCCATACCAGTACAATTACTAATCATATCATATCGTGCCTGGCCCCATTACGTACTTGTGTCTATGGTGTGCCTATATCGTGCCCGTGCCTGCACCCGATTTTGTGTCGTTAACATGCCATTATCATGCTTGTCTATTTTTATGCCTAATTACTTCCGTTGTCGATATCATGCTATTATTGTGCCTAGTCGTGCTCGTTTTCGGTATTGGGCTATTTTATGTCCTAATCGTGCTTGTTTCTGATATTGACTATTTTTGTGCCTAATCGTGCCTGTTTCAAATATTATGCTATTTTCATACTAATTGCACCCTTTTTAGGTACTATGATAATTCCATGCCTAATTATACTTATTTTTTATTATATTATTTTTGTGAACATTGCCCATTTTTATATCATATATGATTTCAAGCCTAATTATTTCTATTTTTATAATCTTATTGTTCTTGTTCCATAATCGTTTTTATTATTGATTTTATTTTCAAATTTTGTTGTTTTAATACTATTAGACATATTTTCTTTTAAGTAATTATGAGTTATGTATTGTTAATTATTATGTAATAGAAAAACATTATTTGAAAACTAAGATAACTTTTTTATAAAAACGAATCTAAATTGAAATATTAGAGTGTACGTGAGCAATAATAGTTAATTTATATTTCTATAGTTAAAATATATTCCAACTCAATTGGCGCCTACTTAAATTATATTAAAATGTATAAGTCAAAAGTTATGAATGGCACATACCTAAAATGTATTTTTCTTTCTTAACATTTTAAGGATTTTCTATTGGAAGTGAGTTTTGCCTTAGATTCTTAATATCTTTAAACTCTTTGGCTCAAACTTATTAAATTTTGGAACTTTTCTGCTTTAAAACAAAAATAGAAATTGACTTAATATTTATAATATATATTATTTTTGCTTAGAAAATATTTAATTTTTTATTTTTTTGATTTTTTTGAATTCATTGTATTAAAATTATGCCCAAAAAATAAAAATAAATTTAAAATAAGTATATTTTTTGCAAACCAATTATTTTTCTTAATCGTGCATGTTATTTATGCTTGTCTATACACGTGCTTATGCCGTGCTAGCCCGAGCACGTTTACTAATCGTACTGTGTCATGTCGTGCCAGCTTATAATCGTGTCGTGCCCGAGCCGACCCATAGTGTGAGCCTGTTTTGACACTACTGATCTAGGTCATAATCAAACAAACACTGATTCCTAACCTAGGTTATGTTCTTCACTATAACCAATACCTTAGTCGAGTATACCAACTATAGTTTCACAACCTACAGATTCAAATATGATGAACACCTATTCAAACCTTAGCAGTATATTTCATTATCAATTATGTAAGTGGTTATCTCAAACAAAAGATAAGAACGATTCAACACGGAAGAATATAAACTGAAAGTAAATAATTGATATGATATATAGAATCTGAAAAGCTAAATAACAATCATATTTAGGACTTGAAATTACCCTTAACATAATCTAGATCGTACCCTACAATGTATACAATAATAAACAAGAGAATTATTATGTAGAATTAAAGTAAACAAACAAAAAACTAGAAGGGAAAAGGAAGAAAAATGAGGATGGACTGTAGCAACTCCAAAGCTCTCCCTATCTCTCTCTAGAGGTTTTAGTGTATTTTTATGGCTCCTAGGTGTGTGAATAACTAACTCTCATATGAGTTAAAGGCTCATATTTACAGAAAATAGATCTTAGAGGCGTCCAAGTCAAGTCTCGCACAAATTTAGGAGTTTTGGGTTGTCAAAAGACTCAAAGTCGGTAGCTAAATAGGCTTTCAACATCATAGCTCTTAGGTTGGTACAGTGCAACATCCAATCTCTGCTTTTTATTTTTCACTATTAGCATACGGGCGTCGTGGGGTCAAACCTCTATTTTGCCTTAGTTGTTCAACTTGTTCCAACTTCGTCGTTTTTGACCCGTTTCATCTCCTTTTCATTATTTATTCCCCAAATCACCTAGAAACACAAAACCTCACGAAGTAGCATAGAAACATGACTATTATTTAAGTGCATCTTGACACCTATCAAGGAACACTAGGGATAACATAACTTTTTTTGTCTGTAGGTCGATATTTTAGATAAATAATTAAATTGTACGAACAGTTATTAGGAAGATGAATTTGTCTAAGGTGGATATCAACCTTTATCTAGTATTCTCCTATTGATTTTGTCTTGTTTATTAGTTGCTTTGTTTTTAATTTTGTCTTTATTTAATTTCACTCAAAGATCCCACATTCACTAGGATAGATTAGCAAATATTAGTAATCACTCGTTTTCTATGGGTCCAATCCTTTTTACCGCTATACTTGTTTAACTAAGGTCGTATTAGGAGGTAAAATATAAAAAATTTTAATTGCCTTGATGGCATCACATTAAACAGCTGCTTGATGTACTACAAGAAAAAAGAAATGTACACTAAAACCTCCTTACTAAAAAAAAAAAGAAATGTATACTAATTATTATTTCCCATTAATAACCATAAGGATAGTAAAAAGGAGGGCAAAAAAGGAAACTAAAACCTCCTTAAAATTAGAGATCTAGCTATCGAAAAAAAGGGGGTTAGTACACTACAAAAATTAGTAAATGGGTCATTTACTAATACCAATTTAATAAAAAGTACTAATGGGTCATTTACTAATACCAATTTAAGAAAAATAGTTATACACCCTAAATTCCCTTCAATTAAATGGGATAAATTAAAATAAATAATAGGCCCAATAAGTAACAAGGTAGAGAGTTTCAATTGTACGTATTTGAATTTAGGACCACCTGCTCTGATACCCTGTGAAATTATTTCAGTTCATAATGAAGAAAACTGAGGCTAGTATTTCTTATTACAACTATTCAAAAAAAGTGCATACATGAGAAATACAGAGTATAAATAACTTTACACGTAAAGAAGATAAAAGACTATTGCACCCATACTAAATAAATAATTATTATTATTATTCTTATAATAATTCTTTAACATATATTAAATGTGATTAGGAATAATTAGAATGCATTGTCTGAAACGTGTAGCTGTTGGGGCTGGAACTCAAATGTAGAGATTTTAAGTGGGATCCCCTCTTGTGACTCACCTTTCTCCTAAGTCAAGATACACACAATTTGATTGATACAAAAAGACATAAGTGTGTGTCTATGTATTATATAACTCGAGATAGTCAAGATGCATTGTTTGAGGCTATGAGATAGAGAGTTAGAACCTATATAGTGAGTTTTCTTGTGTATAACCCTCCCATCATGGATGTCATGAGCTATCTTGGTTAAGAGACTGAGGGGTTCCTTCTTCGTACTAAAAGGAAAAGGAGGGGGAAAAAAGAATGAGAAAATGCTATTTGTATTTTATGCTACTCAAGATAGCCAAAATCCGTTCACAGTAAATCAATAGGGGTTGGAACCCACGTAGTTAGTGGGCTCTCCCATTATAAATGCTACGTTTTTCTTAAGTCAAACATCGCACAATTTTCTCTACGTAAAAGAGGCATACGTTAGCAGGTATTTATACGTATATAAAATATTATTAAATGATAGGGTCATGTGAAGTTGAGACTGAAGCTGGCTTCTTGTTGCACGATCGACAAGCAAAAGGAAATAGAGATAGATGTGTCTATTTCATGTGACTCGAGATAGTCAAGATGAATATTATGAAATAACAAATGCTTGAGACCCACATAAATATATATGGTGGGTAGTCTTGCTGTGGGACACTCCCATTGTAAGTGTTACAACCTGAGTTTACTCTATGCCCAAAGGCATGTATAAAAGCGTGTCTGTACATGTTATATATATATATATATAAACTAAATAGTGTGATGGTGAGACTGATCTAAAGCGCTCCTTCTTGGTACCAGAAGAGAAAGATCCGTAAGGTTTCCAGATACGAATACTTTTAACCTAGTTAGAAGATGTTATAGTCATTCTTAATTAGGTATCAATATGGGACAGCCCTCTATTCCGGGTGACTTTGAATCATTTTCTATTCTATAGGATTGCTTTATCAATTGTCGTTGTCACAATATACATGGTCGGTCTTCCTTCTTCTCATCAACTTAAAGATTGTTCATACTATGGCTTGTGCGAGCTTTCTTAATTCTTTCATGTCCTCGTCAATTTGTACGGTGGAATTTTTGATAAATTCCTCGTCGTTTCATATTAGCTAAGCCCTAAAGACCTTTTTCCCATTTACGTACGTCATTGTCTAATATGGTTCTACGAAATTTTCCATATCCTAATTTATATGGAGTGCCACTGTTGTAACCGATTTGGTCTTTGCTATTAGTTTTGAATTCTATGACTACGAATGTTAATAGAAACTATTTTCTAGAATCATAAAAGACAAAAATGGCTTCATATAATTTCAAAATTTTAACGTAGCGAGTAATTGCGATTTTTGGTCCTTTTGCTTTTCATTGCCAACTATCAATTACTAGTCCACGTCGAATTTCCCTTTAATTTTATGCGCCATGGAATTTTAAAGCAACAAATAATTGTAGCTTTATATATTATCACGCTTTTTTTCCTCTCCACTCCTCATTTAATAATATATATGACACAAGTATCTTTATATAAAATGACAAAAATTGATTCACATAATATTAAATATTAGAAATGCTTTTAAAACTAAAAATCTTCCTATAGCCTCCCCAGTTCTGCCTCCTCTTTTTCTCTCTTAGCAAGGTGCTTTCTCTAATAGGGAGAGGAATCTTTCCTCTTTCTAATATGGATTTTTTCTCATTTTCTTTTTTGTTTTTATTTCTATTTCCTAATAATTCTACCGCTTTGTAAAGGCAATTGTCCACTTAGATCCATATTTATGGTGCTCTTAGTAAACTCAAATCTAAATTTGTGATGTTTTTAGTTGTATTTTAATTTTTCTTTTGTTTCTAGTGTGGTTGTCATTCAAATCTGTATTAGTTTTGATATATAGAGAGTTTCTTTTCTTATTATTTTTTGTGTGTATTTTATTGGTATTCTTCTCGATCTAAAACTTTGGAGAGCTAGATTTTGAAGATTTTGTGTGTTATTTAATGATGGACACCGTGAAGAGGGTGGCATTTACTGATAGACACCTTGAAGGAGTACTTCTGCATAATGGCTCTAAAGATTTGCTTAGATTTTTTCTCTCTAAGCGGGAGGTAGTATGTTCCAGTTATATTTCTTGTAATAAGAATATGATAGCCCACACTCTTAGTTATGATGAAATTGATTTTTTTTTTCTTAAGAGATAATTCTACTTTTCTTTAGGAAAAAAAAAAAAAAAAAAACCTTCTTTCTTAACGCACGTGATAAACCAATCTATCACTAGAAAAATAATTAAAAAAAAAAAAAACAATCCCAAAAGTAGTCCAAATCTTTTTAGTTAAGTTTAAGTTTTAATAGTTATTGATAAACATATTTTTCAACCATTTTGATGTGGTGGATTGATTTCTCTCTCTCAAGATTTTATTTAAGATTTATGAAAAATACCTCAAGACTCCTAAATATAATTCAAAATCTCTAAATTTAGGGAAAAAATAATTAAAATATTAAAATTAATAAATATTTCGAATCCGAAAGTTGCTCCATCTATTCTTTTAATTAAAAAAAAAATCAAAACACCTTGACATAGGAGGTAAGTTGTTATCAATAAAGCGAAAAATTAAAGAAGATAAGGGGTTAGAGTTTCAAAACTTGAGGATGGGAACATAAATTTCATTTGATTTTATTAACTACATAATGTGGAATAAATAACAACTAAAAGGTGTGTATTATAAGAAAAATGTCATTTTTTCAAATTTCAAAGAGGGATTTTATTTTATTTTTCTCGGTTGATCAGTAAATAATCCTTTACTAGTTAATGATCAAAGTTGTTCTTAGAAGAAGAATAATAAGTATAAAAAGTTAGTGACGCAAATATTATTAAACAAGAGTAAAGATGTGGATGTAGGACATCTACCTTTTTTACCAGATTATTATATCCTGATGTGACGTGATTGTAAGTAACATATTTTGTTAAGCTAGATCATATATCATTTAAATGAGAAACATACCTAATTTTAAATCATGAAATATCCCATTTGTCACATTAGTTAATCTAAAAATTTCAGAGAAAAATTAGTGACTCTAACATTACTCATTAATCATTGTATGAATAACGTTGGAATGATATTGTGTACTAATTTTGAAGTCAGTAAATATCTCTTTTCTTCATTTACTAACGGTTGAACACCACCAGCGTTTTTTATTATTTTTAGCAATAAATGGGATCATGTCGTAGTATGAGGCCATATGTATACATATGAAATCATGATATATAATACTTATTCATCCCAACCTCTAGACTTTTTAATCAGTAGATAATACAAGATAAATCGGTCAATCACAAAGTAACTAATTAATCTATTATTAAACTTGAAACCTTATTGTAAATTCTTCCAATTCACATTTATCAATTAGGACAACATGCATGTATTAAATCACAAACACGAGTCAACTCATTAATTTATAAATAGATATATGTTATTCATTCCTCTGCGAAATCACTCTACAATAGAATTTAAGTGCCCAAAAGAGTGTTCCACGCGGAAAATGCTCGAAGACTTGACTTGGGATATTGGTTATACCGAGTAGAATTTCTGGGCATTGTTTTTGTTATACATGAATATTTTTGTAGTCAAACTATTCGTTCATTAATCCTTATAACTTTTGATATAGAAATATCCATTTTGTTTTCTATAGTAAAACCAAGTTAAAAATCCGAGAAATTATTACATATTCGATTCAAACTTTCAATCAACGTTGAACATGACTCTTGTATTTTATAATGCAATCTACAAAAACCGTGGTATTGGAACGCAAATTATTGACTACTTATGTTGTAAAATTATTATGTATAGATATATAAAAACATATAACTACGTATATACAGTGTAAACTGCAATTGTTCACGTATATATATATATATACACACTACAGCTTCAATGCTTTTTAATGTAAAATTAAAACACAATTAATATTTCATACTTATATGTATTGCTAATTAATTAAAGAAGTAGAGCTCAAATTGATTAGATACAAAATACGAACTAATTAACTTTGAGTTAGAGCTATTACTGTTTTTTTACGACAAATAAAAAGTCAGCTAATACATTAACTAGTCGCCAGAATCATTTAAACAACTCGGCATTGATGGTATTACGAAAGTAATTAATATTCCTTCCTTGCAATAAATATTTTTAAGAATCAATTGAGTTGCGTAAGATTCTATTAGATATTCGTATTATAGATTTTGAATCTGATTGATTACAATATTATAACTTTAGCAATAAATTAATTAGCAAGGATAAAGAATACCTTATGAATCAAGAAATGTTTTCCTTCCCTTTTTACTTATGTGGATACACAATCCAAAATTTCATTTAACAAAATACTAGAGGGAGAGTTAAATTTAAATCCAACACAACCTAGACAATCAACGGAAAAAAAAAAAAAAAAGACATAATTTGTAAAAATACCTCATACAATGATGAATATTTCACTACTTGAAATTAAAAAGGAAAAAAAAAGAAAAAAAAATAGATGAAGGATGTTTCTAAACTAATGATTAGCAAGGAATATTTAAATGGGATAATAACATTAAAATACCCTGAATTTTAACTTTTCTGTAAAAAAAATCCTGACTTTTGAATATCTGCAAAATAATACCCTCACTTTTAAATTTCCGTAAAATAATACCCTGACTTTTGAATTTCTGTAAAATAATACCCTCACTTTTGGATTCTGCAAATCAATACCCTAACAATTAAAATTCTTACAAATTAATAACCTAACGTTTAAAATTCATATAAATTTATAACCTTAATGCCCAATTAGTTGATTTTAATAATAAAAAGATGGTAGTAACCATCATCAACTTAATTAAAATTTATTAAATAATAATAAAATTTCTGAAAAAATATTGTAGTTAGCTTATTTCACTTTTCATTTAAAAAAGAAAAATAAAAAATTAGAACGAGATGTTAAAGTAGTTAATTGTCAAAAAAAATAAAAGAAACATGAGAGGTAAAAAAAATTGTGTTCTTTTAGCAATTAATCAAAAAAAGTAGTTATAAAATAATTTCTGATAATATACTAATATTAAAACATTTTTAGTAAGTTAATAAAAGATGTTCGCATCTTTTAATTTGCTTAGAGTATAAATATACAAAGAAAACAAAAGCTGAGGGTATTAATTTGTAACAATTGTAAATGTCAATAGTATTAATTTGTAAAATTCAAATGTGAGAGTATTAATTTGCATCCAAAAATCAGGGTTTATTTTACAGAAATTTAAAAATGAGGGTATTATTTTGCAGACATTCAAAAGTCAGGGTTTTTTTTAACTAAAAAGTTAAAATTCGGGATATTTTTACGTGATTAACCCTATTTAAATATCTTGATCATAAATGCTATATTGGGTAATTCCTAGTAGAGAGGGAACAAAATGTGAGCAAGAGAAAATGTGGAAAATGAAAAGGTAAATATCTTTACTGCAATTATTTGAAATGTAAAGAAAAGTGAAAATTAGTTTATTTTAAAATTATTATTTTCTCTTCTTTGTGAATATCTTAAAATTAAGAATGCAAGGAAATTTTAGTAAATTCAATTCCACTCACTAATCAAACAAAATTTTCCTCTTATAATCTTTCTATTTTGGGAAAGAATTTTCATGTTCACCTCATCGATGTTTTTTCCTCCCCTTTTTTCTTCTATTCCCTTTTCTTTTCTTTCCTACAAAATAGCCATTTTCTTTAATTTTTCTTTTATTTTTCTCTCCCATGTTTTATTTTCTCTTCTTTTTCCCTCTAACCAAACACGGCATAAAAAACAAAATAGTTGGGTTTTTTCGGTTTCTTACATTTAGAGTATTTTTGCTAAAAGAAAAATAAATGAATAAATAAAAAATTTGAATCATGTCCACTGAATATAAGCACCTCATTGCCGTGGTGTGCGACTGGGACCTACTTTCCAAGTCCGCGTGGAAGCGTTTCTACGACTCAAGGTCACGACCTCAAAGTCACGCCGCATTAACCTCCCAAAGTCGCGCCGCATTAATCAAACCCCAAGTCTCTCGACTCGACTCATGTCTACGCCTATGCCCAATAAAAGCCACGCCAACCCAACCATGGCCCCTTATCCCCATACCCCATCTTTTATCGATATAAATTCCATCTTTTTTATCTTTTTACTTTTGATTTCCTTTTTTTCTTTTTCTTGGAAAGCAACGGCTCTCTCATCAAGCCAACGTGGTTTTATGACGTCATAAGCAAAAGGAACGATAACGTCATTACTCTTTTTCTTTGTTTTTTCCCCCTTAAAAGAAACTCATCTATAAGGAAAAGGAATCAATCAAGATGACCTTATATAGGAACTATGTTCTGCCATTATTTAATGCCGCTTCTTTTTCTTTTTCCTCTTCTGCTTTTCATTTAAGAAAAGATGTTGAACTCATGTTCGAAAAAAAAAAAAATAAACTGATTAGCAAAAGGAAGAAAATAAAGAAAATGCTTTGCCAGTTCTATAAGGCGAGAAGGGAAAGATTTGTGCGATGGAAACTTATCATATGAGAGGGTTAATCTTTTTTTTAGTTGCTCGCAAATAACTTAAATTCCATTACTCTTTGATTTTTAAAATATATTGTTTTAAAATCGAAAATATATTATATTTCGTCCTTAAAATTATGTTTTCTAATCTCGATTGTCTAACATTCAAATATCACATCTGCTATCTTGGATTATATATTGTGTTTTAGTTTTGATAATTTGTACAAAGAATGCGTTCAAACTTAAATAGGGATCAAAATTGAGGGGGATAACAAAAAAAAAAAAAAAAAAAAAAAAACCAATGTTTTAAGGTAACTTGACAGCTCAAGAACCAAACTAAGACAAACCTCTTGCGTAGGTACTAAATTTAGGATATTTTGAAAGTTTGACTAAAATGAGATTTGACTACATGTTATTTTCTAGTTCTAAAAATAAGATTGACCATTAATAATATGTATCTTTTCTTCCCTTTTTTTTTTGGATAAAAAGGGGTTAGAATAATATTCATAAAAGCTTGCAAGTACAAAGATTACAATTTCAAACTCCTCAAAAAAAGAAGCGAAAGTATCACAAACACAACAAATAACAAGAATTGTAGACTACCATAATTCTCTAAAAGAAGAAGATAAGAAGGACCAACTGGCAACCAACAAATAATTGCATTCACCTACTACTAGAGTGAGTTTTTGGCAGATAGACCGATTCTAACACCAAATGAGATCCATGATCGTTGATAAAAAAAACTAATCCATCCACATTGCAGATCTAAATCAAAGAAAAATTTCTTAGATTCAAAATCTAGTAAACAAAATTTAAAACCTACACAGATCAAAGATCAGGTGCTACAAAATCTACACAGACGTGGTACTGCAACGAGATCTAAATATGTACTTATTAAAAAATTTAAAAAAAAAAGAAAAATCCCTTCTCTCCAAAAGAGATTAGAGAGGATGATAGGGGAAGAGAAAGATAGGCCGAAGAAGGAGATCAAAGCACTCCCTCTCAGACCTCATGTTTGATATTTTCAATTCTTTCAAAAGCTTAAGGTGAGATGTTAATGGAACATACCAAGCCCCTTTTTTTGTTATATTATCTACTTAATTAGGTCATAATTAGTCCCAGCTTAATTTTGCCAAAACACATGTCTCTACGCTATACTTAGGTTGCATAGTCGATTGTTGCGCTAATAACTCCTTAGTCAATTTGGCGTGACATTACAACCATCCGATATATCTCCGGATACCAAAGTCATTGTTGGCACGACCCTCGATGTATATATCTTTTATCAGACACTTTTATCGCTACAATATTTTACTTTTTGTACGTAGTTATTGTATGCCTTGGTGTCATTACTCTCATGATACGTGCATAGGTTTAATTCTCAAAGCCCAGACGACCAATATGGGACACATGAAGTTAGAAAGCTAAAATTAAATTTAATGCTCTCGAGAGATATATGCATGTATATAGATATAGGTTGCCAATTTAATAGGTATTTTTTTTAATGTTTTCTTTTAGTAATTGGATCATCATCTAATAGTGATCTAACGGCTACAATTAGGTGCATGAAAAAACGTACATTATTAATATTATTTTTCTCTTACTTTTTACTTTAAAAAAATATGCATGATAAATTTTCATTGACTAAAACGATACATATGTATATTATAAATTTAAAAAAAAATACTTACTGAATTAGTGCCCATATATATATATAATATTGCTAAAAGAGACGCTTAAAGTGCTAAGCATTACACATGAAAAATGGTGGACTCTACAAGTATGTCTAGAAGTTTTCTGCTAGGTAGAGGTGGCTTTCATTGGGAAACATATAATTAAAACATAATTATGTTAGACTTCTCACGTTTTTAATGAACAATGGTTTATATGGTATAGGGTATCATCGATAATGTGCAAATCTCAACTTCATCTCACATCCGACCAATTAATTATAAGCATTCAACTATGATGAAATTTGATAAAAATTAACTTTTCATAAATTCACTCTACTTGTAAGGTGCTGCCTTTTTTTTTTTTTTTTTTTGTATCTCATCAAATAATTCTCGTAAGTATTACTTAAATGTTTCAATATTTTTAGTACAAACTGTTTATTACCATCCTAAAAATTTCTATAATATTTTCGTGGCGACATTTTAAGCATAATACAAATAAATTATTATGAACCTAAAAATTTATTTTTCTTTCTAGTTAGAATAAATTCACCACTCGCTTGAAATGGTAGGCACGTGGTTGCTACTCACCTCAAAAGGGTGAAAGGACTAAGTTGGTTTGGAGGTATTAATATCCTTCCACTAATTGAGGCAACTCTCTTTTTTCTCTAACTTGTGAATAAAACCAGCACTTCAGAAAATTAACCAACCAACCTACGAAGGTCTAAAGCGTGATTGAGATGCTAATTATTTGGGATAAGTATGGACTCCAATAATGATTCTTTATATAAGAATGCTAAAAACATTCTTTTTCACACTCTATAAGTTTTATTGCTTGATATGTGGATTCTAATATACAATTACATATTTTAATAATAAAATAAATCATAATGAAATCCGCATGTCAAGCAATGAGACTGAAGAGTACAAAAGAGAATACATTTTGCATTCTCCTTCCTTACTTAATAGAATCTAAGATATTTAAATTGAGTCATCAAATAATTTGGCAAGAGAATAAGGTCTTAAATTTTTATTCAAATGTTGTAGCTTCCCAAATAATATTTCTAATATCCACTAAAAAAAATCCTATATATAAAGAAAAGATGGAAAAATGAGAGGATAAGAGAATCCTTACTCAAATAGAATATTTAGGATTATTTTAATAAATCAACATTTGGTCTTTTTAAGACAACTTAGGGATTTAATTTTACGATTCAATTTCTAAATATACGCTTTGAAAAAAAATAAAAAATAAAAAGCTCTATACTCTAAAGAAGATGAAGATGATGAGAATTATGATGATAATTATTTTCATGGATTATTAATACTTACTTTTATAGATAATAAACTATTAACCAATTATGTTTCATGTTTTAGTTGAGATTTGGGATTGGAATTGAATTTCTTGGATTAGAGTTTTTAATTGTTCATTTAAAATATATAAACTATAGGGATAAATTTGATATGAGAACAAGCCAATTGATTGATTAGGATTCAAAAGATATAAATTTTGAATGATTTGGTCAGGTAAATAGAAAGTTATGATTTTTGAGTGCTTGACAAAAGTAAAAAATGCAACAGTAATTGCGACTAGATTTTCAAGAACTTATAGTTTTCTTATTAGTTCATATTTAGTATGCTTGGAAAGTTTATCAAATAAGGTTTCTAACAGTATATAGATTATCAAAAGTAGAGATATAAATACAGAATTATGGCCTATTGAAATAGCATAACGAATCTAGAAATTTTGAAATGTTCGGTCCTTTTAGTGAACTATGGTAGTGGCTAACGAGGCTATGTGGAGCCCACCTATGAACTCTACAGTTGCGTTATTGACATTCTTAGAGCCCTAATGGCTTGTAGAATTTCAACCTCCCACCCCTTCAAACAAAATTTGGTGACTTTTGGAGATAAGTTGGTATTATTATGAATCATGAAATTTGAGGTTATTCGAGCAAAGTAGACTTATATCTTAGAAAGTGTAATAGTTACAAATAATCATTGTTAATTCTAATGTAATTAGCATATGATTTTATTGTTTTGACACTTATACATAATTTGTGTGATAATAGATATTTGAGAGATTATGTTAATTATTTCGATTAAATAGGCAAAGCGAACAAAGTAAGCAATCTTTGATCTTTTCTAGTAATTTTCTTTGTCCATAAATTAAATGTTTCATTATTTCTAATAAACTTATGTTTATCAAATGTTCTCTTAAAGAAGTTGAGTGAAAATATAGTTTCGGCAAATTAATTATTTATTGAAAAAAAATTATTTTAAGGAAATATAGTCACTCTTATAAAAGATACTATGATTTTGTCCGATAATTGTTTTATACCAAATTATAGATCAAGTACACGAAATTATTGTGGAAGTTGGTTATATAAAAATTATTTTGAAATGATTATATTATTATAATGAGATTCAAATAAAATTATTTCTGAACTATTGT
Source organism: Trema orientale (assembly GCA_002914845.1). Classification (NCBI taxonomy): domain Eukaryota; kingdom Viridiplantae; phylum Streptophyta; class Magnoliopsida; order Rosales; family Cannabaceae; genus Trema; species Trema orientale. Next base: position 673,547 of record JXTC01000078.1, on the reverse strand, counting down.
TGTGTATAAATTTATTTTTGAAACTCTCTTTAGTGACTATACAATATGGACCCATTCCGCAAGGGTTATATGTGAACAGTATGTATTGAATATAGATTTTGCTATAAGGGTTAAATACAATATATTCGAACCTGAGTACCAGGGTTAAATGTGGTAGATTTGGACTTAGCTATAGGGATTAAATGTAGCCATAGTCACTAAAAACTACTGAAAACTATAATTGAAAGTATTTATTGACTGAATGAGATTTTAAAAAGTTAGATTTTGAAACTTATTACCTGTTTATATTATATTATTTACCAAACAGATTGAAATTTGATTACTTTCAAAAGAACTAAATACTGAAACTAAATTTGTTCTTAAAAATGTTCGTTAATCATTTTTGTTTATATATAATTGATCCAGTTAGCTAAGATTACTTGTTATTTAATGGGCTTTTTAGCTCATCCTTTTATATTTCCCTCTAGGTTTTAAGGATCGCGCCAATTAAGATGTTAACCGAGGGATAACTTATTCAGTAATAATTGGGATGCATTGGAGTTTTATGATTCAAAGAGGAAAATGTTGGTTTTAAAATGATTTTCGCAGTAGAAGATTGGCTTAGGAACATTCAAAACAATTGACTATATGAGTGCATAGTATTAATTTATAGCAAATAGAACACATATAAAGAGAATATATCTAATACCTCTTCCAGCCAATCGGCGGATCCTAGCTTTTCTGGCTTCTAAACTACAATCTTACAATCTAAGTCTCAAGCACAGCCAAATGAACATATGGGCGTTGCGTACAATTTATTAAACTCACACTTTTAGGCACTTGCAATATTCTCAACACATAATATTGCAAGAGTTTGTTCTAAAGAGAAAATAAAGACTCTCTTCTTTTTCTCTCTAGGTTATGGACAATCTGTAGAAAAAATAACGCATAGTGTGTATTCTACTAGGGTTTCACCTTATATATATATTTATTATACTATTTAATAAATTAATTAATTAATCATGCTAATTAACATTTATATATATATATAACTTTTTGGCTGTAATTTTTTTTCTTCTTGAAAAAAATGTAATCTTATATATATATATCTACTTAGTCTAATTAATATATATATATATATGGTTGCCAATCCAATAGGTATTTTTTTTTATCTATGTGTAGGTATTTTTTTTTAACTATTGGATCACCATTTAATGGTGATCCAACGGCTATAATGAGGTACATGAAAAGACGTACATCATCAATGCTATTTCTCTCTCTTACCTTTTACTATAAAAAAGTGTGCATGATAAAATTTCATTAGCCAAAATGATATCTATGTATAGGTAAAAAAAAAAAAAATACCTACTGGATTGATGCCCTATATATATGTGTGTATATATACTAGCAGATAACTCACTCAATCAAGTAAGAGTGTTTCAGTTTCAGTCAGTTTCCCAATTTCTGTTTATCTAATTATTAGATAATTAGATATTTTTTAAAATTTAAAATTTAAACAAATTAGAAAACTTATCTCTCCATAAATTTAAATTAATTAATTTAAAATTAATTTATTAATTAATAATAATAATTGTTAGTTATTATAGACAAATAATTTATCTAGACAAAGTGTACAGTACAGAAATAATGTAATATCTAGTACAGTGTTTGTAAAAAGTGGAATTGGGGACCTATGGACGTGTAATTCAAGCTCTAATAAATTATGATAATTAATTAAACTCTTGAATTAATTTTTCTAATTTATTAATTCCAGTAGTACTCCACTAAAAATCTGGAATTGCACTATTGAAGTTATAGAATTAATTCACTTAGAAAACAGCAAGCAGTCCATCGATTTAATCATTACATATAGTTCAATCCTCCATAGATAATTCATAATTAGAGCTAGGTCATGTTCTATTTACCTTTCCAGTTACATCTTTATCCTTGTGTACCATTGATACTCCAATGAATAATTAATTTATAAATCTATTATAAATTGAGTACTCAAATTGTTCAAGTCCTAAATCAATACACAAGGGAATCATCTTTCTAGCTTCTTAATGGAATGAATGGATTCCATATCTGTAAGTTATATTTCTAGCTACTCATCTCATCATGCTCCCAAGATACAAGTATTTCGGTCTGTTTCAGAAACAGACCTTTAATAAGTATGTTAAAGAACATAATATTGTAAATAGGAGTCTAATAACTATTCAGGATTAAGATTCATTTATATATAATCATCTAGTGATATTATTTGAACTCTCAATAGTTAACGGAATTTATGTAAAATTCAAATCATGTCTGGTCTAGTCCTATATGATCGAATTATACAAAGTACCTCTATTATCATGTCAATACGTCAGTAGTCCAGATAAGACTATTATATTCTCAATGTTAATAGACCATATTAATAATATTTAATTAAAGATCACATACTTTAATTAATTATTATGGACTATATTTAATTTATTATCCATAAATTTAATCGTCACGCATATAACACTTATATACTAAATTCATTGTCACATAAATAAACTAGGGATTTTGTGATATTTAAAGATATATAAATTATGCACAAATTCAAATAGAAAAATGTCACTTTATTAATTCAGCAAATATAAAAAATTACATATTTTTAGGGCATAAACCCTAACAGAAAAGTAATTCATCTTTATTAAGAAAATATGAGGACCTAAAACTACTTAATTAGACTACAGTTTGTATTTTGTATAATTGATTTTGAATATTTGGAGATTTATAAAAATTAACAAGTTTCAGATGATTTATGAATACATTTTGGAGATTAATTTTTCTTTATTATTATAAATTATAGATAGATACCTTGCATATCTATAAGATTATACTTTATGGGTATTACAACGTACGTTCTCGGAATCGGCGTGGTTTAATTACTTTCGTAAGAAAACTTTGTTCATTTTCATTATTTATTGTAGTATTCAACAAAGATCAATTATTATAGTAAGAAGAAAAATAAAGAAAAGAAAAATTAATAGTTAGGGTGAGAATTAAAGAAAGGAAATGGAAGGAAAAACCATTAAACATGCATATGAAGACTTTGGAAGAAAGGAGAATAAGAAAGCGTGATATATCATCCTCGAGTCCCACCATTTACAACCTGTCGAAAGTCGTATACAATAAGACTAATTTAATAATAGTAAATTTTTTTATTATTATTTCATTTTATTTTTTATTTTTTTGGGTTGAGAGTCCCCATATAGACTTCTCATTGAACTTAAATACTTAATAATTAGGTCATTAACGCCTCTTAAATCCAGATTTCATTTGAGACTTGTTCAGAGTAATGGTTATCTCAATAAGTATGTCAATTTTTTTTGTATAAAATTATTAGTAAACCCAAAATGATTTTCTTTTTGAATGAAAATCCAAAATGAAATTAAATATGATTATTGAGATACAAATTTTTCATGAATGGATTTAGTAAGTACATACGACATATATATTTCAAATTATGTACGTAAAATATCAATATTTCAAAAGTATGTTATAATAAACCAACACTTCTAAAAGGATACATCTATTATATGAAGGAAAAAAAAAAAAAAAACTGAATATGAAGCAAATGACTAGTGATGATCAGGAAGAGGGACAGCACATGGGGATGCTACAGAGTGTTAAATTAAAAGAATGATGATCCGCCACCATTTGTGGTGAAGATCCTATTGGGGCATATTAGGGAATCCTATATCTCTACTAAGGTTGGCAATTTATATATATGGGTCATGTTTGTATTGTGTTGATAAATATGTATAATATGTAAATGCTCATCATGAATACGATCTGTTTAATAAATGAGTCAGAAATTATGATACGAACACGACCTATTTATAAACAGGTTGACACGACACGACCCGTATAACCCATTTACTAAACAGGTCATATTAATATGTGACCCGTGACCTGCGACCTGGGACCCGAATACGACTGGAACACGACCCGTTTAATAAAGAGCCTTATAGAAATATAACCAAATTTTGAGCCCAATTTAAGTAAATATTAAATTTCTCTTTAATAAATAGGTCAGAAATTATGATACAAACATGACCTGTTTATAAATAGGTTAACACGACACGACCTATGTAACCCGTTTACTAAACTAGTCATTTTCGTGTTGGCAGGTTCAACTTGAACATGACCCGTTAATTAAACAGGTCAATATCTCTAACCCGAATATGACACGAACACGATTAAGCTAAACTCAAACCCGTTAATTTCGTACGGATTTCGAGTCGTATTATCGTGTCGTGTCACGAATTGCTAGCCCTAATCTATACTATAGATAACACTTATTGTCATCTATCCAACAATACTCTAGTATCCAATACACCAAAATTTTCTTAATGTGGCAGAATTTTATTGGACTCTACTATGATATCCACTCTTGATAAAAAAAAAGTAAGACTCGCATGATATTAATTAGAAATGATGATTTATTATCACTCGTCCAGTAATATATATATATAATGATTTAATGACTAAAAAAAATAATCTATACATAGGTAAAAAACAATAGTTACTAGGTAATGGCTCTATATATATATATATTATTTATTATTATAAATCATATGTTAATAACCTAGGACACCAATCTAATAGGTATTTTTTTTTTTTACCTATACATAGATATCGTTTTGGCTAATTAAAATTTATCTTACATATTTTTTTATATTAAAAAGTAAGAGAGAGAAATAGCATTAATGATGCACGTCTTTTCATACACATCATTATAGCCGTTGGATCACCATTAGATGATGATCCAATAGCTAAAAGAAAAATACTTATACGTAGGTAAAAAAAAAAATACCTATTAGATTGACAACTAATAAAGTAATGTTAGTACTAAATAATCTTAGCTATAGTAAGCATAGATTTACTTATCAGATCGATAATGTACTTTATCTCTAATATTAAGGTTTAAGATTCAAACTATGCTTCTTAGTAATGTCAGGTATGATTATGTCGCATATCAAGGAAATAGCTATTGTGACTCATAAACCAGCTCAATTTCCTTTAAATTCTACTTTTTTCTTGATTTAAATCATATGATGTATTTACCCAAAAAAAAGAAAAATCATATGATGTAATTTTGTAATGTATTTCCGCTTAGTACGATGAGCAAATTGCGCATGAGTTTGTGTTCTAGCTAATTCTTGTTAAAATTCGGGTGGAATTCTAGGTCGGAGCATTGGAAAGAATTGCTTCATGTGGCCACCGCATGGGAAACATGCAAGTAACAATGGTACTTGGCATCTTAAACCTAGCATTTAAGCCAAATAAAAAACGAAAAACAAAAAGAGGAAAAAAAAAATAAACTCTTTGTTTGGTACCAATCGATTAATTGATTCCTTTAAAAGTTCAACTATTCTCTTTCTTTCTTTCTTATTTAAATTGTTTTTTTTTTTTTTTTNTCTACAACAGTTTCAAATTTTAATTATAACTATTTTAGCATAAACTTTACCATAATGAAGTAAGGCACCACAAAAGAGAAAATTCTCTAGCTACCAACCATCAAATTTACGTGAAATTAATCTGCGTGATATGTGATTCTAATATAATTTTTACATTTACAAAGGCGAGTAAGATTCCTTACCACAAAAACCCCTAGCCTAACGATCTTCTAAGACCACTAATATATTATTATAACAAGATGCCAGAAACTAATCATATATAATACATCATACTGGACACCTCAGTTTAGTTTGACACACCTCAGTTCATTTTGACATTGTTATTTTACACTAAAAAGTATTAATCAGAGAATTAATATAGTGCTACGTTCTTTGTAAATTGAGACTAACTCAAGTCAATTGAGTGTAACTCAATACGAATTTTGAGAGTTTGTATGTATAAGAGAGAAGATATTTGAATCCTATTTAAATGAATTCGTAATTTAAAAAAAAATAAAAAATAAACTGCTACATCCCACTGTAATCATAATACACGAAAGAAAAAAAGGTACGCCATGATAGCCAATAAATTTTACTTTTCTCTTCAAAATAATCCGGAAGTCTTACTTTTTACGCTGGTAAGCATTGATATAGATGTTTGTTTTTTAATATCGATTACTTCAGTGTAACACAAGGCACCAATAATTCGTGTTAACACTGCTAATTAACGTCAACTCCCTAGCTCAACAGGTGTCATCCTCCTTGTAACAACCACACACAGTCGTCAAAGGTACGCAATTATTAAGAGTCTGCCAAACACGCGCCGAGAAAGAGAGTGAGTCTAGAAACCCAAGGTTACTATCTTTACGCGGCCTCGTAGACCACCTTTCATTGGACGGTTAAGATTTTTCTAGGAAGCAACAAGGAGCAAATTTGCTCCTTTTTTTTTTTTTTTTCTTTTTTCAAATCCAAAAAAAAAAAGGTCTCTTCCTCACGTGGGCTGAATCCTACTTGCAAATATTTCAAAATTCCGGGATCACCTATAAAATAAATATTTTAAAAAAATTGAGTTAGAAAAAAAAAACAAAAGAAAAAGAGTTTGGGCTTAGCCACCTATAAAAATGATAACCCCTTCCATTTCAAGAAGGCATTGTCCTTGCCCTCCCCCCAGATCTCCTATTCCTTCTTTTCTTATTCTCTTTCTTTCTTTCTTTTATTCTGAGTTCTCACTATGGACAACATCGGTGAAGAATACAAACATTATTGGGAGACAAATATGTTTCTCCAAACCGAAGAACTTGATAGGTAATTCAAGTTCACTATATGTATATATACTCTCACCTTATCCCAATTATGCATAATTAATTATTATGTATATGTTTTTTATTTCACTTATTAATTCGATATTCTCTATAGTTGGTGACACAGATTTTGTGTCTCTTTTCTTTCTAAAAAATTTAATTGGAAACGTGGCACAGTTGGGGGTTAGAGGAGGCGGCTTTTTCCGGTTACTACGACTCGAGCTCGCCGGATGGGGCGGCATCGTCGGCGGCATCAAAGAATATTGTGTCTGAGAGAAATAGGAGGAAGAAGCTCAATGAAAGGTTGTTTGCCCTTAGAGCAGTGGTCCCCAACATTAGCAAGGTGCTGACCCCCCACCATTAGATTAATCATATTGCTAAGCTTAATTATTGTCACTTTGGAATATAATAACAAATAGTAGTTTAAGTGTTAGTGTAGCTCTATCCTTTCCCTCTGACTATTATTATAACCCAATTTTGGCGCTAATATCCACCATTTTGTCCCTGGGGTCTAGACTTTTCTCCTCTTCATTTTCTTTTCTCTTAAATAAATTAAATTTAGTATTTATAAATATGTACTAATTTGATTCGATATCTTTTCCGGGTTTTTTTTTTTTTTTTTTAAATAAATAGATGGACAAAGCTTCTATAATCAAGGACGCAATTGACTATATCCAAGAGCTTCATGAACAAGAGAAAAGAATTCAAGCTGAAATAATTGAGCTGGAATCAAATAAAGTAATTAAGAAGAATCCGGGTTATGATTTTGATCAAGAATTGCCCATTTTATTGAGATCAAAGAAGAAGAAAATAGATCAACAATTCTATGACTCAGGTGGATCAAGAAGTGGTTCCACTTCCCCAATTGAGGTTCTTGAGGTCAGTTAGTTGCCTAGTCAGCTTTCTAACGCATTTCTCTCTCCATTTAATTAATTTGATTAATAAAATATTAGATTTTTTGTTTCATTAGTTTACTAGAAAAAATAATCAATTAGACACTTATTATTATTATTTTATTTTGAAATGATGATTAATAAATTAATGTTGGAGTGCAGCTAAGAGTGACATATATGGGGGAGAAGACTTTGGTGGTAAGCTTAACATGTAGTAAAAGAACGGACACAATGGTCAAGCTTTGTGAGGTGTTCGAATCTTTGAAGCTCAAAATTATTACAGCTAATATTACTGCTTTCTCTGGAAGGCTTTTGAAGACAGTCTTCATCGAGGTAACTTTCTTTTACTTCCTCACCTTTTTTTTGTTTTTTTGTTTTTTTCTAAAATCTCCCTCTATCAATCTCTCTCTTCTTGTTATTCTAGGCCGTCATTATTTAAAATTTCACTTTTTTGAAAGTTTCCAAAATTGGAAGAGTTTTATACAGGAATGGCAATGGGGCGGATCGGGGACGGTTTTTTAATTACCATCCCCATCCCCGAAAGCCAATCACAATACCATACCCGCTCCATTAATCATTCTTTTGGATGCGGGACGGTGCGGGTATTAACCAATGGATAACGGGGAAAACCGCGGTTACCCATTACCCATTGATAATATTAAAATATTAAAAAATTAAGACGAAAATACTAAATCCTTTTCATAATCAACAAAATATTAAACACAACAATATACTAATAATTTTTAAACTCTAAAATTTAATTATATAAGTACATATAACTCTCCAAAATCATTATTTTACTAAAGATATAATAATATTGATAGTGTAAAATTAAATAGATATTTATATGTATAATAATTTTTCTATGTAAATATATATATCGGGGCGGGTACGGTGCGGATTATACAAATACCGTCCCCGCACCATACCCGCATATTAACGGTACGGTTATTCCCCGTCCCGATCATTTTCCCCGCTTGAGCGGTTTTTCCCCTCCCCATTCGGATCGGATAACCACGGATACCCGTAACTATGGGTTATATGCCATCCCTAGTTTTATATTGTACTTATATCCCCAGGTGACGTTTATTTACCGTGTAAACTTGTATTTTTTGGTGATATTAGCAACTTTTTAAACTTAAAAACCAAACAAAACAAAAATACAAACAAAGGTTTTTTTTTATAAAAAATTTACAGAAAAGGGTTAAATAGCTAATGTCCAACCAAAACTTTATAATTGCGCGCGTCAATTTAAATTCTGGATCTACACAAATCAATTGATTTAGACAAATAATTTTTGAAAATAAGTAAGTAATAAAGTTTTTGGTCAATTCAAAAGGAAACATTAAATTATTTTTTGTTAATAGAAATTATAATAAAAATAGAGTAGGTCTAATAAAAATAAATAAATAAACAAAATTAGAGTATGTGGCCGGGGAATTAAGATCATTTAATAAGTGAATATGAATAATTTATTTGTGGTAAATTAGTATTAAATAATGCCAACACATGTGGTTTATGAATTGATATAATTTAATTAGTGAATATAAATAATTTATTTGTGATAAATTCTAATACATCAATTGAATAATGCCAAGTCATATATTATAGGTGTTGTATTAAAAATTTGAGAATGAACTTAATACACCTAGCATCATCTCCTATATATATATAAACATATATAATACCAAATACACATGTTTCCCATATGGAGCAGTTCTGTTTTCTCGGAAAATCACTAGGAACGTGTTCTGATATTTCCTAGGACGAAGGGCACTAAATTTTCGTTAGGAAAATAAAAAATGAATTCGCACGAGAAGCTCGTGGGAAACCGAAAAAACTGCACTTCCAAAGATAAAAAAACGTGTTTCAAATTTTCGCGGGTCCTTATCCCACGCGTTTTTTGTCACAGGTTTCCCCCCACATTTTTTTATTTTTTATTTTTTACTCTTTACACATGCCCAATTCAATATTCTCGTGCTTATTTTTTCTTTTATCTCATATCTCGCCCTGTTTATAATGATGTGAGTGAGAGTGAGGGGATTGCCTTATCTTTCCTAATACTTACAAAGGGAAAGCAGTAAAAAAAAAAAGTTAATAATTAAAAACTAAGTATCTAGGGGAAAAGAAAAGCTATGTACAACATTCTTGTTTCTTGGTTAAAGTGAAAAATCTCCAGTTGGTTCCTTAACTTTCCTCACCTTTATTTCAAGATTTTACATATTGCGACACACTAGATTATACCAGTCATCATTGCTCTAAAATATTATGTCACATAATGGATTATCCACTTTAATAAAGTGATTTCTAACCCATTGGATCCCATCCCCCCCTCAATTCAAAGCTTTTTCCTTTTCTTTTCTTTCTTTTCTTTTCTAGATTTCTTCTTTTTTTTTTTTGAATGATATTTTCTCTCTTCAGTTTCATCATTCAAAGAAAAATTGAAAGATCGTTAGAACTACTTGATTATGTTATAAATCTACAATAATTTCGTATGTACTAACTTGCGTGTGTGATGTTATTTGTTCTGTCAATACTTAATCCAGTTTATTAGGCTTAATTACATTGTTTTTTTTTTTGTATAAAATTACATATACACGTCATTATGTGTAAGAAATTTTATATTGAACGGATGTTTTAATATTTTGGGTCACGAAGCATTTACGGACAAATTATTTGGAGGAAAATACGGAGATCCGAAAATGCTAGTTTGGGGTAAAATGGTCTGTTTCTGTTGTTATAAAAAAAAAGGACAATTTGTCTGTTTATATGGCCCATTTAGGTGGTGAGGTGGGTCCATTGTCCATAATTCGTGCGGCCGTAGCGCCAACTAACGTATTTATCGGACACGCGTCCAATAGTTTAGACACGCCCGTCCCCATAACATTATCTTCATTGTTTTCTTTTTTTTTTGTTGTTGTTTTTTTATGATTCTATTCTTTTAATTCTTAAATAAAGCTTGACTTTATTATTTAATTTTGATAAAGCATAATTTTTTCTTGAAATTTTAGTTTATTAGCTGATTGTCTATAACATTTTCCTTGGCCTATTAGTGACAGTATTCATCAGTAATTTTATTTCTTTTAAGGAAAAAGAAAAAAAAAAGTCTCAGTCTAGCTAGAAAACAAAATTGGTTATAGATATTAGAATATTTGAATTGATAATGCACTAGATTAGTTGATTATTCAAGATATTTAATTAATTAATTATTTTATTTATTATGATTTTTGCAGGCGGATGAAGATGAGAAAGATCATTTGAAAAAAAAAATTGAGACGGCCATTGCAGCTCTAAATGATCCACAAAGTCCTATGAGCATATGATGACTTCAGATATAAAAATATATTAGAGCTTTGCAATGTGAGGTTTATGTTTGCTACATCAAATATTTCTTGTGACCACTATCCACTACTACTCTTCGTTGGGGTTTTTGAGATCTCAGTGTTTTCCTTAATGAAGATAAGAACCTTTTGGTTTTTGGTTTCTGGGAAGCTTTCGTCATTTTTTTATCCAAAAGATCATGATGTTAAGTAAATTGTACGTTAGAAACAATGTCTTTTAGTTCAATAATATTTGGGTTGCTAATGACACTTGCCTCTCTTTCTCTCTCGTTTTCACTCGTAAAAGAGTGCAAGGATTGGAACCCTAATACTCAATATTAGAAGTTAGTGTGATATAGACATATGATTCTGACTACAATATATCATTTGTGAATTTTCATTGATATTCCGGAAAAAATGGCACTACAAATTTACAACTTAATTACTTCTCGAAATTTTCTTCAAAAGAAATCAGACATAACCTAATTATTGAAATAATTTCGTGATCAACCAAAGATTGATGCATTAACTGCAAAATTAAAAAATAATACAAAATTATTTCTTATGTTTTGACTACTATTTTATATATGGGTGACAATTCGTGTTATCGTATCGTATTTTTATCGTATCGAGACTTATGTATAATAAGTAACGCCAAACTTCTGAACACGATACTTTTATTATTCGTATCATTATTTGTAAACTAACATACACTACAAGAAAAATCACTTTTAGAGACGACACTTTTTGATACGGAATTAATTTCGTCTCTAAAGATTGTTTTCAGAGACGAAATATTAGTCTCTCTAAATCTTTTGTCATTTTTTTATAATTTCTTCGAATTTTTTTTAAAGACGAAATAATTTCGTCTCTAAATGCTTCTTTCAGAGATGAAACAATCGTTTTATCTCCAATGATTTTGGCGGGAAGCTTTAATCTGACTAATATTTTCGAGGGAATCTCTTAGACATTTAGATGTAAAGTGTTTTTGTCTCTAAAAGATATTTTTCGTCTCTAAAGTTTCTCAAAGATCACATTTAGAGACAAAATGAGGTTCGCTTCTAAAAGTGATTATACTTTTCGAGAATGAATTTTGGTAGAAAAATAGGTGGAAAAATAGACGAAATTGTTTGTAACATTAACTGTTTTAGTTTATCATAACAAATAACCAATAAAAGTCCACCAACGAAATGTCTTTTTTTATGAATTTAATCTTTTTTCGAAAGATGAGTTTATTCTATTTTATTTTAAGTGTTTGAACTAATTTGGGAGCTCCTGTATTCGGTATCCCACGCAACAAAGACATTTAGGTAAAATGAAAAATCGTACAAATTAAGTGATAGATAATGACATTAATAAGGTTTAAATGTTTCACCCATAATTTTTTTCTTTTTATTTTTTATAAAATTCAAACAAAAAAAATAGAATTTCTCAGGATTAAGATGAGCTTAAGAGGATAAGTAATTATAATGAAAAAATATTCTTTTAGTGTCAAATTCGAATTAGAGTTTAATTTGTTGAATAAAAATAAACCAGAGATCATAAAAAGATTCATTTTATTTCAAATTAAAACGCCATTATCAATTATTTGAATGGATCAAACATAGTCTATAATTAATTAATTTTCGATACTATGCAATCTTAAATTTCAAATTCCAAACAAAATTTTGTGAACAAAATCGTGACAATATTTTAATTTTTTAGGTGAACTAGATTAAAACGACATATAAATTATTAAAAAAAGATATGTAATATAGGACTTCCATTTTTATCTCACTATTAAAATTTTAAAGAATTCTTTTTCCCTTTTTGAATTAATTTGAAAGATCAGTCCAAAAATAATTCAATCTTTCCATTGGAAAATCTCATTAGAAGTTGGGATAAGAAAAATATTTAAGGCTACCATTATTATATCTCAATATTAACCTCAATATCAACATGACTTCATGGTTACCTTAGTAGAATCTCCTCTTTGATATTAAAAAGAAAATAACAATACTTCAACCTTTATTTTGAAATTTTCCCGTTTTATGTGAAATATATGAGAAAATCATTATAATAAAATAATAATATCATATAAGGTTAAAAAATAAAAGAAAAAACAATAGTGCCTGAAATACTACTACCCGCTAAAAATTTCAAAATTTTTGAACAACCAACTTTCTATTTCTATCAAAATCTTTTCTTTCCAAAATCTTAGTCTCACTTCTTTTAAGAGGGAAGACAATTCTATATTCTTACTTACTGAAAAAAGATAATAATCATATGCTAACCTTTATTCTATATGTATTATATCCTTGGAAAAAAAAAAAAAAAAAAAAACAAAACAAAAAAGAAAAAAATTATATCGAGCGGGAGAGGAAATATTTTCCCGCAAAAGTTTACCTCCACAGCTCCACTACTCTCTGCTTAAAAATCAATTGAGAAAAATATTCTCTAATTCCTCCACTCTCTCATCTACTACCAAAATCAGCGACAAGAAGCACTTCCAAACTCCTTCCCCATCGGCTTCTCAGTCTCTTGCACCCTTTATCCCACCAACCCTTGTATGTT